>JAULKM010000010.1:1938020-1958672 GCA_032355605.1 Rubia tinctorum
CTCTCTGGCTGGTGAAGCTAGGCTCTGTGGTTCCTTGGTGAGTTTGGTGGAGAGTTTACGAAGTGATCATCGAGGTAAGTGCTTTAAGACCTCAATTTACATTGAAGTTGATAATTGATGCTGCAATTTTTGTTTAAACTAATGCTATATGATTTACATTGTGTGAAGAACTTTGGGCCATTTGGTTTGTTTTTCTCCGATAACATATTTGTATGGACTGTTTTGTATGTGTTCTGTTTCTTGGGAATAATTACGCTAAAGAAGGTTTGAGTGCCTGCAGTTTCTTTCTCGTATAGGATTGGCTCAAGTTAAGAGCTTGTCAATGTAAAACTGTATTTATTGATTGAAGCCTGAAGGATAAAAGCATTGAAATTTGAGATTTTGGGTTTCTCATTGGACTTTTGTCTTGAGTTTCTTGTAGTGATTTTGATTTCTAGTAGTTTCAAAGCTGAGTAATAGATCTTGATTTCTGTTGAAATTCGTGATGATATGTTCGAGAATGTTAAAATCGAGGCTAATAGGTAACTATGCATATGAATGCATTCTGCACTTTTTTATATTACTGAAATCTTGCAAGGCATTTTGGTGGGAGGCTTACATCTTTTTCCACCCTAGTAGTTGCCTTAAGTTAGAGGTGTGTGAAAGGAAACTAATGCACGCCTCAACGATTTTCCTGTAATTTTGCTTTGTTAAAAGATCTTATTTTCCTCTTTACACTAATCACTATGCGATGTTTAGTGCTTGGCATCATTTCCATAACGCAATTCGAAGTATAGAATGTTACAGTGGGTAAAAATTTCACGCTTTGACCTTTACGATGTATAAAATGTCGGGTACTACCAATGCTGTGTTAACTCATTTATTGTCCTGAATTTCCGCACTTGAACTAAGACTTGTATCACAACTCACTAATCTTTTACATATTGAGAAAGCATCAAACTGTTTAAATCCCATATCCATTAGTCGTAGCAGCTTCATATTTGTTATCATCTGTGAACTTGTTCTGCTGTTTCAACTAACCGTCAAATTCATCATTTGCAGATGCAAGTTAATCATTCTGGCGCAGGAGGAAGCTCATTAGGGTTATTTGGACACGGGAGGGACTTCAGCTACGTTGAAAAACAACACTTAATAGGCAGTAATGGAATGTGGAAGTACTGCTGCATCCTGTGCAAGACATCACAGCAGCTAGAGCTACTGGCGGCGATGGAAGGTGGCTTCGGCTTGTTAATCTCTTTTGCTCTAAACCCCCTTTTGTAGCAGAATATGAATTAACTAAAATTGAAAGAATCACTTAAGGTTTGCTATGTTTGCCATCAAAGAGAAGTCATATGTTTTAAAAAGCGCGCTTAAAGTGCTGAGCGCAAGGTTGAGCGCATCACGAAGCGCTGAGCAGGACGAAAAGCGTGCGCTTTTTAGCGCTTTTCAGCGTTTTGCCAAAGCGCAAAGCGCTCCAAAAAGAGCACTTTTGGGCAAAACGGGGTTTTATGCTTTTGGGCTGAAATGGGATTCTACATTTTGTTTCCTTTTTTATAATTAAATATTTTTGGCTGAAATGGAGTAGTTTTTATTCAGGAATATTAACAAATCAGAGTTTAGAGATGGAGATTAGATCTATGGGGATACTTTTGGTGGAGATGATGATTTTTTTATTACTAGAGTTTGGAGCCTTAAATGATTTCATGATAATTTAAGAATCCTTCGATCTTAGTCGTTCAATTCTTTTTACTACCTTTAAAACTTTGAATGGTATTGTGTTGAAAGCTTTATTTGCCTTTTATGATTTTGTGATATTATTCTAGGTTCTATGATGTGTTTTAAATGAAATAATCCTAGTTCATGTTTTGCGTGCGCTTTTATCCGAAAAGCTGATAAAAGCGCGCGCTTGCGCTCAGCGCTTCGGTAATTTTTGCCGTTAGCAGTTCATTGCACTTTGTGCTTTTTAAAACCCAGATTACAATTGTAAGTAGATATTTGCTGGCCATTTTGCTCATGGACATGGCCTTTTGAGTGGTAAAATTAATATATTTTGTCACAAAGATGTTTACTTTTTATTCGGGCGATTCTACATTTTCCTTGCCATGATCTCATCAAAGTTTTGACATAGATCATAACAAGATTTGTCCAGATTAATTAAAATTTGAACACAAAAGAAGCATAATTAACTGTATAATCTTGCACAAAAAACAAATGCTTGCACTTAGAAGTTAGAATGCAATGTGTTGTAAGTTTAGATTAGCAGTGTCTACGTGAAGATTGAAGAATCAGTCCCTCTTGTAGTAAAAGGCAGTTTGCCAAATTGATCTTAGTCGCGCTTCATCTTACACTCGAAACGGTCACAAAATTTCGTTGAATCATGTACAGAATTAAGAGTTCTTGATGGAAAATTCTCCGTTTCCATATAACTAACTCAGCTCTCGGGTGATGGAAAGTGGGACGAGAATGCGTCAGAAGCCTTCTGTAAGGGCAAAAACTCGGCCAGCCAAAGGCGAAGGTAGTGCAGAAATCGCTTGTTGGATGACCTGATTGGTTACACATGAAAAACCCGAAAATCAGCCAAATTTCACAAAGCACAACCTATTCAGATGGTAGTTTATAAAAAAGGTCCACCAAAGTTGAATTGTTTTGGAAACAATGAGAGGCAAACTTACATCTAATTTGTATCGTGCTGAAAAATGGATAAGAAGAATCGCTTTGTTCTCAAACATCTCCGCATGCGCAACTATCTACAGGTGACATAAAGAAACACATTAAACACCAAACTAGGATAGTTGAATGTTGAGAAGAAAGGTGAATGGATGGTAAGTAACCCACCTCTGATAGATGAATGTGCCCGTAGTCCCTTGCATTCTCCACTGACATTGAGCTCTCAACAAAGGTGCTCTGCATGCAAATGAAACACGACAAAAAGTATCTTAGACAGAGTGTAGTTTCCAGGATATAACAAGGGCTTCGCCAAATACATTCTCTCCATTGTGATGCGCTGATGAAAATCTCCCCAACACTATACCATACACAACACTCTATGCAAAACACACAAAATGTACACACACAACCAAGCAATGCATGTCTTCTTTTCACCTTGTTCCGCAACCAACCAGATGCATTGAATTTTCACTAGTAAAGAATCTAAATTTCACAGAACGACGACAATGAAAATATGAGCTCTCCAACAATACTCTAAAAAGTGCTATACAAGAAAGGCAAATAAAACAAGGAAAACACAATGTTTCAGAAATCGAATGAAAGTTCCAATAGCATACCTCCATTATGAGGATCTTTGCTTTCAGCGCATCAAAATTATTCTTATCAGTGATAAAGTCTGACATCGTGTCTCCAGTGAAGGCAACTTCAGGCGCTGTTGTAGTATACGTGATCTGCAAAAGGTAGAGAAGAAATAAATAAGAAGTTGCATATTATGCAAATGGAATCAAGTGTTACCTGCTGAGCATGCATTATGCTTTAGGAGAGAGTAGCGCTCTCATAACATATAGAAACAACGTAACATACCTAAGCTACACATATTATCTTAAGATACATTTTAAAGAAAACGAACAAGGGGCAACAAATTCACATCAGGGAATAGCATACTGCCCCAACTATGTATAGAGCAGGAATAACAGGTATACAAGAATTCTCAACTAAGCTAATCTTTCCCGAGATCACTAATACTATCTCAAAAGTAAAGAGACAGACCTCTGCACCTGATAACTTCAACTTCTTGATTTCATCACCTGGTAGCCCCACATATTCCTGCTTAAGTTTCTGTTTTACAGAGTAAATTACGTAACCCTGCCACAAATCATAATACATTTAGAGCCCTTCAACTGGAGAGCTGAATAACATGGAATGGATTATATCATAGAACAGCACCTGGCTTGGAATAACATGGTAAGTTTTAAATGCTTTTACTTTAAGGTCCTTCCTCAAGTAAAATTCTTCTCCTGCAAAAGAGAGTACTTGCACTGAGCATAGGAGATAAAAAAAAGATCATTTTCCTCAATGAAAAACACAAGCAACGAAATATATTAGTAGTAATTACCCACATCCAAACCAATGAGAGTATGGTTCAACTCGGATTGGTCCATTTCTCTGTGTGCTTCAAAGAGCTTTTCGACATTATGCTTTATGACTTTTGGCACAATGACCACTGGAGGTGCCATTTTATATAAGCCTCGCGTTGCAACATACATTGGAAGTCCTCCCTTCAAAACAGCAGAAGCATGGTAAACAAATTACTCACTAGAAGTAGAATAATCTTAGTATATACAACTTTATGCTTTTAATGGGTGACGAAGATCATGAATTATAAGACTAGTCTCAATCGTTTCAAGATTTCTCATTTTCCTTTAAATTTACTCAGAACACTGTTTCTTTGATTCATCAGGAAAAATCGATAAATAAAAATGTTTTAAGAATGATAATGCAAGTGAGGTTATTCACATTCAGTAATTATCAACAGATGAAACCACAAACATGAGAGAGTAAGTGCATGAAAAAATGAAGTTCATTTACTTGCAGAAAATTGAAAAGCTACATACTTTCATCTTCAAAAAGATTCTCTACATCCAAAGCAGGCAGAAAATCTAAGCCTAGACAATCCAAATCAAGTAGCTGAGCACAAATAACATTGATTAAATGTCCTCAATCCATCAGGATTAAAAAACAATCTTTTCTCCTGACAGTTCTACGTTCAATTCAACAATCCTATGAACAAGCTTTTCCTAACATTGAATCTTTCCTATCCAACAACTCCCAAAGACTGATAGGAAAAAACGCCAATCCACAAATGAGCCAAACACATTTTGAGCTTAAAAAGTTGCCTTTATAGCGTCCATTACAAAGTTGTCTTTATAATCTCTTTTATCAGACACTTACTAATTTCACACTCAAATTCAATAGCTCTGCATTTACAATCAACATCCTCCAGTTTATAATTCCAATCCTAAAGAAACCAAAAACTGTGGCTTCACAGAAAACCCAACAACATTATCATCACATCTACATCAACTTATCTCTATACTTCAAAAATCAAGAACTTCACGAAAAGAATCGAACAGATCAAATTTCCAAAAGGGGCATCAAAGAAATTACCAACTTACAATATGGTCCATGTGGCCATGTGATATGAACAAGAACTGCTGGGAAATCGCGCGTTGCGGGCACTTCCCAATATCGAAGGCTAAATTGAGAGAAGGGATTATAATGCAAGTCTCGTGGCCGGCTATTGAAATCCCTTCGATTTGATGCCCTTCAATTTTCAACCCCCTTTCTTGCTTCTTCTTTTCCTTCGACTCCGAGCATTTCATAGATTTACTGTCACCCATTGGTACAGCAGAAATGGCGGAGATAGAATTAAAATGGAAGGAATGGAAGAACAGCTGAGGTTTTAGCCTTTTACTTCTTTTTTAGCGGTGAACTGGGAACAGCGTTTGTTGTCACTAGGGATGATCTGGGTAGGGTCTGGCCGGTCAGACTCGACCCTAAGAAAATTTAATTTGACCCAGACCCGATCAGAATTTGTAGGGTTTGAAAATTTTAGATCCGTACTCAAATTTAATTAGTTTAAATGGGTCTCGGGTTTAAAATGGGTCTAATATTTTTTTCTTCACTAAATAAATATATATTATTTTAAATGCAAATAATTGAATTTCAATATGTATTAGAATTATTGTTTCAAAATAACAAAATATACAGTACATATTATTTGTTGAATTTGAAATAAAAATACAAAGAAAATATGAGAGTAATTTACAAATTTGGGTAAAATTATATATAGTTAGGGTTACATGTGTCTGCAGGTTGGGTCTGAGTCGGGTTTGGGTCTTAGTATTTTAGACCCGGACCCGTATCTAAAAATTTAGACCCGTACCCGGATTCGATAGGTCTAAATTTTTTAGACCCGGACCCGACGGGTCTAAATTTTTTAGACCCATACCCGACCCAATGAGTCTAGACCATGTGGGTCTGGGTCGGGTTCTAGACCCATAATCATCCCTAGTTGTCACGTGTTCAGAAAATTATATAAGCAATTCAATAGAAGAAATATCTGAATGGTTTAAAGTGTCGATATAATCTTGTAAAATAAGAAAATTCTAATCTAATTCTAAATTTTGTATGAATTGTGCAGTTATAACATTTTGTGACAATTTCGGCATTGACCTGGAAAATTTGGAATTGACGATCCAAAAAATAACTAAAATACTCTGGTTAGTTTTCTAAGAAAATTTGGACGATTTTACCATCCTCATAATCAGAATTATACGGTGATCAACACTTAATTTTGATCTTTAGTGTTATATAAGCACTTAATTATTATTTCTAGAGTTATATCAACACTTTAAAAAAAATACAGGGTCGGATTATTAATTTTTAAATATTTTTAGTTTCAAGCTTGGAACCCTAGCTTCCTTGACTTGTTTCTCCTTTTCGGCTCAAATATGGAGTCCCCAAATGGCTGCGCGTGGAAGTCACCCTCAACCAATAGCGGCAGCGACGAGGCGAGGTTCATCTCGGTGGAATCCGCCACCCTCATCCGCATCAGCGCCTCCACCTCCTGCCCCATGTGGGCCCCGATGCAGAGCGTCTTGGAGTCGTTTAAGACAAAATCGGCTTTCCTCATATTATCGAAAAACATCGAGAAGATTCGAATTTCGCGGTCCTAATCGCTGGTCTTCTACACTTTTCGCCAATGTGGGTTGAGGGTTTTGTTGAGCTGGCACTAGATGTAGGAGTCATAGGACTTGAATCTGGGTCGGATCTTGAAGTTCACTTGCAGGTTCTTAGAGATCGTTGCGGCGGCGGTGGCAGGAGAAGAAGAATTGTATGATAGGAAAATAAGGAACATGATTGAGATGAAGAGAGTGATGAAAATGGATTTTGGAACAAATATTTTTCTTGAAAATTCTTTCATAATTCTTGAAATTTGGGAAATGGATTGGAATTGTATTGGGGTTTTTTGTTTTGAAAACAAAATGAGAATTCTTGATAAGAAAAGTTGATTTTAAAAAAAAATATGGGTAAAATGGTCATTTAATTGAATTTAGACCAAATTATTCGTTGACAATTGAAGTCAATGGTGCCAAGGGTTAATTTGGCACATACATCAGTAATTTAGGGTTAGTTTGGCACTTTATCATTTTGCAGGATTATATTGGCAATTTCAGTTACAAGATAGGGTTATTTTAGCACTTTTCTCTATCCAAATTGGTACCCACTTTTTATCAAAATTCACAGTTTGCTGCCTAATTTTTGAAAATTTCATTTAAAGATACTAACCTTTTCATTTATGTCTCAAAAAAGTATCGTTCAACAAAATTGGGTACCAATTTGAATCAAAAGTGTACCATAATGATACCCACTTTTAATTTAAAAACTCAATTTTGGAGCGATAATGAAAATTTGGGTACCCTTTAGGATAATTTTAAAAGAGTTAAGTGCTAAAATAACCATATGTTTTGTTTGAAAGTGCTTATATAACCATGTAAAATCTGAAAGTGCAATTCTAACCCTATAATTTGGTCGAAAGTGCCAATATAACTCTGGGAGCCTGAATTTGATCAAAATTATGTAAACTGACCATTATACCCCTATTTTTTAAAAAATAAAATCCAGAAGATTTTTAAAGACTATCATACCCTTGTCATCCTCTTATTCTAAGTCGTGAATCCTAAACCCTTCTATCATCTCCCTCAGAAAACCTATCTCCTTCGCCTTCAACAAATCATCGTCAACTCAAACGAGAAGTGTCACGACGTTGGCTTCAGAAAACCTATGCCTTCAGAAAACCACACCACCGCCGCAAAGAAGCGGCAGAGGAACGAGAATCGGTGTTGGGGATTGGGGTTGGCGGTTTGAATCGGGTGAGGAGGGGGAGGCGTTGGGGTTTTGAATCGGTGCCACCGAGCGGTGGAGAAGTGGTGGGCAAAGCGGCGGATAAGTGGGATTCAGTGACGGGCGGGCCTGGCTGAGGAGGAAGAGATGGTGAGCGGCGGAGCTGGGTGATGAGGAGTGGTAGATGGTGGTGGTGGTGTTAGGGTTTAGGGCTGGCGGTGGTGGTGAGTGGCAGGGCTAGGTGGGGAGGAAGATAGATGGTAGTGGTGGTCGGTGTTGTGGTGGTGGATAGGACTCAGTGGTGGAGCAGTTGTGAAACTCCATATTTTGACGATGGGGCATAGCAGGGAAGCGGCTGGGCACGGTGGTGCAGAGGCGGTTCAGCGGTTGGGCGCAGCGGTGTAGAGGCGGGGCAGTGGCTGCCAATAAGCATAACAATTGAAAACTGGAGGATGCAAAATGGAGTCGCAACCATGGTTGCCAGAGGAGGCAATTTCATATGCTTCTTCTTCCTTTACGTTTCTTTATGCCATATTGGATTAGCACTTGAGTGATTCTTTGAGTTTGTTGCTTAATTTTTCTGATATAATTGCAGGATTTGGTGGTGGAAGTGGTGGAAGCGAAGGGTTCCGAGGTAGGGCAGTGGCTGGGAGCAGTGGTGTAGAGGCATCTCTGATTTCTGGAGATGAAGAAGAAGAAAAATATAGGGGTATTACTAACTTTAAATTTTTAGGTTTAAAACGAGGGGTATTTTAGTATTTTTTGATTTGGTCAACGCCGGAAAACTACCGATCAAAACCGGAATAGTGTCAAAAGGTTATATCTGCACATTTGATGCAAAATTTAGGGTTACAATAGCACTTTCAGATTTTATAGGGTTGTATTGACACTTTTGTAAAATATTAGGGTTATTTTTTGTATTTTGCCCATTTTAAAAATAGGGTTACCAAATTGTGATTTTAATTAAAAGTGGGCACCGTTTCGAACATTATCTTTAATTCAATATATTTTGAACTTTTGTCAAAAAAAAATATTGAGAACTAAATTTAAAAAAAAACTAGAGAAAAGTGCTTTTATAACCCTACCTAGTTCACATAAGTGCCAATATAACCGTTTGATAATTGAAAGAGCAAATATAACTCTAGATAGTAACGGTAAGTGCAAATGTACCGATTCTGATAACTTCTAACCAGAATTACATGAAAAATCATTTTTGCCCCTATGTAAAAAAATAAAATAAAACTGAAAATAATTAAAATTACTAAAACCTTCTTCATTTTCTTCTTTCTCCTGCTCAAATCTCATTCATTTTTCCCCCTCTTTATTTGCTTCTTCTCCTGCTCATTCATTTCTTCAAATCTCAATTCATCTTCTCTTGATTCACGACGACATCGGGTGGGGTGGCATTGGGGTGGGGTGGCTAGGGGCTGTGGAGGACTAGGGTTTCGTGGAGGTGACGGGAGTGGAGCTGGGTGGGTGACGTCGCTGCGGGGTGGCGGCATCGCGATGGTGACGGAGTTTAGGATGGTGACGGAGTTTAGGATGGTGACGTACAACCCAACCCAAACTGCCACCAACCCCGTCATCGCAGAAATTCACCTGAGGATTTGGAATTGAAGAAAGGCAACGGATTTGGAATCGAAGAAGGTGCGCGAGGAAATCGAACAAAGAGTAAGTGTTGCGGATGGGTGGTGTTGGGGACACTCATAGGGATGCTATTATGATGCTAGGCCTCACCCTCAAAGGCAAACGTACCACCACCACCGTCGACTCCGTGACTCTCTGAGACCTTGAGGTTTTGGTGGACATTCTCCGCCTCAAGGTTGTGTTCAACGTTTAATTGTTTCTAGATTCTAGTCGACAGATTGCAAAGAGGGTGGTCCCGGAATGCAGGTTTAAGGGTAATGGCAGCGAATTGTGATGGTGAATTGCAGAGAGAGTGGTGGATGTTGGAGATTTTAGAGCGGGGTAGTGGTGGTGGTGGCGGAGCGACGAGAGGTGGCAGAAATGGGGGGCAGAATATTCTCACACTTTTGAATTTGGCCCAAAGGGTATTTTGGTCATTTTGGTTAATCAATGATCGGAAATAGCAAGTCAATGCCGGAATATACTTTGGAGAGTTATATTAGAACTTTCATTAAGTAGGTAGAGTTATTTTTGCACTAAAAATTATCTGAGGGTCATATTGGTATTTAGTCAAGTAGGTAGGGTTATATTGGTATATATCCCAAAAAACAAATTGCTAAAATGATCAAAAAAAAATTTCTTGAAATTGTCAAAAACAATTCTGAATTCTTTGAAAGTGCGAATATAAGCCTTGATTTTTCTGAGTTTTTCATCAACGACGATCTCGACTGGGGTTGCTGGAAAAGACCAATTTTCCTCCTAATAATAAAAAAAATGTAAAATATTTAATTTAGCTCTTGTCCGTTCAATAAATACTCTATTTTATAATATTGTTACCCTTTTGTACATTCTTCTATTTATACCCAATACAAACAAGTTGCCATTACGCTGAATTACATTGTATAATGGTATCATATCACCTGGTTTGTAGAAATCTTTCTAACCCTTCAGATTCACGGTGTCTCAAAACTAAGGTTTTTCTTTGCAGATGGCCTTATAAAAGATTAAATTGTCTCTTCAAATTAAATTAAAATACTTAGATAGAGAATGCGAACATTTAAATAACTACATGGCAAATAATATTTACAAATAAACAATATTTTGAATTGTTTTGTATTTGAAAAAAGGTAAAACTGACTTTCTATAAATCATTAAAATAGTGGCAATTTAAAATTATAAAAATTACCGTTATGATAGAGAATGTAAGTTGTTTTACTCTTATAATAAGTTATATTCAAATTCCCTTAAGACAAAATGAAAGGACATATTAAAGTATGATATTTACAGATCAACCTCGAAGAGACGTACATAGCGCTAAACAGAGGTGGTGCTAAAATCATCTCTGCTCTATGCCATTCGTCGATAGTAAGATCAAAAATTAAACTATAATCATATCAAATGCATTTCAACGTTCTTAACAATTTCACTTATATAATTGGTCAACACTAGTGGGGAAACCTCTTTTAAAGGCAACCTAAAAGATGGTTCCGTGTAATTCTTGAGGAATCGCCTTCGTTAAGATGTTCTGAATTTGGAACCATTGAGATTTGATCGGTTCTTGAAGTTGAAGTTCATAACTGATTGAAGGTGGTTATGGAGAACCAAATATAAGTTGGTCGCTTTAAAGGTGGTTGTGGCGCAGTGACTTTGATTTCATTATTTTCAAGATTGGAACGAAGAGCCGACGTTAATTATGAATTCGTAACTTGCTGCTTGTGGAATAATTGGATGTTGATCTTGTTTCGAATTGGAACTAGAGTGGGAAATGTGTTCAAATTTCGGAACATAAGTTTTTTTTTAAGGAAATTGATTTTTTTCCAGTTTTTACATGCGTATGATGTTCCATTTTAATTGTGACTTTTAATTAACACTTGTCATTTTCTGCTTCTGAAATTGTAGCTTCAGATCATTAACTTCCCTAGGTTACACACCAACACTACAATCTAAAATTTCAAATTGGACATGCATCGTATATTGCACATAAACCGAATAAAAATTGCAAACGTAATTAAATGTAATTAAGATACTTCAATGAGTATTCCATTGTATTTAAAATATAAATCAATAAACTTCAAGTTTATCATTGGATAAAAAAATCAATATTTTGATCATCTATAATATGTGAATGACATTTGCAGGTTAGAATGTCTTCGAGATACTCTCCCTAACTAGATCATTCATGCCATATGAGACTGGGGGAATAATAAATTGGTTTGGTGGTATGGGTGTCTCCTTAGCAAACTCGGATGGTCGTGAAGTTGGTGGTGGCATGGTTGGTCTGTTAGCCGTAGCTAATCCTTTCCAGGTAATTATCAAATCTTGTTGCTTCTATGTTCCAAACTTCTATCCAGAGCTCCTTGAAGTAATCATATTTCAACATGAATCGAATTGTGATCGGTATAGCGAAAAACCAAGATGTAGAAGCCTGAAATCATCATGGCAACTCCAACTTTTGTTGCTTATTCTGATTGAATTGATTGGAAGAACAGAACTAAACTTCCATTCCCTTAACTATCCAATAACTACACACCTACAATACTATCCACATTGCCAAATTGCACAATCATTTCTTATTGCATACAAACTGCACACAAACTGCCCAATGTATTTAGGGCACACACTTTTTTCCTACACCGTAACTTTGCAATCAATGAAAAGTTGTACACTCATCAAATTTGACTTTTAAGAATGAGTTTAACATAATTCGTTACTTCATGTAACACCTATTCCAACGGAACATGCAAATACTAAAAACAAAAGATTCACAAATTATTTTGTTTATTGAAAACTAAAGACGAAGTCCTCATCTCCCCTTCACGAGTAACTCCAATCAGGGGTCAAAGCAAAAGGAATAATTCAAACTCAATGCGCTACCATAACAAAAGAGAATGCTATGACCATGTCGTAGGGCAAAGGTGTTAATATGTAATTTCTGATGAAACATGTAGTTCTATCATATAGTTAAAAAAAACAAGTTCAAAGTGATTGGTGAGAAAAAAAGATGATGAAATTTAAGGGAATGGAAGTTTAGTTATGTTCCTCCAATTTTTTTGAATATATTCGTGCCCGTGGCATTCAGGCTCCATTATTCGATGATAAAAAAGTTGATTTTTTTAATCCAATGATACAATTTAAGTTTATTGCTTTTATATTTTAAATACAATGGAATACTTATTGAAGCATATCAAATACACATTCAATTACTCTTGCAGTTTTTGTGCAAGTTGTGATCAATGTACAATGCATGTGCAATTTTGGAAATGTAGAATGTAGTGCTGGTGTGTAATCTAGGGAAGTTAATGACAATAAATTTAAGGGCATGGATGCGTAGTTGAGTTCCTCCAATAGGTTGATGAGGGAGGATTTTTGAGCGGGGATCCAAGCTCTTTGAGTTGTTGTCGGAATTTCCCGAGCAATACTTTCTCACAACTTCAGCGCCTAAATTCTACCATATTATGCCAGTAACTCGTGGATCTCTCATTTCTTCTTCACTCTAGAAGCCTCTCACTCTACAACCACAACAAACGCGGACATGAAGAACTTGAATTTTAGAGAGGTAAAAGAGATAAAACTAAAAGAGGTTTATTCTTTGTGTTTTTTTACTTTCTAATTAGAACACATGGGTACAACTTGATTGTGAGAAAGGGAAAAGAAATAAAACTACAAAGGGTTTTTTCCTTTGTATTTCGAACGCATGGATGCAACTAAAGATGCACCGCGTGCACACGCATACTCACACAATCAATTCGCATGAGAGTGTCAGCGTGCCAATCACCCTCCTTTTTATCTACATCTCCATTTACTTATGAGCAATATATTATTTAATTATTTAGGATAAGAAAAAAGACAAGACCTGTTAATATTGTAAATGGTAACGACGAGTCTAATGAGTCCGTGAAAAATTAACTATTATAAATATCATCATAAATTATTTGGTGTGTTTTCCTTAATTTTTCATCACTAGTTAAAATGCACAGTGATAAACTTAAAATGAGCCATATCTATAAGGGCAAAAAAGAAATCAGCAAAATTATGCACGAAGAATGTCAGGCGCGTGCAAAAATGCACGGAGAGTGGCTGGCGCGTGAATTCATGCGCTGCAAGAAGATGGTGTCCGTGTAACTCGCGCGCGTGAGAAGACGCGCTTGTATATATGAAAGACTGTTGAAGCTGTTGGACCATGCATGAAGAACACGCGCTTGTATATATTTTGAGATCAAGCCTGAAGAGATTAGGGTTTAAAATATTATTAATAAATTAAAGATGAAAGTTAAAATAGGGTCAATTTTTGTTAAAGGGGTGGACATGTGATTAGAGACCTGATGGTTGGATTAATCCATTATCCAACCCCAAAAACTTGTATTAGTCAAGGGATCATGATCCTACTTGATCCATTTACCAAACAGGCCATATGACACCTCTCGTTCTATGAACTTCTCCTCCACCTATGATATCCTTGTCCCTATCAAATTTTTACTTCTTCTTCTTAGATTTTTAATTTCATTTTTAGACTGTGACCCTAGGTCTGAGAAGGGTGACCGTGTCTTGGAATTTATTTTTGCTTAGTAAATGCATCAGGAGATGGAATCTTCAAGCAAGAAACTAAAATTATTTTCTGTTCCCATACTATTTGTTCCAATACATTGAAAGAAGAAAAACAAGTTCTACAAGTGGTGGTTCACCCGCTTGGTATATGCTTTTTCAATGATGACAAATAATTTTATTTAGTGTTGTGTTAGTTTTTGAATAATGAATAATTATAAATCCCAAATTTATGTTATTCAGTATATATAATTTTATATCTCTATAGATACACACATAAGTCCCCTTGTCCAAATGGGCACGCATTTAAGTATCTTAAATATTCTCTTAACTTGCAAGGTCTAATTTTTGGATCCATACCTGAGTCCAACACCCATGTCCAATTGCGAGCAACTTATCCATAAACTTCCCTAAATCTCAGAAAAACCGTCTCCATTTTTCCTCCAGCCTTTCGAGAAAATATTTTTTCCCACCTTCTTGATTGTTTCTTTGTTATACTTGAATGAGATTCTTATTTTATGCGGAAAATCTTTAATTCTCTGTGGATGAGTTAGGTTGATGGTCAAGATGGATTGTAAGGATGATATGTTTAAACTAACCTTCAATTTTATGTTTTCAACCTTTTTATTTTGTGGAATATGCACTTAATTAATTATTTTGGACTTTCTATTTATGTGGATCAAATTGAGGAGAAGGAAGGGTTTTTTCACCTTCTGATTGATAATTTTCTTTGAATCTTGAATAGAGTTTTAAAAAACAATGCGTTTTCGATTGATGAAGGTTCAACAGATTGGTTAAGATATAGTTGAGATCTTAGAAATGTAGCCCAACTTAGTATATCTAAATAAAATTTTGCAGAATTTCCATGAATAGAACCCTTAGGTAACTAAATATTGTGGGTAGACTAGGTAAAATGTTTCAACGGTAATTACAATGACAATTTTGATGGTGAGAAATTGAATTTGGGTTCGAAGACTCTATCACGAACACAAGTACTTCCTTTATTTAGTGGCTCTATTAATTGATACCTTGAGGATAATAAAATTGGGTTGCTTTGAATCAATTTCAGCAATTGCTTCATGCTATTTAGATGTCCAGATATTCTTTCTAGCTAGTTTGTCAATGGAAGGTCTTGAGTCCATATTCAACCATGGAGAGAAATTGGTTGGATGATACTTCAAAGATTAAGGATGTTATATATCGTTTTCATCAGTGGTGATTATAATGCAGACATTTAGCACTCCATCGTCATAAACAACTTAAATTATAAAAATAATTCACATATTATAAATGGTAAAAATATTGATTTCTTTATTGAATGAAGAAAAAAAATTAAGTTTATTGATTTATATTTTAAATCGGCTGAACGTTCATTGAAACATCTCAATCACATATTTAGTCAAAATTTAAGGTATTAAAGGACCCACTCAAATGAATCCATATAAATGAACAACATCTGTCACACTCGAAAATCAAAGAGAGGTAAGAAGAAGAGCATAAGTTTCACACCCATTGTCTTTCACCATTCTTTGCCGATTCTCCCAGTTATAATGAGAAATAACCATATTGATTCTAACACAAAGAGATCTGACAAATTTATACAAAAACCCTAATCATTGACATATGACAACTAAGGATATGCTTGGTTTAGTGGTACGTGAAGGGGAAATTGGAATAGTTCCCAAAAATAACATTATTATCTACGACTTTAACTAATCGAAAACTGCAACTAATATATATTTTTTGATACATGAGATAATAATCTCTCTAATTGTAAATATCCTTTTATGAGGTACCAACTGAAAAGATCCTAATTAATCATCGATTGTCCAACATTTATCCTTTAAAATATACATATAGTTGGAACATTCCAAGTGTACCATATGACACTTCACCAATATTAGTGACATTGCTGATGCTTTCTTCTATTTCATTTTCTAGCATGGCTAGGAAAACTGGAGAGCGGTACACCAAAATGGCATGGTTCGCAAAAATAGGCTACATGGAAGCATCATGGAGGCAACTAAAACAATGTCAGAGAATGGGGGAGGATACATGAGAGGGTTGCTCATACAACTTTCAATAATTAAAGATGAATTTCATTGTTTTTATATTTTATTCAATGTGGGATGCTTATTGAACCATCACAATTACACATTTAGTTACTCATACAATTTATGTGAAATTTGTGTGCAATGCCTTGGAAATGTAGAGTAGGTGTGTAATTCGAGGAAGTTAATAATAAGGAAATTAATGGGAGTGGAAGTGTAGTCAATCAGTTCAATCAAGTTCACTAGCAAGATATATTTTTTGTTAGCAAAAAGGAAATCAAGGTCATCATCTGTGCTCACCATGTGCCAGTATTGTACATATGATAATTATTTTTATTTTTTTGATAATAAATCAAATGGACCACAATAAAATCTCCCCCCTCATTTTAGGTGAGATTAAAGCCATATCACTATGGTAGAGTCACCAAACTTCCATCGTTGGAACACATTCAAACTCTTTATATATGATTGCTTTTAAAATTAAAAATATTTTTAAATAAAAAATACTATGAATAAAATGTGCACATAATTTCACACCATTGTGTAAGCACGTAAGATTTATATATATATATATATGTGTATTAAAAGCACCAAAATATTTGAAATGGTAAAACAATAACGAGAACAATTCAGTTAGCCGATAACTAAGGAAGCCAAAGATTGAGCTCCAGATTGATGTTATTCTCCTCCTTTGGAATCTCCTTCTGCTTTTTCAAAACGCCTTCAAGACTTGAAGCACCATCCATTTCTTTAGTATCATCAACATCAGTAGTCTTCACCAACTTGCCGCACATTTTGACTGCAGATAAAAAACCCACATGCTTAGAAATTTTAGGACCTCAATTATACCACACATTTATTTACTCTTGAAGCCGTTTACGGCAATGGAATGTTTTTTGAAGCAGCTCAATTACATATTCCGTTACTATTGCAATTTTTGTGCTGTTTGTGTGCAATGTGTTGTGCTTGTGCAATTTGGAAATGTAGACTGTGATGAATTTGTGCCATTTGAAAATTTTAGGGAATGGATGTATAGTTGAGTTCCTTCAATAGCTTGATGAGGGAGTCTTTGGTAGAGGGAGGATTGTCGATCTTGGATCCATATTTCTTGCAACTTCAAAGCCTCAATTCTACCACACCATGCAATAATTCCCTGCTCTCTTGTTTCTTCTTCAATCTAGTAGCCTCTCGCTCTACAACGCGAAGAACCCAAATGAGAGAGTGGGAAGAGAGAGAAAACTAAAAGAGATATTTTATTTATTTATTCTATATCAAACATAGGATCGTAACTAAAAGGGGTGGATGCACACACATTCACACACTAGATCCACATGTGATTGTCAGCTTACCAATCACCTTCCTTTTATATCATTTTATCTTCATCTCTCTCTACATATGAATAGTATCTTATTTAGTTCTTTATGTTAACAAAAAATATGAGACATGTTAATGATTTTAAAGTTGTAAAGATGGGATCAACGACACATCGAATAATCGACAATAATAAATATCATCGTAATTAATTTGGCGATACTAATAAACTTGATTTTTATTTCTTTTTATATTTTAAAAATAATGAAATACTCATTGAAACATCTCAGTTATACATTCAATTACTCGTGCAATTTTTGTGAAGTTTGTGTGCAATAAACAATGCATGTGCAATTTGGTAGTGTAGGCTGCCGTGTCAGTGTAATCTAGGGAAGTCAATGATCCGATGTTACAACGTTAGAAGTAGAAAATGCCAAGTTTTAACTATAATATACAATTATAATGTATCGGCTTTCGCACGTAAAAAATTGAATTACATGTTATAAATTTGGGTTTTGAATGTGGAACGACATTCACACGTAAAAATTTAAAATTTAAAATAATTTCCTTAAAAAAGAACATATTCCAAAATCGGAACACATTTCCTCACTCTAATTCCAATTTGGTACAAGATCAACATCCAATCACTCCACAAGCAACAAGTAAGAAATCATAAGTAACATATGCTCCTGGTTCCATACTCAGAAATAAATGTAATCAAAGTTATTGTGCAAAAACCACCTCTAAAATGTCTGACTTAACAAGGTTTTTCATAACCGCCTTCAATCGGTTATTGATGATTTAACTTCAATAACTGATAAAATCTCACTGGTCCCGAATAAGGCACCTCTTAACGAAGGTGATTCCTTAGGACTTACACAGAACAATCGTTTACCCTGCCTTTAATAGAGGTCTGTCCACTAGCGTTGACCAATTATATAAGTGAGTTTGTTAAGAACGTTGTAAATGTTATTTGATAATTTTAATTTTTGGTCCTACTAATAGGCGAATTGAGGGGGAGCATAGATGATTTCTCCACACCACCTATAATATTTGCATGTGGGCCTTCTAAGATATAGTTCTATGTAAGTCTCTTCGAGTTTGATCTCTAAATATCATACTTTGATATGTTCCTTCATTTTGTCTTAATGGAATTTGAATAAAATCTATTTTAAGAGTGAAAGAACTTACATTCACTATCATGATGGTAATTTTAATAATTTTAAGTTACCATTACTTTAATGATCAAAAGTCATCTAAACTTTTTTCAAATAAAAGAACCATTTAAAATATAGTTCGTTAATTTGTAAATATTATTTTCCATGCAGTCATTCAATCTTCACATTCTCTGTCTAAGTATCATAGTATAATTTGAAGAGACAACTTAGTCTCTTATAATTCCACGTGGAAAGAGAAATCCTAGATTTGAGACACCGTGAATTTGAAGGGTTACAGAGGATTTCGGCAAATTAGGTGGTATGATACCATAATAGAAGATAATTGACCATTGGGTATAAATGGAACAATGTACAAAAGGGTTAAAACGATAGTACAATGGATATGCAACTAGGCCCAATTAATATCCATGGAAACAAATTATTTTGCAATGTTAAAAATTATTGCAAAATATTATTTCACTATTTCAATGTATTAAATCTATATATTCAAAATACATACTCATAAGCATTTTATTCAGTGATGCGCCCCGTGTCCAAATGGACAAGTATCCAAGTATCTTTACAAAACATGTGTCCGAATCCGAGCACCTTAGCCAAAAACTTCCCTGAACTTAAATAAATCAGCTTTGTTTTTCCTCCCGTTTATGAAGAAAGACTTTTGTTTTGCCTTCTTGAATGTTTCTTTGCTATAATTGAATATGATTCTTATTTTAAGCGGAAAATCTTTAACTCTCTGTGGATGACTTAAGTAAATGGTCAAGATGTATTTTGAGGATGATCTATTGAAACTAGCATTCAAAATTTTGATCTCTGTCTTTTTATGTTGTGAAATATGTACTTAACTAAATAGTTTGGACATTCGATTTACGTGGAGAAAGTGACCTCAAGTTGAGGAGATGGAAGAGTTTTTTCACCTTCTAATTGATGAAAATTTTATAATCTCGAAAAGAATTTTGAAAAACAACGCCTTTTCGATTGATGAAGGTTCAACAAATTGGATAAATATGGCCAGGATCATAGAAATCTAGCCCAGCTTCGTTTGTATAGATAATTTAGCAGAATTTCCTTGAGGAGAACCTTATTGAGAAGCCTTAGGTAAATAAAAACTATGGGTGTATTAGGTGCAATGCTTCAACGCTAATGACAATGGTTGTTTCAATGGCGAGAAATTGATATTGGATTCAAAGACTCTATCACCAATACAAGTACTTTTTTTGAATTAACAACTTCGTTAATTGATACCCCAAAGGTAGTAAATTTGGGCTGCTTTGAATGAATTTAGTTAATTGATTTATGAAATTTAAATTTTAAGTTTTTTTATTTTGTCAATGCAGAGCTTGATTCCATATTCAACATCTGTGAAGAGAAATGGTTGGCTGAAACTTAAAATATTAAGGATGTATACATCGTTTAGGTCAGTGATGATTAAAATGTGGACGTTTTCACTCTACCGGTCGCTAACAAAACCTACACAAATCAATTCACATATTTTTTATGATGAAATATTTTATTGTTTATTCGATTAAGAAAAGAATAAGTTAATTTCTTTATATTTTAAATCAGTTGAATGTTTAGTAAAGTGAGCATCTCAATTAGACATTTACTTACAGTTTAAAGGTATTAAATAACCCCTTCAAATGAATGAAATCACACTAAAAAATCAAAGAGAAGTAAGAAGAAGACCATAAGTTTCATACCCATTGGCTTTTGCCATTTTCTGTCGATTCTCAGAATTATAGAAAAAGTTGATTCTCACCCAAAGAGACTAGACAATATTATCCAAAAACCCTAACTATTGAAAAATGACAACTAAGGATTTGTTTGGTTTCATGGTTGTGAATGGAAAATTGGAATAATTCCCCAAAAAAACATTATCGATAACCTTTACTAATCGAAAACTACAACTAATATATATTTTGGATTTAAGAGATGGTATACTTTGTGGTTGTTCTCTCTTGTGGTTTTCTGTTCACAACTTTCTTCAACATTCTTGAAAGATTCTTAGTGATGACATCAATTTCTTCATTATCATCATCACTATCCGATTCATAATCATTCCTTGATGAAGATGCTTTAAACGCCAACTCCTTCTGATTCTTCTTTGCAGGTTG
>JAULKM010000010.1:1961368-1980272 GCA_032355605.1 Rubia tinctorum
AAGTTAAAGAGTGTAGGGGATAATGGATCTCCTTGTTTTAATCCTCTAGAGGGTTTGAAATATCCATAAGGAGTACCGTTTACTAAGACAGAGAACCAAGCACTGCTTATATTGCCTAAAATCAATGAGACCAGGTGTTTATGGAACCCAAATTTAAGCAGCAGTGAGTTTAACATTGGCCAAGATACCCTATCAAAAGCTTTAGACATGTCAATCTTTGTTATCATATTAAGTCCATATGGTTTCTTGTCCAATAATATAACCATTTCCTGCATAGCTAACACATTGTCTGCAATTTCCCTACCCTTTATGAATGCAGATTGTTCTACAGAGATGCATTTGTGAAGTAAAGGTTGGATTCTATCAGCTAAGATCTCAGACATAAATTTTTTTGTGAAATTTGTAAGACTGATAGGTCTAAATTCCGTCAATTTGTTAGGGGTCTGAGTTTTACGGGTGAGTGTTATAAAAGTACTAGCAAAAGATTTTGGCAAATGGATGCAACACATGAACTCCTGGACAGCTTGTAAAAGATCATCTTTAATTATAAACCAAGTTTTCCTGAAAAAAGTCCATTGAATCCATCAGGTCCTTGTGCACTGTCCTCTCCTAGATTAAACACTACCCTTTCCAGTTCTTCCATGTTAACCATGCTAAGCAGTTCTATATTGTCCTCTTCAGTGATGACAGTATGGATAAAGTTAATGAATTTCATCATATCTACCCCTGAATGATCATATGTATCATCTGTTAGTAAATTATGGAAGAAGGAAACAACATATTCTCCTATTTCATCCTGATCTTCTATCCAAGTCTCATCCTCTTTCTGAATTTTGTTCATTCTAAGTCTAGCTGTTTTAGACCTAACACTGTTATAAAAGAAGGATGTATTAAGATCACCATTTTAGTATTTTCTTCATTAAGTTTTATCTGGTCCTGCAGGTTATAGTTGACATATAATTTTTGCTCAAGCTCAGCAATTACCTTTTCTTGATTTAATGCATTTTCGAAAACATTACCAAATTCAATCATGTTCCAATTTTTCAAGAAAGATTTTAGTCTCTGCAGCTTGGTAGAAAAATTTATCATACCCTGTGACACGACTGGTTCTTTCCAGTTTTGTTCTATTAAAGGAAGTAGGGATGATATATTTAACCACATAGATTGAAATCTAAAAGGTCTCATGAACTTCTTAGATTGAGTCTTTAAAGGGAGCAACAGTGGGTTATGGTCTGAGCTTCCTCTTCCTGAAACCTGGACAGTACTTCTTTGAAAATTGTCAAATAAATCTTGATTCCATAGAGTTCTGTGTAATCTTTCTAGCACTCTTTGTTGATTTATTCTACCATTACACCATGTAAAAATATTACCTAAGGTGTTTATTTCTGTAAAGTTCTTAGTAATTAGGAAAGAGTCGAATTCATTTATGGCCCTAAGATTATGGGTTGATCTACCCTTGTATTCATTAATGCTCCTGATTATGTTAAAATCACCTGTCATAACACATGGACCAGTTATGGAAACTAATGTTCTACCCAATTCAGCCAACATGTTAGTTCTAAGTGCCCTTTCATGATATCCATACACAACCACTAAATGAAAAGAAATCTGAGTCCGGGTGTGTGTGATTTGAAAATGCAGAAATCTGTCATGCTTGCATAATAAGGTGCTATGGATGGTGTGTTTAAAAAATATCCATATATGCTCATCATCCAAGGAGTCTGAGTGTTGAAAGTTCAGTTGGTTAATAAAATCTAGAAGTTTATTCTTCAGCTGTTTGAGCTCTATAACAATGACAATTTCTATGTTATGTATATGCACTAACTTCCTTAGTCTAATGATTCCTTTTAGGATTCCTCTAATGTTCCAAGTTAGTGTTTTACATATCATTATTAATAGCATTTTTCAACCTTGCACTAGTCATCATAAGATTAGGAGTACCAAAAAAATTCCTTTTAAGAATAGGATCAGGAGTACCTGCAGTGTCATTACCTTGAGAGGGGTCAGAGTGTCCAGTTATGGCTGCATCATTTTGAGTCTGGTACAGGTCAGTATCTTCTATGTTCCTTCCTATCTGAGTTGGCTCCATAACCTCAATGCTTAGCTTATATCTTTCTTCCTCATCATCATCTGATCCAGGAGCCGAAGCTTCTATTACATTATCTGAGTTGATCTGATTCTGTGACTGATGTATTTCTTCTTCCAAGTACTTCAGCTTATCGAATCTGTTGCTGAACTCAATCAGATCATCAGTGAGCTTCTTTCTATCCACAACCCTGTCTTTAGTATTTTTCTTCTTCATGATATCATCCAGGGAGTTCTTATTTCTGAAGTTTCTCGAAATATTTGTTGACCTTGTAGAGGGGATCACTGCAGAGTTTGGTGTCTTGATAGCCCAAACTGTATTCTTTGGTTTGAGGCCTTGATCTATTTCATTGGATTTTTTGCTAGTCCTTAAATCAGTAAATAATTCATCTGCATCCTCAAATATTTCAATCTCTTCATCAGAGTCTTTGTTTAGATGTGAGGTGCTTGCCTGTGCCTCTGAGTTCGATATTGGCTTCCATTCCATTTGTGGCTTCTTAAGTGCTCTTACAGGTGAGGGAGACTTGGCAGGCTTAAGAGTTTGAGCAGGTTGGTGAGTATCAGCTTGAGCAGGTTGAGTTGCAATATCCCCAATAGCAGATTGCCTATTCACTGTTGTTCGGTCTCTCCCCCTAGGTTTTTGGGGTTCCAAGTTGTACCTTGATTCTGTCTTGCATTCCTTTTGGGAGTGTCCAATTTTGGCACATATGGGGCAGTAACTTGGGTGATCCTCATAGACAACAGAATACCATTTACTGTCTGTGTTAGAACCCAACCTAATTCTATTTGGAAATGGTCCCATAAGGTTAATTTCAATACACAGTCGGATGGTTGAGGGTCTGGTCATGTTTAATGTTGGTGGGTCTACAAATACAAGTTCTCCAAGCCTATTCGCTTGGGGAATTGAATTTGGATGAAGAAAATATGCAGGAGGGTATATCGGCGACTCTTCATTGACATCAAAGTTTTTGGTCCATTTGAGAACCTTCATCAGTTGGCCTCCGATGTTCCAGTTTCTCTTTATCCAGCACCTTTGAGTGTCCTCTTCCACCTCAAATCTGATGAAGATATGGCAGTGATCAAGAGCAGTGATCGTTGGATCCGATTTGAAACCAATCTTCTTGAATTGTTTGCGAATGAAATCTAGAGTTGGCCTACCCTTTGCGAATTTTCCGATGAGGTGCTTCTTGAAGGGCTCCGATAGCTTATCGATTTCGTCGTCGTTGAAGAGGACGGCGATTTCTCCCTTGTATTCTGTGACTGGGCTTAGCTGAATTGAGGATTTTTTGGCTGAGATGGATTGCTTTCCGACCATTGAGGCATACGAAGGTGGGATCTCGCCTAGAGGTGGAGCCACCATGGAAACTGTGAGGTTGTGTTGATCGGAAAAGGGAAGATTAAACCGTTTGTGTTACCGTTGTAGGTGGTTTAGTGGTGGTTATTCGAACGTTATTAGTGGTTGTTGGTGGAAAAGCTACAGTAGCGGTTGAGAGCGTTTTAGTGTGAGTACTTTTGTTGTTGGCAATTTGTTGTTGGGGATATTGCAACTCAACCTGCTCAAGCGG
Source organism: Rubia tinctorum (assembly GCA_032355605.1). Lineage (NCBI taxonomy): Eukaryota > Viridiplantae > Streptophyta > Magnoliopsida > Gentianales > Rubiaceae > Rubia > Rubia tinctorum. Next base: position 1,965,019 of record JAULKM010000010.1, read on the forward strand.
AAAGACGGTGTTGAATTGAAATTATAGAAGGTAAAAGGTTTTAGTTGTAATATTAAAATTTTATTATGCAACATTTAGGAGTCATAGGTTTATGACCCGATTAATACAACCCAAAAATTTTATTTTATTTTTTTCAAATTTATAGTTTAAATTTTGGTATTTTCATAACTTATGGAAAAAACCGTCTTTCAAGAGACGGAACTCTTAGGAGAAATGACGGAAGCATACGCCAATTCCTAGGTCACATGTATTCTTAAATTATCTTTGAACTGATATTTCAGGTACAGTATATTTTTATTAATAATCATACGACTAGTCGTACTTAGCATTTAAGACAAATCACAATGCGAATTTGATATCTTTCCAGTTCATGCACACATTTCATCACGATGGCGTATGCATGAGGTTGTTTGTGTTTTTTAGTTTCTATCTAACTATTTAAGCACAAAAGTTGTTGACCGCTTTACTGTAGACAGAATTATTTTATAATTAATATATTTATGCAAAAGATTTAATATTTGCATTTATTGATTGTAAGGATTTTTTAAAATTTAATTTTGAAAAATATATTTTAAGACATAAATAATTATAATAGGACAATGAAAGTTATAAGAATAAGTTTTTAAAATTGATTTAACTGTTAGACAATCTAAAATATATATTTTCCTATTTATGATCCTTTAGTACCTTAATAGTCGTGAATAATTAAAATTATATTATTCGGGAAATAGTAGGAGCTTTTTTTTCAAAAATGCGGTATTCTGTAAGTTTGTAAACAATTATTATAATTTTAACCTTTTTTTTGTTTTAATATTTTACTTAAAAATCAAACATGTAATAAGAAGTGTTAAAATGTAAAAAAGAAGATATTGTATAGAAAATAATAATATACGATTTAAATTAAAATATAATATTTAAATTAAAATTAAAATTAAAATACTCCTCACTAGTGGAGGAAGAAGGTGTCAATGGTGGTTGGTACCACCGTACCCATAATGCACGGCGTTAGGTAATCGATGTGTTATAGTGTCACTAGAAGTTCTATATTTTATGCTTCTGATACGGGACCGTGTTTAAAAAATTGACGTGTCGCTGGAGCTGCTATACCATTACATCCTATTCCATATATCAATTCGGCATGAGGGGATCCGATATTGGAATTGTAATCGGTTTGTTCAGTGTGTTTTGTGTAGTTATAGTCCAAAGTCAGAACACATTTTAGTTTCCTTATAAAACTTGCACGTGAATTTTTTTATCGAGTGGTAGCTATGAGGTTGGATCACATATCGGAAAATTTAATCATTTTACCAATTAACAAACTAACTAGAACCAGCGCTCATCTAGAGCAACGTCGCAATAATCATATGTTCGTCTCAAAACTAAATCATTTCCATTACACGTCGTGCATTACAACCAAACAAAAATCAAGAAGAATACCTGCAGGAAGCGCAAGTGACAAGAATTCATCTGAAAAAATCTTAGCATTTAACTCGAAGTTAACTACATAACATGTAGTATTGTATTGAAAAAAGCATGTGGTATTGAATCCGCTTATAATCAGTATGGCAAGAAAATCATCCTCCAACCTATTGTGCATAGTTTCATCATGTTCCCTAAATTTTGAAACGACCTTTGAGCGAGTAACTAGTGCCGCCATCATCTTCAAACATATGTTTTAGCAAATTCAACATATTACCAAAGGGGGGGGGGGGGGATTCTTAATGTTAGAATTTTATGTCAATATAACTAGGTCGCGGAGAGAAAGGTCGTAAAAATAATGCTCGAATGAAAATTCACCTCACATTCCAATAATTGTTCTCATCATTCTAGTGTGGCCAATGCCACCTTGTGTTGAAACTATCTTGTATTCCATCTTTGGTTCTATTTGTAATTGAATCTTTTATGAAATGAATGCCACCTACACAAACTCGAGCAAATGCATTTCATATTTGGAACAATGGACCCATCAAGAATGATATATATATATTTTAGGATTTTTCCGTAGAAACCTAAATTTTCATGCAAAATTTAACATTGTAATGATATGACAAAATAGATAACCGACATTTGAAACTCTAACATAAACTATTCCATTCACTTAACATTACAAAGTGTTCATTAAAAACTTACACGAATGAACTTTTTTCTCATATCCAAAACCTAAAGAGATGATCAAATACATTTGAAAAATAATTTTGAATGTCCTCATGAAGAATCCTTTTAATTAATTAAATTTGTGTAAACACTTTGAAAATATAAACTAATACATCCAATTATTTTTTGACAAATTCCATTACAAAGATATCCAATTAATTAAAAACATCAAAACAAACTTATAAAGATAATCACAAATACACTATATCTATAATTGGATCAATGTATCAATTTTAAAAACTAAAACGGTCAATTAAACAATGAAATTTAGTAATGTATGAAAATAATTTTAAATTATTCAATAATATTAATATCAAATTAATAAAATATCATAGCTGATTCCTCGTCTCCACGATGGGAACATGGAAAAAGAAAAAATAAACTCTCCCATCAATAACATAAAGAAGTAGATTAAAAATAATATAAAAATATTAAATACTTAATTTTTTGAGTCATTCTCTTGAAAAACGGTTTGTTCATACGTTATGGATATATCAAACTTTAAACTGTAAATTAGAAGAATTTATGATAAAAATTTTGAGTTACATTAATCGGGTCATAAATTTTTTAACTTTTGCACGTTGCAATATAATAAATTTAATATTACAAGTAAAATATTTTATCTTTGTATATTTTAATTCAACTCCTTCTTTTCATAGGCACGTAGAAAGACGGTCTTTCCTGATGTAACTTTTGGTGAAGAAAACTATCTAAGGTACACGGTAAATTTACTCACAAAATCAGGCTGCACGGTTGAGTACTTATTTATACTCCTTGCTATTGACTAAGTATTGAAATGCTTTCCGTTCAAAAGAAATAACTTAAAATATTGAATTGTTTTAATTCGGGAAGCAAAAACTCAAGATATACATGATGACACAATGATGATGACTATGACCCCATCAACAATTTATTTTTAGTTTATTATTTTAATAATCTATTAGTTGATGACCGGCCAATTAATCCTGCATTATTTAATTAGTACGTTATATCCCACATCATTAATTACTTAATACACATGTAATTTTAACACAAATAAGAAATAATATCTATAAATTGCCAATTTAAAAACCTTTGTAAATGATGAGCGTAGCATATTATTAATTAAAATATGAAGATATACATTTTGTGTCTTATATTTAAATTGAAAATAAAGTTTATTTGCAATTTTAAAGTATAGTCATCTAAGAAAAATTATATGAGTTATGAAGTGAAATAATTAATTTAGTTAGAAATCGTTAAATATTGAATACAATTAAAACGGATAATTTTTATAATAATTCATTCAATTTTTTTAAAAGAGTAGTTATTTATTTGTTGAGATTCATTTTAAAATTTTATTATAATTATGTGTATCTCATTGCAATAAATAAAAGTAAATATCAAATGACTTAATGAGTCTCACTAATTATAAAATGTTCTCATTTAACAGTTAGTCGGTGTAAAATAAAACTTTGTAAAACAAAACTTTGTCATATGTAGTAAATAAATAATATGTATACATATTTCTATCAAAAGGTACTCTATCATTGTATAAAAAAATTCGAACATTTTGTTATTTTATGTCATGTGTTTTTTTGGATTTTCATTAGTGATATATATAGATATAGTATGAGATATTTATGGTTTATTGTATATCTTTAGAAGTTATATATTTTTAACAAGTTGTGATTGTTTATAAAAAAATTAAAATAAATAACATATTATAATATTAGTATGTTATTTTTAGACAACTAGGGTTTATGTTAGTCAAAATGACTTTAATATCCCTGGTTGACAACATCAAACAAACAATTTTTATTATATGATGTTTGGGAAAAGTGTGGATTTTTTTATAGAATAATATCATGCAAAAAAAATTGGATTCATCGTAACTCATATTTTAAAAAAAATAAAAATTATATATTTGAAAATTTAACAGTTAAAGTTATGTGTTTTTTACTTCGGAAAATAAAAGTGGCAAAGTTAAAAGAGAGAGGAAGAAGTAATAATTTTTCAAGCATGGCCACCAATATTTGTTGTTATGTATAGTTATACTACAATAGAAAATATATGTTACTTAGAATTGGACTATGTTTCACGTAATAATATTATTAATTTTATATTTTTAAATTTTATGACTAAGCATAATTTTTAAAAAATTTGACCGAAAAATAGACACTAAATTGTGAGATGAAGAAGAAATATTTATATATACGTAAGATTTGAAAATGGGAGCCTAGCTACTTTGTGAAAGTAAATAGACTGGGTTGCCTCAAGCCCTCAAGGCTTGGTCGGGCACTATATTTTGACTTCTAATACAATATTTTATTAGATCTTATTTTTTATGGTACTTGTCAGATTACAAACATAACACAAATAATATGAGGAAAAATAATAATTTGAACTTTGTTTTTAATAGATAAAACAGTTTCAGAAAGTGGGTTCTTTTTGCCTGATGATAAGGCAGTACTGTGTTTCAAAATGGAATGTGATCAACAAAAACGTACTTACAAATTTATTAGTCTTTGGTTTTATCGGTTGAAGATGCCCGATGATTCAACATCTTCATCGGTTGATGCATCTAGAGTAGGTGTCCAACATAACCAGTTTTAGAGTTGAAGGAATAGACGATGAAATCAATCTAATTTGTCGATCTCTATGGTTTTTTGGATTAGAGGACTTTTTAATTTCTCTTGGGGTCATGGAAAGCTAGAAAAGCATCGGCTTCCGCAATGATGGTATTGGATGAAATCAATAGCGCTCTCAAATAATGCCGATTTGGGATCATTGTGATGATGGAACGAAGGTGAAATAAACGGAAACTTTAAGTGGTGGTGCACAATTACGTGCTTGTGTGTTTGATAGAGACTCTTAAGGAAGGGGCTTGGCAGTGGCAGGAAGAGAGAAAGGGAGGTATACACGTGAAATTGCATTTGACTGAAGATCCCTAAATTTCCAATGGTTAGAATTTAAATATTATTTGTATTCTGTTGAATTTTTTATTTTCTATTTTGGATCAATTGTTGAAGTTAGACTATGGGGATTTTTTTATGTTTAGCCAAGGTAGAGGTCCATGTGCCATACAACTCATGAATAGCATGACAACGGACTGATTAGTTTGATATAATTAATTTATTTCCACACTTCATTAATTAAATTAAAACCAATGTACCACCAAATAAGTGGCACAAATGATCACATCAACGTGAATGACTTTCCCAATTAAAGTTTTCTTTAACTTATTTTAATCTAGAGTTTATTCTTTTCGTTTGATCCAAACTGCATAAAATGTAATGAACTGAATTGAAATCAAGCAAATTGAATAATAGGTAATAATTAAAAATCTAAATAAACTGAAGTGCAGTGCAGTTAAGTTATATATTGTTTGTCCAATTTAATAAATAAAATATTTTAATTAATTTTTTATTAAAATAAGTATTTGAAACATATAAATATGTATACGGAGCACATTTATTATTATTATTATTATTATTATTATTATTATAACTTTTATTTACTAAAATTGCTAAATTCATTCTTTTATCATTAACTCTTACCAGTAATTCGTGTACATGTGAAAATTCGAACCAACATTTTTTAAGTCAGTTAGGCCTTCTTCTTCCTTTAAAAAACAGGAGAAACCACTTTTGATTTTTACCAACGAATTTTCTCATGCATAAAATCTTTGACTAGACCAAAAAACAAACCAACAGGGGCAATAACCAGAATTCTAAAAACTTGTGGGGTCATTTCAAAACTTCTCCTCTCCCTTCATTTTCCCTCCCATATGCCTTTCTATAAATGGAAAGCATTCATGGGACTTCCACCCAGTCTGCACTCACTAAACGATCTCTAGAGAGAGAAAGAAGGGGACAGATTTTCAGTCATCGCCAATTCTAGAGAGAGAAACAAGGAAACTTTTGTCTTCCATCTTTTCTTTCATTCTCATCATAAAAATGGCGGCAACCACAGGGCAGTGCATCAATGCAGGTACCATAACGGACCTGCGATCGAGCGCGAAAAAATACTCATCATGCACCTCTGTGACGGGGCCTTCCTTTTTCGGAAGGCGCTCGTGGCGAACCTCCGACATTCCTTACGTTAAAGTAAGTGGGAAGTGTCCTAGATGACTAAAGTTTCTTAAATCATAATCGTTTTGATATGTTACTTACCCGAAAAGGAAACATTTGTAACAGAGGTATGTTTTCACGTGTTCCCTGGCCATGAACGGGTGCCAAGGGGACCCTAGAGCTCCGATCGGAACTGTCGAAGCCCGAACTCTGCCGGCGGTTCAGACGCCGGGTCTGGCCATGGACCGGCTCAACGCCGCCATTGCCGATTTGCAATCCTACCCGTCTGCATTCGAGTCCGGAATTATCCGTATTGAGGTGTGTTTGGTGATTTTTTTTTCTGGGGTTTTTTTTGTGAATTTTCGGGTGGTTTTTTCCGCTCGTTTTTTTCTCCATATTTTCTTGCTAGCTCGAGCTGTGATGAAAACGGTTGCTTTTGCCACGTGGTTGGTATAGAAATGGAGGGAAATGGATTGGGAGATATGCATGGATGGGTTGATTATGATCATAAGATCGGATGATAATTAATTTGCATGTTTTTTTTCTCCCTTTTTTGCCTTGTTTTCTTTTAATTAGATGGTGAAGTTTGCATATGTTAAAAAGGTAAAATAGGTAAAAATGAGCTCTGTGATAAAATGAGGAAAAGAAAAATAGGAAAGAGTTTTACACGAAATCTCCAGGTTGATTTGGTTCCGTTTGGTATGTTTAATGATTGTGTTAAGTATTTTTTAAAAATAAAATAAAATTAACTTCATATTTTTCTAATTGGATTATGAAGTTATGTAAGTAATATCAATTTATACATGCACCAAAAACAATAAATTGTTGATTTTTACAAGAATATCTGAACATATTATCTTGGTTATGTTTTTGAAGTCTAGAGTATGAAAATCGCAATAATGACTTCTTTCATTACTGATGCATGGATTGAATTACTTTATTAAGTAAAATATGTTCCAATAATGCCCTTTTTTTTCTTCTACTAAAGTAACATTTTGAAATTTGGTCACCCTTAATGATTCTCAATTTAAAAGGCAAAATAATTTAATCCCCCATGAAATATAGTAATACTCCCTCTGTCTCAACTCTATTTGCATACCAATCATTATCACGTTGTTCAAGAAACATGTTTTACCGTTAATATATTTATCTATGTATAATAACGGCAAATAAAAAATTGATATTTAGAAACTACTTGTTACGACTGATTGAACAACATCATATACGATAATATTGTTGTTCATATATCTATTCAAATATGCCATCAAATTTTGATGCAGAATAGTGTCAAAAAAGTAAGAGTGCGAATAGAGCAGGGACGGAGGGAGGGAGTAACAAAAATCTATACAGGCTATCATTTTGTCAAATCTTTATTTTTCAACAATGTTAAGTATTTTATTGGATGTTTGATTCGATGCCATCTGAGCGCCAGTGAGGGAATTACGTAGATTTTGTTGGACAAATCAACATGGGGAATCAAATATTTTAGCCCACTCTTAAATCTTGATCAACTCGTAAAGATGAAATTAAGTAAACTTCTTGGGCAGATGAACATGGAATCGTAGGAGAGGTCAACTCTGGGTACTGGGAAAATTACAACTAGCTAAACTTCTTGGACAATTAAACATGGTAAATAAAATTGAATACTTAAATCTTTGGTTTTGAGATGGATCCATAGTGGGATTGATATGCTCTGATCTGATATTATGATAGAATCATTAAATTTTAACTGATACGGTATTTTTTTAATCTTAATTTTTAAAAAAGACCTCTTCAACAATTTTGATAGCATCACCGAGTTTCTATCGAGGTAACTAATTAATCGATCTTAATTTTAAAGAAAATTTTCACATAATTGTGACAGTATCATCATATTTCAAATGATACCGCAACAATCGAACTTAATTAGAAATTTTCTTGTTTATCCTGTTACAGATATACCGCATATTTAAGAAGCTTTTTATTTCATCATGACAACATTGATTTTAAAAGCAGTACTATGAAGCCACTTTTGTGATGAGTACCATATTAAAGCCACTTTTGTGATGAGTACCATATTGAAGCCATTAATATTGTTTTTATAAAAAAAACCCATTAAGATTGGTCAATAGTTTGAATATTTTCTTAAATGAACATTCTTGGGTTTTCTTTGTGCATTAAATTTGTCCTCCTGGTTAAAAACTTTCAGCATAAAATTATTTTAATAAATAATGAAGTTGAATTTGTCATCGTTTTTATTTTTATTCTTATTCTAAATTGTCATGCGGGTTGAATCTGGTTGCCTTATTTATAACGAACAAATTCGTTCTTACTTGACTAGTTGACTAGTAGTAGAATTATTACTGTCTTATTTGCACTTTACCCCTTAAAAACAAGACTAAGTTGTAAATACTAATATTTAAATATATGCATATGAGATTCAGCTAGGTAGAATATTAAAATCTACTCCGATCACTTCTAATTTGACTTTCAGAGTCAACTGTATCAATTATTAATTACTAATATATATTTTTGATTTTTTTTTAAAAAATCTGAAAATGTATTATTTAAAAAGTATATGATATGATGAAACTAAAACCATATCACATGCTAATAATCTTACATATATTAAAATAATTTAATGGTTAAAGTTGGTTCAGTTTGACTCTAAAAGTCAAATTAGGAAGATTCTTATGTGACAGGGTGAGTATAAAGTTTGAACTTTTAAAAATCCATACATCATTTATGAATAAAAAGTAGTACTTACATAAGTAATAAAATAAGTGATTGACAATATTGTCCTTTGTTCTTTTTTATTGCAAAAAGGTCCCCATAGATCAGCATATTCGATCTTTGGACTGGCTACAATCTCAAGATCAGAGCAACGTCCTTCCTCGGTGCTTCTTCTCCGGGAGGAAGAGGATCACCATTTCCGACCTATCCCTCAACGGCCGGATCAACGCCAACGGCAACGGCAGCTCCCACGTGCAGACTACGCTCGAGCAGAACGACGTCGTCAGTGTCGCCGGCCTCGGCTCCGCCGTGCTCTTCCGCAGCCTCAGCCCATTCTCCTACGATGATTGGCTCTCTGTCCGAAGGTACGATAAAGATCATGCTTTTTTTGCACGTGTTATTGTATTAGTAAATGCAAGGTATTTTTTACGGCAGAGAAAATTCTTGGTCTGGCGCTACAGTACTGCTAATACTGTCACACTTTCTTATATAAAAACCACCATAAAAGCATTGTGAATGATGAAGTTGTTACCTTTTGTTTCTTCATAGGTTTTTGTCGAAGAACTGCCCGTTGATCCGGGCATATGGCGGCATGCGCTTCGATGGGAGGGGCAGCATTTCGCCGGAATGGAAGGCTTTCGGGTCATTCTACTTCATGGTTCCTCAGGTTGAGTTTGATGAACTCGAAGGAAGCTCGAAGATGGCTGCAACGATCGCGTGGGACAGCGCGCTCTCGTGCTCGTATCAGAGCGCAATCGCTAATCTTAAATCAACAATGGCTAAGATTACATCCGCTCTTACAAGACAACGAGAGGAGGCCTCTCATTCGGAGATAACAAGGAAGGCTCATGTTCCCAGCAGAACAGCTTGGGATGTCACAGTTAATAGAGTTTTAGACAGTATCAAATCAGCTGATTCGCCATTGACAAAGGTTGTTCTTGCGCGAAGCAGCCAGGTTTTGACCTCGGATGAAATCGATCCCTTAACATGGTTGGATACATTGAAGGTAAATTTCGCCCTTCTGTTTATGTCTTGATGAACTTCTCTTGTTTTCGCGCTTCGATGATCTTAACGGGAGCTCTTATTCCACGCTTCAGGGCCAAGGAAACGAGTCTTATCAGTTCTGCCTTCAGCCTCCGGATTCAGCAGCTTTCATTGGAAACACAGTAAGTTCTTCTACTAATGTAGTAAAATATAATCGGGTTAATCAACGGTGCACTGATATCTCATCGATGACACGTCTAATAAGTAAAATGTGTCATTTTTCTGATGATTTGTGCTTGTAATGCAGCCTGAACAGCTCTTTCGTCGCGATCAGCTGACTGTTTTCAGTGAAGCATTGGCTGCAACCCGAGCCAGGGGTTCCACGCCGTCCACGGATCTTCAGATTGCTCAAGACTTATTCTCCAGTACTAAGGATCACCATGAATTTGCTATCGTGCGAGAGAACATCAGGGGAAAGCTGAACGCTGCGTGCACGAACGTGCAAGCTAATCCCGAGAAGGTTGTTCGCAAACTGGCCAGAATTCAGCATCTTTATGGTCGATTTTCCGGTACATTGAACTCTGCAGATGATGAGGTAAATAAATGGCTTTTCTTCTTTTTTACAGTTTGTTGATATTTCCAAGTTTCATTTGTTTTGCTTCTAAAGTTCTGACATTTTTTACTTCCCTTTTTTTCAGTTCACTATTTTATCTTCCCTTCATCCAACTCCAGCAGTTTGCGGTTTTCCTGCTGAGGATGCTAGAAAATTCATAACAGATAATGGTATAGGCAGAAACTGATACTTTTCTGATTTTCAGAGGAAAAACATAACCTAAATGCATGTGAACTAACCATCATTCATCGACGTTATACAGAAATGTTTGATCGGGGAATGTACGCCGGCCCTGTTGGTTTCTTTGGCGGCGCGCAGACTGAGTTCTCTGTCGGAATAAGATCTGCCTTAATTGGAAAGGTGAGTTTAGTTCAATGCTAATATTTCGCTCACTTCATAAATTCTTCGAGAACTTTTTCTAAATATGGCATTGTAACATGATTGACTGAAATGTACTTCTGTTGTGTTTCAGGACATTGGTGCCCTAATCTACGCAGGACTTGGCGTAGTAGAAGGAAGCGTTCCTTCGCTAGAATGGGAAGAACTCGAGCTGAAAGCATCCCAGGTTTGGCCTCGAATCTTCGCATGATCATAAATGAGCCTATAGTTTCGTCCTAGCGCGAAAAACCTAATTCGAGTTCCATGTTCTTGTTTCTGTTTGCAGTTCATGAAGTTGATGAAATTAGAGGCCCCTGCGTTGACATCAATAGCATAGAGAAAACAATGCCCTAGTTAGTGGTAAGTGATCAGTGAAGATTTCTGGGTTTTTTTTTTCTGGTTTATTATGAGTGAAGAGTTTGAAAATAATCACTCAAACTGATATCCTGTGCAACTTTTGCAGATACTTTGAAGAATAAAAGCTATATTACCACTTAAAATGCCATTCTTCAGCCTAAGAAGACTGTCAAAATTGAAGGCAAAGACGGCGATATTTACCACAATGTAGACATATCTTTTTTTCTTTCATTATTTTAGTGTTTGGGGTAATCTTTGTTGTTCAGAGAAAATCACAGCCTCCACAGTTTCATTCTTGGCTTTCGTTCTGTTCAAATTTGTTCATCATTTTGAGGCTTAGGTTTGAGTTTGAAGTTGTAAGCTCTTGTAAAAAAAATATCCATGCATTTGTTACCCTTATCATATAAGTACATAAAGCAATTTCTTCTTTTTCAATGTTTCTTCGACACTGCAATGTTTCACTAGCATTGCCAAATCTATTTTGAACACTAAATTTTATGCTAGATCGATTATGTCAAGAAAACGGTAGATATAGAATGAAAAGTAAATGAGTGAACAAAAATTATTTATTTCTTATTGTAATTAAAATATACTATCACTTTTATTAGAATATACCGAAATAAAAAATATATGTCACACTTAGTAAAACTAGCAATGATTTTTAATGTGGACTTTTGGTCATTGCCTTAACTAATCAATCATATTATCACTTGTAATGTGCCAATATAATGCTTGCTTGGGCTTTTCATGAAACATTGATGTTTCAATATCTATCCAGCCCACTTGACAACAAAGACTCAAGACTCAACAAGGAATCCAGTATCTTACACCAACTATAGCAATTGTAGTGGACAGAAATTGGAAATCCTTAAAACTCAATCACCAAAAACATATTCACACTCGAGATGGGTTTCTTTAAAAAATAAAAATAAAATGGTCGATGACGAGATTGTTTGGAAATCCAATATTCGAGATGATCTCATTAATCACATTAGGCAAATAGTTCTCTTGCAACAACCCTTCTTCTGCAATCTTTTTCCCCATCTTTTCATTAGGGGAGATGAAGAACAATAATTTATTTTAATCTATATTTTTGTTATTAAATAAGTGTGAGATTTGTCTCCACGGATTAGTTTTGTTTTTCGACCTGATCGATTAGATTGTTGTGTTTATGATGATGACTCGATTTAGTTGTTCACGTTGAAGTATTGTTCTTGATCTTCTTATACAGATCGTGTATTTGCAATTTCGTTTGTGGTTTTATTTTTGGATTTTCATTAATTTGGCTTCGTCGGATATCTGTTTTTCAAGGTGTTTACATTTTGGACAACATTGATTGTGGTTGGATCAAGTGGTGTTACAGTTGTCGAAGATCCCTGTTTGGCGAATTGACATTGATGCGTGATACGCTTCTCTTTGTCAAGTGGTCATAGTTTTCGCGGGAAGCAAGTTAATATCCCCGAGGGCGATGTTATAGTTTTTTATTGTATCTCTTATTTGTAATAGTACAAACAATCAGTCTGGTTGACATGTAAATTAGATATCCTTGCAATATGATAGTTATTGCTAGATACTAGTTATGTTGGATGTCAATTCGACTCATTGTAATCGCCACTGTGCATTTTCCCAGCATCTTTGAAATAAAAAAAAAGATTAGACAAACAGTTTACACTGGAGTTATCTTTACAGCATATTATGAGATGATCTCATCTACACAAAAGCACTCTCTAAATATTAGAAACCAAATCAATAGCCTCTATGGTGGTAAGAATGACATACATAAAAGATAATTGGTCCCTTTCGAGGGTACTAGTAATGTTGACCTGAAAACCACCAGGCAAGCAAGTCACAGTAGCAATCATTTGATTGAACACATACAATAATTCATTCACATTTCTGATCAACACCAAGGCAATAAAAATGATGAAAACTAAAACTCCACAACTAAAGATATGTTCAATCTCCATTCAACCCATTCAGATCCTTTCACTAAATTAGGGGATTGAATATGATCATTTTGATTGCCAAAAATGTTTTCTCTGTAAGTGTATTGGAATCATTTATAGTGCGTAAAATTGTCTCTGACTCAAAGCTAAAGATATACCGAATAAACGGTTTAAAGGCTAATTAAACCGAGTATTTAGTCTAATCAGCATGAACACCCTAACAGATCGAAATCTCCAAATTTGATTTAAATCTTTGGAACCGAATTGCCAAAAGTGTTGTTTAAACAACTTTGACTCGAATTCCCCCCTACCATATTTAGATGACAAATTTGAAGTCAATTAATTTTTACCAAATCATTTTTCTAGAAAAGGGGTTGCCGGAAACTTACATTGATAAAGACTATTTCCATCTAATACTTAAAGTTAAAAAAATTAATTAAAATGCTACCAATTTTGAAATTGTAAAAGATTACGGCTTCGTGAAGGTAAAGGAAATAGTAAAGAAAAAATGGTTATTTACATTTATAACTCTATGTTTAGGTTGAAAGTGTCAATATAATCCTGCAATCTCATAAAGTGCCAATCTAATCCTAACTAATAATTATATGTGCCAATATGACCCTAACATTCGAAATATTTGTGCCGATATAACCAAAGTCCCTTATTCCGGCATTGACCAAATGAATTCCGGCATAATCAGAATATGAAATAACAAAAATACCCTTATGCCTTTCTTCTTCAAAATCTAATATCTTTCAAAACCTAATATCTTTCAATGTTCAAACCTAGCGCTGCGGCCGTGCTAGAGAACAACAGGAAGCTATACTTGAAAATCTATCCAATTTGTGCGATATAGCAGAGAAGAGGAATTCAACAAAAAAATTACTGATCTTCCCGTTTGGTCATCATCCCCGCAAGAACTCATAGCAGAGAATGATTTCTATATCCAGCTCTGGTTTGGATTGTGGGAGAAAAAGAAGATGAAATCAGAACCTCTGCCCCTTTCGTCGTTTCCCCTATCGCCGCCATTGTACTCCTCTGCCACTGCCCTTATCACCGCTGCTGCCCTTATCACCACCGCTGCCCCTATCCCCGCCGTTCTACTCCTCTGCCGATGCCCCTATCCCCTCCGTTGTACTCCTCTACCGCTGCCCCTATCCAAGCCGTTCTACTCCTCTGCCGCTGCCCCTATCCCCGCCGTTGTACTCCTTCGCCGCTGCCCCTATCCCCGCCGTTGTACTCCTTCGCCGCTGCCCCTATCACCACCGTTGTACTCCTCCACGACTGCCCTTATCCTCGCCATTGTACTCCTCCGCCGCTGCCCCTATCACCGTCATTGTACTCCTCCGCCGCTGCCCCTATCACCGTCATTGTATTCCTCCGCCGCTACCCCTTATCCCGCCGTTGTACTCCTCTGTTGTTGTCACTATCACCGCCGTTGTACTCCTATGCCGCTGCCCATATCACCGCTGCAGTACTCCTCCGCGCTGTACTCCTCCACCGCTGCCCCACCATCTCTCCTGATATCTTCTGTCACTACCTCACCACCCTTTCACCTCCCCCGATCTCCTACACCACTTCCCCACCACCCCTCACCTCTTCCGGACAGCACCACTGCCATTGAACCCCAGCGCCGTTCAACCAAGCACCGAGACCCGATCCGGAGATTGGTGACGGGAAGAAGAAGAGAATCGTTCTCCTGACAATGGCGAATCAGAAAATCGAGAAGGGAAGAAGAAGGGAATCAAGAATGGGGGTGAATCGGAGAAAAAATTGGGAAGAAGAAAAGAATTGGGAAGCCTATTTTTTTTCTTATTAAAAAATTAGGGGCAAAATCATCTTTTCACACAAATTCTGCCATAAATCAGTTGACTGAAAAGTTAAACGAGTCAAAAGTTATATTAGTACTTTATGAGATTGCAGGGTTATATTGGCACTTTCAGCCTAAAATCAGAGTTATTTTAACACTTTACTCAAGAAAAAATAAGGGGAAAAATAAATGTTTAAAGAAAAAAACATAAAAGCAAAAATCAAAGAAAGATTAATCCCTCAACATCT
>JAULKM010000010.1:1990919-2007147 GCA_032355605.1 Rubia tinctorum
GCCAGGGGGCGCTCCCCCCCCCGCCCCCCCCCCCCCCCCCGACTCGCTGACCGGGCAGCGAGATCCCCGTACCAACATGTCGAAGCGGTTAATACTTATTCAAGGCATACGTAGAGAATGGATTATTTCTTATAAATTGAATCATATTACTTTTATTCGAATATATCAAAATCAAATATATGTCGCTCTTAGTAAAAGTAGGGATGATTTTAATGTGGACTTTTGGTCATTGTCTTAACTAATCAATCATATTATCAATTCTATTGAGCCAATATAATGCTTGCTAGTTGCTTGGGCTTTCCATGAAACATTGATGTTTCAATATCTATCTAGCCCACTTTACAACAAAGACTCGAGTCTCAACAAGGAATCCAGTCTCTTACACCAACTATAACAATTGTAGTGGACAGAAATTGGAAGTCCTCAAAACTCAATCACCAGAGATATATTCATACTCGAGATGGTTTTTCAAAAAACAATCAAAATAGTCGATGACGGGATTGTTTGAAAATCCAACCATTTGAGATTATCTCATTAATCTGATTAGCCAAATAGTGATGATCTCATCTACACAAATGAACTATGTAAATATTACAAACCAAATCAACAGTCTATGTGGCGGTAAGAATGACATATATAAAAGATAAGTGGTTTGTTTTGAGACTGTCTAATAATGTTGACCCAAAAACCACCAGACAAGCAAGTCACAGTAGCAGTCATTAGATTGAACACATACAATGATACATCCACACTTTTGATCAACACCAATGCAATATAAATGATAAAAACTAAAACACCCAATTAAAGATCCGTTCAATTTTCAACCCATTTTGATCCTTTCACTAAACTAGGGGGATTGAATCTGATTGTTTTGACTACCAAAAATATTTTCTCTATAGGTGTAGTGGGCGTAAAATTGTCTTGAATTCGAAGTTAAAGGGATACCAAATAAACAGTCTAAAGGCTAATTGAACTGAGTAACCAGTCTAATAAGCATGAATATCCTAACCGATTAAAATCTACAAATCTGATTTAAATTTTCGGAATCGAATCGCCAAATGTGCGCTATTTAAACAACTTTAACTCAAATGTCTCCTTACCATCTTTGATGAAATTTTATTTATTTTGTTGAATTTAGTCCGAATGGATGATTGGATGACCTTTGGTATTGTGTGTTGTTATTGTGTTGTGTTTTTTTACCTATGATTTTTAATGTTGATGAGTTTTACTTTTATAATAAGTGTTGATATAACCCTACACTTTATACGAATGTGCTGTTATAACCATTATGAATGCGATGATATAACCCTATCAGTTTTCATAATCTGATAATATAACTCTATATGGTCCGATGGTGGTCCAGCGATGGGTAAGGGTATAATTGTCCAACCAAATTAAACTTTTGGTCCGGGGGTATTTGTGTCAATTAGGGGGTGGGTCAACGTCAGGAAAAACTGTCAATGCCAGATTTCTCACCAGAGAGTTATATTTGCACTTTAATCAACTAGTTAGAGTTATTTTTGTAGTTTTATTTATCTGAGAGGTATATTTGTAATCAATCAAGTATTTATGGTTATATTTGTATATATCTAAAAAGAAAAGAAAGATTAATCCCTCAACATCTACATTGTGTTGTCGTTGACAACAGCCGCGCTAGCTCCGCCGCTTCTCATTTCACCTCCCCTTTACTGGCCAATCTGTTAATTATAGCTCGGGTGATGCGTACACTAGTTTGAGCACCATCGGCACTTCCATCAATTTTCAAACTGTTGGCCTTTCATTGCTGTTGAAAACTAGTAGTTCCTTAGTCTGTTCTCCTCCTTCGATCGTGCGTTGTTTTTTGTATAAGAATTGTTGGTGTTGTTAATTTATGTATATGTGGTGTTGAATGATGGGTGGTTGTGGTGTTTAATGATAGGTGTTGGTGGTAATCAATGGTGATATTCTGATTTTTTTAAAAACATTTATGATTTCAGAACTGTTTCAACGACGGTTCTGATGGACGGCTCAGCCAGGAACGGTGGGTCGAAACCACCATCTAATGGCCAAAACCACAGTCGTTAATATGCTATGTTTCTAGTATTGTTAGACTCGTGATATTCTATCACAAATCAATTGGTCATGGTATATAGTGTATGTTTGATAGGGCTTATAAGTTGCCTTATTTATAAGAAAAACCCTTTTAAATTTTTTGTAAAGTACTAAAAAGTTAATTATTTTAAAATCATAAACTATATTTAGGGGAAAGTAGAAGCCGAACTCCATCCGTTTTCAAAAAAAAATAATTTTGCTTATAGGCACAGCCACACAGTTTTGTCAAACACACCTCTATTAATCTATAGTTTTGTCCTTCACTAATGTGAGATTCTTAACACACCCCTCACGTGCAACATCATTAATTATCGCACAAACGTGGACACATTTTAAACTAAGTCAACTTTGCTTATAAGCACAACTCCGTCAAATACACTCATATTAAGCTATAGTTTTGTCATTCACCAATGTAGGATTCTTAATACAAATATGACGTGCAGCGATATTATCATCGCACAAACGTGGACATATCACAAAACAAGCAAGTTTTACTCATAAGCATAACTCCGTCATACATACCCATATAAAGTAATAGTTTTGTCCTTCACTAATGTGATGTTCTTAACACACCCCTTATGTGCATCGGTAACCGAGGACAAGAGGGTTCTCTGGCCATTCAATAGGAATATGTGTCTAATAGAGGGCAAGCTTGGACTATGATGACATATTAGAGTCACATACTTCTATCATAAAACTAATTAGTCATGTGTAGATATGACCCATGATCTTATATGTTTTACTATAGTTTTATCTTTTACCAATGTGAGACTGTTAACACTTGCTTGTGGAACAACTCCCTGATGAAAATTTATCAACAATAATAATTCCTTAATAATGAGTGCTTTTTAATAAGAAAAATACATGATAGATACCCTTACATTTTAAACTTTGTAATGAATGTGTAAGTTCTAAGATTTGCTTTTCTTGACAAGTAATATATAATATTTTAGATAGAAAGTCAGCTGACAAGTGAAAGAAAAAACAAAACCGAATAAAAGCACCCACTATTAAGTTTGATTACAATAATCTAGATCTCCATTTATCCATTAATATATGGTTATCTCCGCTAAATATGAAACATTATCTTCTTTCGTGCCTAATGAAGGACTCTTAAAGTAAACGGTTGTAACGGGACCATTATTAAACTATTATAAAAATAAATAATGAAGTTATCAAAAACTAGTAGAAAATTCTTGATTAAAAGCTGTTATATTAAATTAAAAGTGTATTCTTTGGTGCTGCTTTCAATCAATTTTGATTAAAGATGGTTAAAAAACTCCCTTTAATTAGGGTTCGGATTCGGAATATACTTATGAAGTTCTGAAACAACAGTTGTCGGAAAGCTGAGGTTTTCGATAAGGGAGCAAAACTAGATCTGGAAGCAACAACACAACTACACGTTCGATCTCTAGCGACGAAGGCGACCCGACAGAGGAGGTGACCTAACGGCGTTGGGATTCACCGGCGGAGGTGACCCAATGATGGAGGTGGAGGCGGAGGCCCAACAACGGAGGAGGCAACCCAGCGACAGTGGGATTCAGCGGCGGAGGAGACCCAGCGGTGGAGGAGACCCAATGGCCGAGGTAGAAGCTTTCTGATGTAGGACGACGACGAGAACAGTGTCAGTGACGGAGGTGGAGGCTACGAGGAGAAATAAAGACGAGGAAGGTAATTATCGTCGCCAGCGGAGGAAAGGAGGGGCAACAGGTGGTGGTTGTAAGGAATCATTGTTGTCGGCGAAGGAAAAAGGGGGCGACAGATGGTGGTGAATCGAAGTCATCAGCGCAAAAAAAAAACTAAGGGAGAAGTCATCAAATCCAGGAAAGTTAGGAAACAAAACTGAGGAAAGAGAGAAACCCTAGCTATATATACTTAGATTTAAAAGTTCAACAAAGACAGTCCATTAAAGGCGGTTCTTTAGGTAGAACCATGTTTAATCAATTTAAAACCGCTTTTAAAATGAAATGCATGACTTGGGAGGGAGTTCCGAATTCGAAACCTCATTTGGGTCCTAATTAAAGACGGATCCTAAAGAACCGCCTTTGATTCATTATACCTTTAATCAAGGATTTTTTCACTAGTGAAAATTGAATATTATGAAATTATGACAAAAAATAAAATGCAAATATTTAGGATGGCGGGAGTATGTGTTATAAAATTCGATATTTAAGCTCTGAAATACTCTATATGAAAAATATAGGACAAGGCTGTTTGTATTGGATCTTTATCGACAGAATATAAAAATCTCGTTGTAAAACTATAGAAATTTCATTGCAATAAATAAAAATAAATATCAAATTATCTCATTAGTTACATCAACTATAAAATAACTCCGTCTAATAATTACGGTCAGTGTAAAATAAGTAGTATTTGTTTTTTTTATATATAAACACAGTTTTCGCGCAACGGACTTTTCTGTTCTTTTCCAAACATGAAGTGAAAGATATAGACCGAGTTCTATCTGAAGAAATATAAAATGACAAATAGAAATCCTGTTATTTTTTAGTATTAGAAAGACAAATCATCTTCATCTTCATCTTCACTGTAAGAAGCGAAACAGAAGTACATTTCCATGTGTTCATTGGCCATGAATGGATGCCAAAGGGACGCTAGAGCTCCGGTCCGAATCGCCGAAACCCGAACTCTGCCGTCGGTGAAGACGGTGGCGTTGGTCGTGGATCGCCTCAGTGCCGCCATTGCCGATATGCAATCCAACCCTTCTGCACACGATTCTGGGATTATCCGCATTGAGGTATATGTCTACTAATTCTTAAAGTTCTCATAATTAGTTTGCTTTCGTTTGTTATTTGAGAGGTTTAAGAGCTGTTCAAATTCTTACCACAAAAGTAAGTTTGATCGATAAATATTGATAAGATCACGTAAGTTTTTGTTCGATTTATCTCAAATAACATAATTAATTGTTTATTTCCACGTAAGTTTTTGTTCGATTTATCTCAAATAACAGATTTAATTGTTTATTTTCAAATTCTCAAAGCTGTAACAATGATGTTATAATGTGGTAAATTTAAAACATAACATTCGGAGTTCACAGGCTGGTCACTCAAATTATTCGAATATAAAAAGTTACCGCACAAAATTAATTGGTGGGGTAACTGGTTTTGCCATGTGGTTGGCAAAGAAGGAGGGCAATCGGATTGCATGTATGGATATGGTTTTCCTTATTTCTTTCTTTCTTTTCTTAAAAATATTCCTCTTTACTCTTATATAAGAAAGTTTATATAGTATAAATTTTGATTCCTAAAGTGAAATCCCTGAATTATTGAGTTTGTTTAAGTATTTCGGGATGGAGGGAGTATAGAAAATCATTCCAACTCAACTAAGTTAATATCGGAATCTATTCCTACTCAACTACTGCAACACGATGATAAAACTTAATTACATGTGTATATATGTGATATCAATATATTTTATCGTAAAATATTATAGTCCTAAATTCAATTAAAATTAAAATAAAGTTAATTCATCACCTTCACTAAAAAAAACATCTTCACCCTCATCACCATTAAAACTTATTGAGAAGGGTAAATTAATCATTTAATAAATTAATAAAGTTGATAGCCATTTCTGATGAGTTCCTGAGACGATTGAAATTTTTGAAAAATTAAGGGATTTAAGTGAAACATGCAATTTATTTAGGGTGTTGCTAAATAACGCCATATATTTTACTAGATTACGCCCTAATATGTATATACACGCATTATACTATTTTTAATTTTTAAAAATAAAATAAAAACATACTCCCTTTCCCTTTCCCTTTCCCTTTCCCTTGCCGCGCCACCGCCACCCTAACCTTTCCTCAGTCAGCACCACCGCCGAAAACATCCATCCCTCCTGGTCCCTCCCGACCCTGCCTAGTCCTTCCTGCCGGTAGCCCAACCCCACCAGAAACAATCCTCCCTCCCAGCTCCTTCGAATTTAGACCAGCCCACCTGCCGAAACCACCATCCCACCCAACCTCTCTCGTCCCTAGCTTAGTCGTGGTCTTGAGCGGTGGTTCTTGACGTGCGTCTGGTTCTCGCCGGTGGAAACAAGATCTAGGTGTGTCAATTGGAAATGAGAGCTGGGCCGGAGAGTGGAAATGAAAGATGGGGTGGGAAACGAGAGCCGGGTCGGGCGGGGGACACGAGAGCTGCAGATGGGCGATGAGAAAAAGGGAAATGAGATTCAGTTGGGGAAACGAGAGCAGAGCAGGGCAAACGAGATCCACGACGGAGCAAGAAATGAGAAGCAGGGCGGGACAGGCGACGAGAACCAGGTCGAAGTCGGGCGAAAAGAACCGGGGCGGGTAGGGCGACGAGAATCAGGTCGGAGTGGGTCGACGAGAATGGGCAGGGATGGCGCTGTACAGGGGACGAATTTGGTAAACGAGAGCCACTGGGACATATTTGAAACGTGCGTGGGGTGACCAGGAATAACGAGTCGCACCAGAGAAGATGCGAGGGACATGAAGAAGACGTCGGAGAAGATACCGGAGACATGGGGAAGAAGCCGGCGGACCCTTATGGACAGCGACCTCCACCGTCGGCGAACACATATTAAATTAGGTTTTAAATTAATTATTAATTATTACCAATTTTATTCTTTAAATTAAATTTAGAGAAAAGTGCTAAAATAACCCCGACTTTAGGCTGAAAGTGCTAATATAACCCTTCAATCTCAGAATGTACCAATATAACCCTTGACCACGTTGACCGTTTGGTCAACCGGTTTACTGCCGGAATAAGGTGAAATTACCATTTCACACTTATATTTAAAAAATGAAAACCCTCCCCTCTTTCTTTCTTCCCCAGCCAGCTCCCCTCTTTCTTTTCCACCTCCGCCGACTGCTTCCTCTGATGCGATATCCTAATTAAAGACCATTTTGACCAACAGTGTTGTCTTCACGGCGGGGTCACGGCGAGGGTTCTGCAGCGGCGGCACAGTGGGGTTGAGTCGTGGTGGTGGTTGAGTCGGATGTACGGAAGTCGAAGTTGAAGTCTTTGGGGAAGCGGGAGAATCTTTAGGAGCCCACTGTGATTCTTGGTGGAGAGGAGGAGGGCGCGGTGATGGTGGATGGAGGTGGGGGAAGAGCGGTGGTTTCGGAGAGGAGGAGGTCCGCGACTAGGGGGAGAGGCTGGAGGGCGAGGGCGACGGTGGACGGTGGACGGTGGTGGGGCAAGAAAGGTGGTGGGTGAGGTCGACGGTGGTGTTTAATCCGAGAAGGAGAAGGTCCGCGGAAAAGGCTATGGTGGTGTTTAATCGGAGGTGAGGGAGAGGGGTGGAGGGCGATGATGATGGCAACAGCGGTAACGACGAAGATGTTTGGGGACGACGGTGGTGGGGTACGATGGACGATGAACATAGAGAATCTCATTAGCGGCGGACGTTCATCCATGGAATGGGGTCGACGTTGAACCCATCAAAGCTCGTTGTCGTCGGACGCTAGACGGTGAGGGCGCCGACATCGACATCTACTCTCTTCGAAGAAGATATTTCATTGATTATTTTTGTGGGATTAAATTGTTACTCTATTTTCTGCACTGATTTAAAGATTCAATGGGTATGATTTTGAAGTAGGGGTTATCTTGTTTGGAATGGCTTGGGTTTTCTCGACCGTGTTTTTTCCCCTGGAAGCATGGATGAAGAAGCTTGGTGGTGTTGATTTTTTCCAAATGGTCACGTTTGGATGTTGGATTTTAATTGTTTGGATAATTTTGATTGGGATGGTTTTTCATGGGTGAGCGGAGTTTTTCGACGGCAGGGAATGTTCTCGTCGGCGGCGGAACTCTACATCTTGAAATTGGAACTGTTTCCTGGCGCCAACTACTGTACCCTCTCTATCTCTCTTGTAGACAGATGTGGAAATCATTGTGTGTCTTGCCTAGCCAAAACATCGCTGAGCTTTGTTGTGAATCCTGTAAAAGTATTTGGGGACTATTTGTTCATTATTCATATGTTGGGTTAGTTTCCAAAATCCTGAATGCTCCTCATCATCATCGTTCATCATCCTAGGTTTTTCATTTTTACATTCTGATTGCAATATGTATGATGTGGCATGAAATGAGGGGGTACAATGGGTTGAGTCGGCGGTGGAACAACAGTGAAGAAGAAGAAGATGGAGGGTAAGGGTATTTCCGTCAATTTCCTTATTGTCATTTCTGGAATCTCTTGAGTCAATGCCGAAATTAGAGAGTTTGGTTATATCGGCACAATTTTTTTGAAATTTAGGGTCAGATTAGCACATACAATGATTAGTTAGGGTTATATTAGCACCTTTTGAGATTGCAAGGTTATATTGACATTTTCAGCCTAAAGTTAGGGTTATAAATGTAAATAACCCTTAAATTTAAAATACATATAGTATTTAATTAGCATAAACACAGGGGTTGATTTAGTAAAATACAGGCGTGATATAACGATTTACTTTATTTATTTTTCTAAATAACCCGCCAAAATTTAAATGTGTTGTCTAACTTTTTTTTTTCTCCTTTTCTTTCTTTAAGGTCCCAATAGAACAGCAAATTAAATCTTTGGACTGGCTTCAATCACAAGACCGGGGGAAACATTCTTCCTCGCTGCTTTTTCTCCGGAAGAAAAACGATCACCATTTCCGATTTAACAAATGGGAATCGGAGTTCGCCGGAACGGAACGACGTCGTCAGCGTTGCCGGACTGGGCGCGGCGGTGCTCTTCCGCAGTCTGCAGCCGTTCTCCTATGATGACTGGCTCTCTGTCAGAAGGTATGATAAGTGATTTAGTGTTGTTCAATCAAGTTTCTTTTTGGTGAATTTCTGTTTGCATTATTTATTTAGGCAAAGTTCTTGGTTTTATTGAATCCCTTTTAGCTGAACTGGATTTGCTGTATTGGGGTTGTTAAAATTGTGCCAAGATGCAATATTTGTCATGTTTTTGTGTTTGCACAACTAAATTTATATGGATTGAGTCAATATAATCTCTGAAGCATTCTGAATGATCAAGTTGAACCTTTTTTCGTTGCTTTCTTGGGAGTTTTTTGTCAGGGAACTGCTTTCATTGATTTGATGTTATGTTAAAATGGAAAAGTACTTGGTTTTATTGAATCCGTTTTAGATGAACTGCATTTGTTGTATTGAGGTTGTTATAATTGTGCCAAGATGCAATCTTTGAGTCAACATAATCTGTGAAGCATTCTGAATGATCAAGTTGAACGTTTTTCGTTGGTTTTTTTGGAGGTTTTTGTCAGGGAACTGCCCATTGATTCGGGCATATGGTGGCGTTCGATTTGATGGGAGGGGTAGCATTTCTCCCGAATGGGAGAGTTTTGGTTCGTTCTACTTCATGGTTACTCAGGTTGAGTTTGATGAGCTAGAAGGAAGTTCAAAAATGGCGGCAACAGTCGCTTGGGACGATGCTCTCTCTTGTTCTCATCGAAGGCAATAGATGCTCTTAACTCAACAATGGCCAAGGCTTGTGCTTCTTTCCCTGAGCTGTTTTTTGTGGATCTTTTCATTCTACTTGAATCTAAGCTGAGTTATATGATGCAGATTACGTCGTCTGTTTCAATACGACGAAGAGGAGTCTCCCATTCACTTATAGTGAGAAAAGATCATGTTCCTGGAAAAAAATCATGGGATGCTACTGTTAACCAAGTTTTGGATGGGATAAAAGCAGCCGATTCACCATTGACAAAGTTAAAGAAAATTTTCATTCTTAACTATAAATCATTGTCAATCCTTCCTTTCTAGTTCCATAACCTTTTTGATCAGTGCTTTTATATTCATAAGCTTATTTCCTCTTCCTTTCATTTTGTATCTGCATCAATGTAGGTTGTCCTTGCACGTAGTAGCCAGGTTTTGACCACAAAGGAAAAGACCCTTTAACATTGTTGGTACACTAACGGTAAATTCTGCCCGTCGTTGATCAACTTCTATTGTTTCATCCTTTGTTGTCTTAAGGAAAGCTTTTCTTGTGTATACTGCAGGCTGTGGGGAGTGAGTGTTATCAATTTTGTCTTCAACCTCCCGAATCAGCAGCTTTCATTGGAAACACTATAAGTTGCTAAATGATTATATTTGGTTAACATATGCTTGTTACTTGTAACAATTTTTCATATAAAATGCATTATTTTCCCAGAAAAAAATCGTCTTGTTCTCCAAATATTCTGTAAATGAAGTTGAACTATTGCCATTTAGGATGATGTACAAGTTTTGAACTTATAATTTCTTGACCCTCTCATTATCTACTGTAGAATGATTTTTGGAAGCCTTATTCTTTGCAGACTTTCATTGTTCCATATCTTGGTTTCGTCATCTATTATTTGTTGATGTTTTGTGCTTAAAACTGCAGCCGGGGCAACTATTCCGTCGTGATCACTTGACTGTTTTTAGTGAAGCTTTGGCTGCAACCCGACCTAGGGGAGCAACACTGGCCTCTGATCTTGAGATAGCTCAAGACTTATTTTCCAGGTTTTCACTCAACTTTGATGCAATACAGATGTATTTTATATTAAAGTGTACATTTAACATATGTATGTATCGATACTTTTGGGTGCTCGTCTGGATTGTAGTGATGTTAAATCGTTTTTCTAGTCTGTTGGTTAGGTGAGTTTATGATATTTATGAATTTGCGTGCAGTTCTAAGGACCACCATGAGTTTGAAATTGTGCGAGAGAACATACGGGGAAAACTAAAGGCAAGGATCTCAATCTTTTGAGTCTAAATTCTTCAGATTTGGATATGTGACTTTATTCTTCCTGTTTATTGCAGGCTGTATGCTGTAATGTAGCGGCAAATCCAGAGAAAGTCGTTCGCAAGCTCGCCAGAATACAGCATCTTTATGGTCGATTTTCTGGTACATTGAACTCTGTTGATGATGAGGTGAGAGCCTCTTCTACCTTCCCAGTTAGTTCATTTTCTCTAAGTTTCCTTTCTTAGACTTCTAAAGTGCTCTCTTTCTCTTCAGTTCAATATTTTATCCTCCCTTCATCCAATTCCAGCAGTTTGTGGATTTCCTGCTGAAGATGCACTGAAATTCATCACAGAGAACGGTATGTGGATACCTGACACCCTATTTCTTGGGATCTTTGAACTCTATCTTCTTTGATTTACGAATGTTTGACCTGAAAAATTCGAACTCATGTTGTTCAGAGATGTTTGACCGAGGAATGTATGCTGGTCCTGTTGGTTTCTTTGGAGGAGCACAGAGTGAATTTTCTGTCGGAATAAGGTCTGCTTTGATCGGAAAGGTGAGTTTGATGCTACTGTCCTTCGTCAGAAGCCGCACGATTTGGGTACTATGCTATGATGTAAACAGTCTTAGGTTGCATTTGCAAGAGGCTGATTTCCCAACTGGAACATGGTTCAGGATTTTGGCGCATTAATTTATGCTGGATGTGGCATTGTTGAAGGAAGTGTTCCTTCTTCAGAATGGGAGGAACTGGAGCTGAAAGCATCACAGGTATCGCTATCGCCTTGACTATGAGCAACCTCAGAAATATGTTATCCAATGTTTTGTTTCCTAGCTTGCAAAACTTACCTCTTGACAGTTATCTTCGCCTTCCATTGTCTGTTTCTGTGTGCAGTTCATGAAGCTGATGAAACTAGAGGCTGCAATGGCATGTGGAGAAGAATGCCGTTGTTAGTGATAGCGATCTTCTGGCGTCGTTTGAGAAAATTAAACGAAAGTCCCTTGAAATTTGATTTTAACAGAAATGTTAAATGTAAGTTACAATTATAAAGCGCGAAAAAAGTGAGTATTCTTGACAATCTTCCCATAGTTTCGACTTCTACTGAAGCCAGCACAGAAGGCAAGTAAACTAACCTAAACTCTATTTGGAGAAACAAAAAGTCCCCCTCAAGAAACTCCAAATTTATTAAGTTTCTTTAGGCTCAGTAGCTATATTCATCAGAGAAGCTTTAACATGGCCGTCCGGGGCTGCATTTTAAGGCTCCGGCGAACAGAGTGAGTTTAGGCACAAACTGGCCAGGCTTTGGTGGGATCATATCTGATCCAGAGGGAAATTTGTGTTTCGGATCTCCTGATTGCACGAAGAACGCTCCATTTAGAAAAACGTCGTGTTCTGATTTCCACACCCAGTTTTTCCACACGCTCTCCGGCGCATAGTCCCTCTTGGTCACCTACATACATACAGCATACATTATCAGTTTCCAACATTTGAATCGTCACTCGTGTTTTTCGTAAGACAGTATGTGTCCTACTTCTTTGGTGTTAGGATTT
The DNA here is from genome assembly GCA_032355605.1 of Rubia tinctorum. Taxonomy (NCBI): domain Eukaryota; kingdom Viridiplantae; phylum Streptophyta; class Magnoliopsida; order Gentianales; family Rubiaceae; genus Rubia; species Rubia tinctorum. Next base: position 2,003,229 of record JAULKM010000010.1, read on the forward strand.
GCAGCAGCATCGAAGCGATTGCCCTGGCTAAGGATGGTGGGATGCGAGCTACCTCCTATGGCATACATGATCCAATGCGTGTAGTCGTTGTTGACAATGTGCGTGAAACCCCACCTCACTCGAGGCATTCTCTGCGATATCCCCTCGCCAAAATGGTTGAACGCGAGCGTGACTTGCATTACCACGTCCTCCTTGCTTGAATCACTCGCGCCAAGTAGTATTGCCTATCGAAACAAACAAGAAACACGCATTTGTTACCACAACATCACTCGAAAACACGTAGAAACAACTGCAACACACCTCATAGTGATGAGTGAAGAAGCAGTTGGAGATGGTGATTGCAGTAGAAGCTCTGATAGCATCAATGAGTCCATCATAGCAGTTTGACATCGAAAGATGGTCGATCCAAATGTTCGTGGCGCCAAAGAGATTGATCCCATCGCCATCGCTCTTCCCTCTCGTCCCATAATGGCCAACTGAATCCCTAATCATGCCACCATTCGCGACCTTGATGTCGTGGATGTGGATGCCATGGATGATGACATTGTGGATGAACTGCAGGGTTAAACCAGCTCCATTCGCTATGTGAACCTCTGCTCCTCTTCCATCGATGGTTTTGTTTCCAGCCATGATCAGTTCATTGTTGAGCTTGATGTTCATGTTTTTCGCGAAGATCACCCACAGGGGCTGTGGCTGGATCAAAGCATGGCGTAAAGTCCCCGGCTTCGGGTTGAGCATGTCGTTGTCCGAGGGGTCGGTGACTGTGTAGAACTTTCCGGCTTTCCCTCCGGTGGTCCGCCGGCCGAAGCCTAGGGCACAGCTTGCTAGTTTTTTGCGGTTCTGAGCCCAGTTTTTGTCACACCTCCAGCATTTGTCAATGGGGTTGGTTGCAGTGCATGCACCTTTAGATTGATGCCCTAACAACCCCCTCCTTGTATCCATTCCTTGAGTGGAGCTGCATGAGGGACGGGAAAGGTTAGTGAGATCATATCACGCCATCGTGTTTGATTTTAACAAGAAAAAAGTTAAAATAACTGTTTGATGTACACATAATTTTTCTCTTGCATAGAACAACGTTATTGCAAAGGGATGACATTGAGACAGACCGTTGCGGATTCTGGTAATTCTATACCTATCTCCATTTAAATATTTCATGCTCATTCTCATCCAATTACTTATGATAGATACAATATTAAAATTCACTTCCGATCCATTGAATTTTAAATAAAATATTCACTCCATTTATCTATCCCTTCTGAATTTCTACTCACCTGAAATTTATCTTATTATACTATTTTAATATTATTATTTATCAAATACTTCTATGAAACTAGGTTAGATATGGTCGGTTTTAATCAATTAATAATAATTATATACTACCTCCGTCTCTATATAAACTTCCTAATTGTTTTTGGCTCAATCTTTTTTGCAAACTGATGTGGCACTTTTTGTCACATGGATTTGGTCTAAATTAGGAGTTTTAAGTTAATCAGGTGGGGGTCAGGTGACGTGACACTAATTATGAGGGCGTTTCAGGTAAATTTTTCTTACCAAAAAAGGGAAGAGTAGAATTAGGAAGTTTATTGTTGGACGGACTAAAACGAAAAATAAGAAGTTTATTGTGGAACGAATGAAGTATTTAACTAGCGGGTACAGTGGAATGGGATTAGGCGGATGTGAACTAATGTCCACATCCGATCCATTACCAATGACAATTTTCCAACTCTATTCCCATCAAAACTACCTTCATCTCCACTCTATTAGGATGGATGCGGGACACACCTCCATTAAACCGACTCACTGCCATTGCCATCCTTTAATGTAAACATGTGAGGAAATGTAAACACTCACTTGTGAACATTCCCATTGAAGTCAGAAACGATGTGTTCCGGATGAGCTTCATAAGCCATGCGAGCTTTGTGCCGGGCTTCATCCGAGCGCTTCTGCCAGAATTCATCGTGCCCGTGATCGGAAATTGCATCGGTTCTAACTACGGCTAAAACAAGAAAAGCGAAAAACAATACACTAATTTTATTCAGCTCCATTTTTTAGATATGAAAAACAAAAAAACAAAAAACAAAAAATTTGGATAATTTATTTAAATGGTTTCACCAACCAGTTTCTAATATTATTGGGATAACCCTAACCCTAGGGTTACATGCATGAAAGCAAGAAAATGAGTATGCATTCTGAACAAAATCAGCATATTTATTCTGTGGTTACAATTTTGTGTGAAGAAGAATAAGAAGTGGAGAGGGAAGAATGGAGAGCCACTTTTCAACCAATGGTCAAGTTTAGTCCAAGTATAGAAAATTCAGTTTTTTGTGACTTTATCCAGTAAAAAGTTTTTTAAAAAAAAATTATTATTACATTACCTATAACAAAAATTGAGAAAACCAAGTTACACAGTTTTGGATCACTGACAAGTAACTTGTACAGCTTCTTCTGCTTCACTATCCTCTGCCCTCGGCGCATACCCCGTCTGCAAGAAATGTGTCACCTTAAATCATTCTTGCGCAGCGCGTAATCTCTCTCCAAACACATCTTTCTTTCTTGATATGTTTGTGTAATTCGTCGTCTGCATTTGTTCAATAACAAACTGTCACTACTAGTTATCACATAATAGCATGTGATCAATACTAATGCAAGTAGTTCGTACAGAAAAATCATTTTAATGGCTTATGGATAACAGAAGAACAAAAGAAATCGAAGGATGCTTAGAAAAGAGAACACGAATGAAACAGAAACAACAATACCATAGCGCAATGCATATCCGTTGCTTGATTCTCATGCAATACGAGTGTTCAAATCACCTCAAATGTATTCTTCTCGTTTAACTATCCTAAGGCAACGCAAGAAACATTGAGAGGAAATTCTTCATCAATCCTTTAATATACTGTTAAATAGCCACTTGACCCTATATAATGTTTGACACAACTTAACCTATAAATGCAGCAATCTAAAAAGAAAATTCTGAGTATGATAACAAACCCTACCCAAATACAATTTACATACTCTAGACAATTTGAAACCAGAACTCGTCCTAAAATATTGCTCCAACACTATAAAGGACAAAGATAGTGCACTTAACCTGTCATCTCTCTTGGCCCCTAGGAAAATGGTCTTGGTACGCGAGTTCAATGAAATTGCTCTTTCGCTTGAGCCATAATCTGAAAAGCGTAAACCTAAAGCAAACAACAAATAAAGCAATGGTTAGACATCCAAAGAGTTTAAGTGGCTGAAATGAATATGCATAATTCTAACCTTGTTCACACTAAAATGCCTCTCAGGAGATCTAATTGTTGATGAGAAGAGCAAAAAGATATGGCACCATCTGCACTTCATCAGCTTCGAATAGAGATCCCAATGCTCGTGGAAGACAAACTTGAGTAAGTTACAGAGCACAACATGAAAGCAAGCTATGCAGCTAAGATGCTTTCTGACAACTCAAGGGGCATGATGAATTTCGTCATACATCCCCAAACCACCACTTCAATGCACAAACCAAGTACCGCATTAGAAAGTGAATCTCAACCAATGTTGGATTCAGATGAGAATTCTTTCTCCTTCATGAAAGCAAGCAGAGGCTTATTCAGATTCAGATACTTGGTGCACCAAGACTAGGAATGCTATCTCCTCTAAACTTTCCAGCAACGAGAATATCATAAGTCTTGTCATCGGGAGTTAGACCTCTATCTAGCATCTCATCATGCATCCTAAAGGCCTCTTGCAAATTACCCTCCTTGAAGTATCCCGCAATTAACGTGTTATATATAAGAACGTTAGGTGTCATATTCTTCATGTGCATATCATCCAGCACTTTTCTTGCGTTATCGAGTTGTCCTTTGTTACACAGACCATGCACCAATACATCATAAGTGACGAAATCCGGCACTATACCTTTGTCAACCATCTCCAT
>JAULKM010000010.1:2007327-2021092 GCA_032355605.1 Rubia tinctorum
AGCAGATAGACCAACCTCAAAAACTTCATTGAAAAGCTTACCTGCACTTTCCATGTCTCTTTTCTTGCAGAAACCATCTATTAAGGCACTATATAGCGTAATATCCCGCTCAATACCCTTGCTTTTCATCTCCCAAAAAAGTTTTAGAGCATGATCGATATAATTGGCTTTGCAAAAGCCATTGATCAAACTAGTGTAAGTAACAACATTTGGTTGAATCCCATTCTCACACATTTCCGAATAAACAGAAAATGCAGAGCTGATCTCGTTTTCCTTCACAAAACCATCTATGACGCTATTATAAGCCATGTGAAGGGGGTTGAACCCCATCCCCACCAGCTTATCCAGCCAACTTTTTGCTTCATTCGAGAAGCCACCTTTGCACAAGCCATTGATTATTGTATTGTAAGACACCTCGGTAGGGGCAACCCCAGAATTCACCATCTTGTCAAACATCTCGAGAGCGAGCTGTTTCTCACCTTTTTTGAAATATCCATCTATTAGGATGCAATAAGTCACAACATTAGCTATCAACTTCTTTTCCCCCATTTCCGAAAACAAACCCAATGCAGCATCCATATTGCCAACTCTGCAATTTCCAAGCATCATATTGTTATACGAAACAACAGACGCTTTAACCCCATTGTTTTCCATCATATCCCATATAGCACCAGCTTCACTCACCTTTCCCTCTTTTGCAAACCAATACAAAAGCTTATTATAAGTATCAACATTCGCGATATCAGCCTCGACCGCTTCATTAAAACGCTCGGTTGCCTCATCCAACATCCCTGCTTTCAAAAACCCTCCTACCAAAGAGTTCACAATATACACTGTAGGCTGGATTCCCGCCAATTTCATCTCACCATACAACTCCACCGCCTTCTCCACATTCCCATGCTTGCAGCAGCCTTCAATAAGAACGGCATAAATAACCTTATTGGGACTAATCCCATCCTCAACTACCTTGCCAAACAAATCCAAAGCGGCAGTTACATCCCCTTGCAGATAACAATACCCCTTCATCAAACTCGTCGCAACCACCAAATTCATAGAATATCCACATTCCATCATTTCATCCTTCACCCTCAACGCTTCCACCATATTCCTCCCCTTCACACATGCAGATATCACATTCGTAAACGTGCCTTCAGAAGGAACCCACCCCATCCTTTTCATCTCATCCAACAATTCACACGCATTTTCCACATCCAAAACACTACAAAAACCCCTAATACCCGTACTATACACCGCGGCATCAAGCACGAGTCCACAAACCTTCGCATTAGCGAAAACCGCCCGGGCTTCCTCCACTTTCCCTTCTCTCAAACAACCGCGCATGATCACATCCACAGTAGCACAATCATACCCATTCCCAACCCCTCTAGACACTATATCATCATACATTTTCTGTGCTTCGGACATCATGTTCCTCCTAACCAATGCACTCAAAGTATAATTCACAACCCTGCCACTGGGCATCATACCCTTAAAAATCATTCCATTTAAACAATCAATGGCATCTCTACACCTACCAGCTCTCACATAACCATTCAACAGGTAATCAAAAACCACCGAATTCAATTCAAAATCAAATCTTTCCGAACAATTAACCATGTGATCAAAAAATAGAATACCAGAGGGACTAGAATCACTGGAGACGTAGCTATTGATCAACCTCCTAGCTACACTACAGTGTGTCGGATAACTCACCAGGATATGCAGAAGAACACAGTAAGGTTCGGAGATTCCGCGGAGAAAACCGCGCTGCTTCTCGGCCCACGTGAAGTAATTGAAAGCGCGATCTGGGTCGTTTCTGTGGGTCAAAAGGGATTCCACCACGTGCGTCGGGGACAAATCTCCATTCTTATCATCAAGATTATGAGCAGAAGTTGTGATTCTTGGGTCAAAATTTGTGGGATTTTCTGGGGATACATCTTGGGGTTGTGAATGTATGTGAGATGATGATGATGAAGAAGAAGAAGATAGAGATCTTTGGGAACAACGAATCAGTAGCCATGGAGGAAGGAAAGGTCTCATTTTTTTGGCCAAGTATTTGGGGCACTGGTATTCTCCCGAGGTTTGCCGAGGCATTTGGGGGTTTTGACTTCTTTTCTCGAGTTTGATGATTTGCCCCCTCAATTTGAAGTGTTTTCGTTTATCATCCTTACACTTTAGAGAAAAATGGATATATTAACTTATATAATTCACATAAGTGCAAATATAACCTTTTGATAATTAAAAGTGTAAATATAACCTAAATAGTTAATATATGTGCAAATTTACCTTTTCCAGCAGTTTGAGGCCGAATTTTATTTAAAAAGACAATTTAAAACCTTTGGAAAAAAACAAAAATATGAAATGTCTATAATGTCCCTAAACTCTAATTTTCCTAATTCCTTTCTCCTTCTCTTTCTTTCCTTCTCGGAGTCTCTCGTTTATTTCCTTCGAACAGACCAATATAAACTATCTTACTCCTTTCTCCGTCAGGTTGAATCCAGGTCCCCCCGAAAGTGGCATCGCAGGCGGGATTGGGTGAAAGGTGGTGGGTGGCGAGTGGACTAGGGTTTCGATGAGGCTTGGTTGCGAGAAGTGGTGTCGTAAGAGGAAGTAGCGTCGCATGCGGGATTGGGTGTGGTGACTGTGGAAGAGCAGGCAACGGAGAAGCACGAATGGCAGCGATAATTGTGGAAGGGTTGGCGACGGAAGGAGGCGGCGGAGACAATGTGGAGGTGTGGTGACGAAAGAGGCCGCAAAGATGGTTTGGAGACGCTAGGGTTCCAGGGGCCGTGGTTGTGGTAGGGAGGTTGGGCAAGGGTTTCACGGGCGGCGAGTTTAGGTGGCAGGGGATTTTCTAATTGGCCGGTTCTCAAAGGGGTGGTGGGTTTAGGTGGCGGGGGAAGAGGGAAGAGGGAAGGTCGGTGATGGTGGACTTAGATGTTGGAGTGAGGCTAAGCAGAAGAGGTGTAGTGATGGTGGACCGGACCCGCCTTTTGGCTCGACACCTTCAACAAGGTGGAGGAGGTAGCGCTGGCTCGAGCTGGGTGGGGGGTTGGATGGCGGGGGTTGGTGGCAGGGCTGGGTGCGGGGGATTGGGTGGTGGTGGGTTTGATGGTGCAATCATGACCTGGTGGTGCCCCAGTCAGAGCGGCGACGAAGCTGGTGGAGCAGTGGCGGTGGTGGCAGAACAGCGGAGGAGGGGAGCAAAGGGAATTTTTGTCTTTTAAAATTTTCTATTAGACTAAAAGGGCATTTTGCACATATTTTTATTGGGTTGTCCCACTTCAAACTTTGCTCTTATAAGTACATCTTTCTTTTCCCAGTTCGTTTGGATGTATGTAAAATTATGATCTCACTATTAGAAAAGCTCCATTAAAGATAGCGTTAGAAGGCAATTCTGTTAAAATTTTGAGAAACAGCCTTTGGAAAGATGTTTCGAGTTTGAAATTACTCTATTTCGCCTCCTTTAATTTTAAAGGTGGTTCGAAATTGATTAAATACGTGTACTGAAGAACCACATTTAATGAGATGCCTTTGTTGGATTATATGGCCCAGCTATTTAAGCTTTAGGGTTTCATCTTCTCATTTCTTTTCTTAGTTTTTTTTTCCTTCTTAGAAAAGTGTCAGAATTTGGCGATCGGTAGTGGTGGTAGTGCTGAAATTTGGTGGTCGGAGATTGGTGGCAGTGTCGGAATCTGGTGGTCGGGGGTGGTGGTGGAAATAAAATAGGAAAGAAATATAAATAAAACATCATTTGTATTTGTACGCACTATGGATTTAGTAAATAAAATACAAGACGATGAATAGTAACCTCCTTTAAAAATTAAGATAAAAAGAGGGAATTGAACTCTAAATATATTTCTCTTCTACTATGTGTAGCGTGGGGATTATACTTACAATTTTTTTTTTTAAAAATGATAAGAAGACATTATCAATGCGTGTCTTTTATATTGTGCTGATTATGCAAAGCAAAGAATAGCTTAAATTATACCTAAACCATTATTTGTATACCAAAAAATACCACTTCCCTCATTTGATTACAAATGCAAAAGGAAACGTTTGGAATAACAATGCATGAGCATAGAAGGCCAGTTATTACATACATTGAAAGAAACCATAACTCCTATATATGCAGCAATATGTTTGAAGACTGTTTATTCATATCTAGCCATCTTTTTTCTGTAGCAAAAACAAATTCTGAAAAATGGCTCGAGCCAGAGGACCCCAGCATTTGGTGTATGAAGAATTCGTACCTTCTTCTGGTTGGACAGAGGATTCAGACAGCTACAGCTTGATCATCGATCTTCCCAGTACTTCTAAATTACGCGTCGTGCTTGATTAGTTTCGTGATTATTTAATTGTGTGTCTGTAGAATGTCAAATGTATCATATTTTAGTCTTCTTACACAGAATGGTTGAAAATGCTTCACTTCGAACTTTCTCGTTACATTACAGAATCAAAATGAAACATTTCCAACCAATGTATGGAACTTTTAAGCCATTGAACCAGAATTTGCCTAATTTCTTTCCTTTTTTGCTGTTCTGAAGGATTCAAAAAGGATGCTGTGAAGCTTGAAGTTGATAACTATGGGCACTTGATTGTGAGCGGAGAGAAACAGGTGGATGAGATGAAACATGTCCGGGTTCAGGAATCCTATAAAGTCCCAGAAAACTCGAACATTGATGACGCGGATGCAAACTTCGAAGATGAAATTCTCTACATAGTCATCCCCAAGAAGATAACAGAAGAAACCGACGCTGAGAGAACTGCTGTTTCAGAAGCAGCTGGCAATCATCATCAAGAAACCGAACTGAACAGTGAAAATGGAAATACTTTGGACAGAAATGAAATTCCTGATACAGATACAACTGAGTTTCTCGATGACAACAATAGTAGGACCGAGGAAGAACTTGAAGGAGCGAATGAAGAACACGCGAAAGAAGAATTAAACGATGCCAAAATGGAGAACGAATGGAATGAAGAGAGTCTATTGGGATCATTAAAAGTGCAGGTGATGAAAAATAAAGGCATTTTTGTCACAGCGATCTTGGCATTTTCATTGGGTGTTTTAGTCTCTCAGAAACTAAAGGCAAATTAAACAGATTAGTTCTCTTTACACTCTCAATTTCTACAAATATTGTAACTCCAAATAAAGATCAAGTTCTTGAGTCTAAAAATTCTCCATTTCACACGAAGAGTCCTGTTTCCGTGCCTAGTTTAAACAGAAAACCAACAAAATAAGCTGTTTTTCAGTAGTTTACTGAACACATGAAACTGCTTAACTTAAAAGTAAAACTAACTTAAAAGCCCTGCCAAACACTGTTGGGCGCTAATCGTGCCTAGTTTAGTTACAAACACAACTTTACGTGGAACGGAAAGGATCTAGATTGCTTGAACAAGAGGACAGGACAGAACAGAATCAGATTCTATTCAGAAGCATGAAATAAGATCAAAGGAAATTAACCATTGTAAGAATAAAAATATCCAATCAGCATCACCATCAGACTAGAAGAATCAGTTCAAAGATTTTTTTATCTTAAAAGGATCGGATTCCGCAGCATTTGACAAAAGGAGAAGCAGCACTACGTCGAAAAATCCTAAACAACTTTTGCAGAAGGAAGAAGCTTCATCAAATTTCGAACCTAAAAGGGCTCAATTTAAAACTATGAACACTGCCAAATTCCCATTTTCTTACGTAAATCTTGATCGAAAATGGTGGTTACAGATGTAATATTTGTTTTCTAGTTGCAGGATTTTATCGAACTTTTAAGCTTCAGTTCTTAAATTTGCTGCTTCTTTCCTGACCAAGCGAAACCATCAAAAGGATTCGTTCAGAAATATAGTACTCCCTCCCTCCATCCCATAATTAGAGTACGAGACTCTGATCTCTGGACGAAGAGGGTATTAATTGAGAAGTTCAAGATAATTAGTTAACATTTTCTTGATTGTAGTACAACATGGACAGCAAAAATGACACTATATTAGTTAATGTTGGTATGCTTTGAATACGTATTAGCCGCTCCGACAGGTTGGTACGGGAGTCTCGCTGGCCGGTCAGCGAGTTAGGGGGTCCAGGGGGAGGAGCGCATCCTGGCCGGGGGTCCGGGGGGCGGAGTCGCCCCCGGCCCGACGGTATGACATGTCCTTTGTTTGGGCTGTTATTGGTATTCTGTCTTCTGTTTCGGTTTGGGCCAAAATATTTTTGGGTCCAAAGCCATTAGGGTTCACTGGATATGATGTTGCTCTTAGTCGGGAGTTCATTGATTGAGTAAATCACGACTTTACGATTACTGATCTCGGTACTTTATAATATTTCTTGGGTTTGAGGGTTGTTCTTACTTTGGATGGTTTATTCCTTAGTCAGGCGAGATATATCAATGACATTCGTATTCGTGCTGATATAACATATGCAGTACCCGTTTCCACTTCTTTTGTGGCATACTCTCATTTTATTAGTTATACCAGTAAGTTGTTCGGTAATCCAACGCTTTACCTCTTGTTGGTCGGTTCTCTTCAGTATTTGGCGATTAAACATCCCCATTTGTCTTATAATGGCAATACACTCAGTCAATTCATGCAGGAACTTACACGATGACCATTTTCAGGCTATTTCCATTATGCCGCGACACACTTCATTCTGGTCTCTCATTTTGTGCAAATCTGGGTGTCGCAGTTCTTGAACATTATGATGTCAATTGGACTCTTTGTTTAGAGATTAAAAGATCTACTTGTGCTTACGCCATTTTTATGGTAATCTGGTCTCTTTGATTGCTCAGAAGCAACCTAAAATGTCTTGTTCTACCTCGGAATCAGAATATCTGCTATGGCTAATAATGCAGGTGAACTTGCTTGGATAATGAACCATGTTCGTGATCTTTGTGAGACATCTTTTGCGCCGCCTGTGCTGCTGTGTGATAATAAATGGGTTATTTCCTTGTTCAAAATCTAGTTTTGCATAAGAGAGTCAAACATATTGATATTGACAATGACTTTGTTCGTGCTATGGTAGCTTTCGATAAGCACAAGTCTATTTATATGGACATCTTTACAAAGGGTTTTCTTAGTCTTCGGTTCAAAGTTTCTATGTTCCAAACTCTGCATATTGGTAGCAATTATACGCTCCGCTTAAGAGAGTAATAGAATAGAAGCAGGACATGGAAACTACTATCTTTTCTTGTATGATTATAATATTACATTTCTTGTATGATTGTGATATCCTTCGTGCTCACCTATTTCAATCAATACACAAAATCTCAATTAAGGGGAGTTTTACATTCTATCAACCAAAGTAAATGAAATACGGATAAATTAGAAAGAACCAATCTTTGTTTTACAATTTACTATGTGGTAAAAAAACTATAAATAATGATTGGTTTACCAATATGCTTCAATATGTATTTTCATTTTTATGTAAAGCTGTTGCAATTTATATTTTCTACTATTGACATCTTGTTATGATCAATTAGTGTATTTCTTGTTGGAAAATAGTTGATTTTCGTCAACTTTTGGGGCTCAGTTTTGAGTAGGACCTGAAATGAATTGGGTCCGGTGGATGATATTTTTGAATTCTACGTTGCGAGTACTATAAAATCGATTACTCGAACACTCAAAACGGATCAATAGTGAATGAGATATTGATGTCTAAATATTCAATTTTGGAAGAGGAGAATGTGCGAAAATACACATTTGGAAATGCCTTGAAACTCTTTGTCATCCATAAATAGGGCGTCTATAAATACACATAGGAAAAAGAGAGAGCTAGCTAGGTTTTCACCTCTATAAATAGGGAGTCTAGGATCCTAGAAAAAACACACCACTCGAGTACTCCTTCTCTGCCTCTCGAGTTCTTCTAATCTTTTCTGTCCCGGTTTCTCATTGTCCCTCTGTCGGACTGGTGATAGTGCTTGCGAGCCTAGCATAAATTGGAGGTAACCCTTACGTGTTTAATGTGTTGCCTTTGGTGGTTTTATCATGGGGAACGATGTTCATACGGGGCTAATTCGTTTCAATGGCAGTGAACGTTGTTCGCGACTCCACCTTTATTTTTGAGATTTAATTAAATTGATTTATCTCTAATATAAATTGCAACATATGTAACATTTCAAAAAAAAGTGGTGCGCTCTCCTATGAGAAATAATTATTTTTAATAAATTTATAGTTTTTTTATTTTCGTTCAGTTTAATAAAGAACAGTTGTTAAAGCTTAGCTTGTGATTACTATTTTCATTATATTTAATTTATATTTATTTATTTTATTAAAAATAGGCGATAAAATGACATAAATGTAGTTCAGTTTCATTTCTTAATTTGATTTATTAAACTTAACCTAATTAAATATTTTATTACAATTTCACTTTTATTTTTTTAACATTTAGTTTAATTTAGTTCCGTTCGACTCAAAACAACTGAAAATAACATAAAACTAATTCTATACTTTTCTAAAAAAAATTAAAAAATATTTTTTATTCAAATATGAGCACTTGACTAGGGATGATCATGGGTCGGTTCTAGATTGGGTCTAATAAGATTCAGATCCGATCCTAAAAAAATTAGTCAAACCCAGATCTAACCCAAATCCATAGAGTTTGAAAATCTTAGAGTCATACTCAAATCTGATGGGTTTAAATGAATTTTGGGTTCAAATATAAGTACGATATTGAAGAAAATAATTAAATCAAGTTATCATCATCTGAACTCAATAATTTAACCCAACTTATTTACAATTCTAGATATAATAAATAAGTTTAAAATACGTGTACATGAAATTTGATTTATTTTCCGTTGATGCACATTTTGGAAGAAAATTATAGGGATCTTCTTCTCTCTCTTTTTTCAGGCTAATTTTATTTTTTTGTTTTAAAATTTTTGCAAGGCTGGTTTAGCAATGTACACAAAACTCAAAAGAAGAAAAAAAAGCAGAAACTGCCAAGGTGCAGGTAGGACAGTTGGTTTGGGGCCCACGTCATTTGCGCCAATATCTAAAAATCGCCGATGTTTTGCCGAGTTAGTTGACGACGTTGACTGAAATCAGGGGGTCAAACTAATAAAAAATAAAAGTGGGGGGTAGAAAACAGGATAAACCGACAAATTCCGGGTCTTATTCACTTTTAAGTGGACTGCATTAGTTATCTTCGTGGGCCCGCACTGCACTGGATACAACTGTGAATATATCAAGTCCACTGACGTTTAGGTAAATTGCTAATCTTATGATTTGGATACTTCGACCAATATTCTCATTTACATTTATGGAATATATACAAATTTACCGAAGTAAAATTTGCTAATTGATTTTATTTTTTTAGGGTCAATTAAACCAAACTGATGTCCACCCCTACTTATTACCGGAGAAGACACCAGGTCTGAAGTTTTTTAGATAAAAGCCATTAGATAAACAACACAGTTTAAACGAGAATTGTAGTAAAAGGAAACTGAATCGCTATATCACGCCATGTATTTTACTTAATCACGCCGTGTATTTTGTACTAATGAAATATATTTTTTATATTTTTGGATATATTTAAATTAATAGTGAGGTTGTTAATAATTAAGTGTAATTAATGTTAACTAATCAAAATAAAGCTGCAAATGAGAAGTTGTAAATAATAGGCGTGGTCGGCGGGGGTCGGCGGTCGGCCGGCGGTGGTGGTGGTCGGCAACAACCGTTGTGTTTGTTGGAGATTGATTTTTGCCGGTCATGGTGTTCACCGGCTGGTCATAGGGTTCGCTGGATATTGATTTTTGCAGAAGATAGATTTTCATCGGTCGCCCATGGGGTTCGCCGGTCGTGTCTTCCTCTCCTTCCTCTATTCTCCACCGTCAATTCTCCCTAACCCTCCCCGGCCCAATCTCCTTCATCCCTTCTCCGCCACCAGTTCTCGTTCCGCCTTCCCACTTTGATCTCCTTCAACCGCTCTCAACCGCTGGTTCTCCCTAACCCTCCCCCTTCTCCGATCTCCTTCTCCACCTTCTCCCTTACCAGTTTTCCCTCCCCATTCACCGGCCTTTTTCCCCCGTCTCCCTCATCTCCTCCCTCGGTTCCCCTTTCCCCCCACCGGTCACCTCTCCTTCCCCCGTTGTCCTTTCCCCTTCCCGTTTCTCTTCTCCTTCCCCGTTCTCCTCCCTCCTCCCTGGTTTTCTTCTTCCGGTTCTCCTTCCCCCTTCCCGGTTCTTTTCTCCTTTCCCGGTTCTCCTCCCCCCTCCCTGGTTCCTCTCTCATTCCCTAGTTCTCTCCCCTTTCCTCTTCGGTTCTCATTTTTCTTCCATTTCTCCTTTTTTTTGTTCTTCTTTCTTTCCCGTTCTCATTTCATTTCCAAATTTCCTTCTCATTTTCCTCCCTTTTTCGGTTCTCTCTTCCTATTTTCTTACCCATTTTCGGTTCTCTTTCCCCAACTCTCATCTCCCCACATTTAATGTCATTTAATTCGAAAATGGCAACCAAAATGTCTATAAAATTGGTTGTAAAATTAGATGTGGTAAAAATATTGTTACAGTTATTACTCTACATTTGGTTGGTCAAAACTCCACGTATGATGAGGTATTTTTAATTTAATTGTTAAAATTATGACTTATTAGTTGTTTAAATAAACGCTTATATTTTATTTCATCATTAATAGATGTGATATTTTATTATAATTTAACATGTATGCATGGCTCCATATGTTAAATTTAATATTGTTCTAAATTTCGTCATTAAGAGTTGATAATATGTTAATTTTATGTAAAATAATTTTTAAAAATAATCTTATTTAAATTCGTATTGTATAAAAAGAGATCATAAAATGTGTAGGTGTTTCTTATCATTTTTAAGAAACGCCTAAACATTAATTAATTCGGTAGCACATTAATAAGGGATTGGTGTGATAGTCATGGTGTAATTGTAGATGTCATTTCATTTTAAAATTGAGTTTGAAAAGAATTATGAGGAAAAGAAATTTGGTGCGAAACTTAGGAGAAGATGAGAAACTTAATTTAATTCTTTGTGGCTACATGAACGAAAAGAAGGAAGTAAATTAGGTTTGAATGTGACTTATTTGTCGGTCCTAATCGAGTTGGAAATTCTTAGAAACACTTAGAACGTTCATATTTTTGCAAGATTCACTAGCCGACTTTTTTCACAAAATTAATAAAACAAAGTAAAGTAGTTGGGAAGATGTTTTTCCTTGACCTGGTAAAATATGTAAAATGGAATGAAATTTTGGTATAGACAGAATTTTGGAAAAAACAAAATTTTGGTATATATTTTAGTATATACGTAATATTTTCGGACTTGTTGGTAGGCTAATATAACATATGATTCGAATAATGATGATATAACAAAATTTAGTGTGGTTATACTAATTTTCATGAAACGTTGGTACAAATAAAATAATATATGTTTATGTTAGTCATAAAAATGTGTAGGTGTCTGTTATTATTTATTCGAATGATGTATAGACCATTGATTATCAATGTGGTTGTAGAATAATGTGGTTGTAGATTTCATTACTAGTAGTTAGAATTATGTTAATTTAAATACGTGGAGGTGGATATCATGTAGTTTCAAAGAAAAGTAAGGTTTATTTTGCATTAGTTGCAAGAATGAAGTGTGGCAATATTATGTTTGTCAAATTTTTTTTGCACAAAAACAATTATTTGATATATACTGTTATTTTAGGATGGCAATGACTCATATGGAGCAGTTCTAGGTGAGAATGGTTACTCAGCATTCGCGACAGCAAATGTGTTTATGAGTCGTGACAGCAAAAGTTATCGCTCTGACCCGCCGCTACACACATGTCCATCAATGCTTGGCCATCAATATTGCCCCCGTTCTAGTCTTCCCACAAGGACTCCACTTTTTTTCCAAACAGCTCAGCACTCCCCTCGTGAATGGCCTCCAACGACATTGTACTAGAAACACAGCCAACCTCAATAGGAATTCCAAGAATCATTTCAATATTGTGCAATAGGACAGTCATCTCCCTAAAAGGCATGTGGAATGAGTTCGTATCCGGCTGCCACCTCTCGATAAAAGCATATATCAACGTCATATCAAGGTACTTGAACATAATTGCGGGAAGGTGAGACAGCTCGGTCACACGTATCCTGGCTTGTACAACATCGCTGCAATCCGGGAGTGTAGTGACCAGCTGCTTCCAAAGAGCTGCACGCATGTGTCATTTCAGTAAACCCTGCTCTATACCATTCCAATCATCAAATGTTACATGGTCTCCAAAACTGGGTATGACAAGGTCATCCTTCGGGCCACCACCCATCGGCCCATGCACAAACCAGGAATCATCTTCAACATGTTTCTTCTTGTTCCGAACACCCCTATCAATGCCAGCCTCACGAACATTGCACGACCCACCAGAAGACTGGGCAAATAGACCAGTTCTATTCCTAATTGTTTGTCTACCTCCTCCACGATCAGGTGCTAGAATGTTGACCTTCACCTGCAAAGTCGTCTCAGCTGGGCTACTGGAGGGAACAATAGATGTACCTTGTCCCCCTCGACGTCTGGTCGTGGCTCTACACAATGACCATCATGCGGGCTACATGCGAATACTTCATCCCCAGGATGAAATAATAATTGCCAGTTTCCTTCCTCACAGAATGAATACATTCCACCGTCAGTGACAATGTTGAGATCCGGACCATCCCAGGTTCCCATCTCATCAAAAGTATAACTAACCCTTGGAGAAGTTGGCTTAACATGTACCTCGTTATCTTGCACAAATTTCAGCAATTGTTCCTAGAGAGACGTAATACTTCTCTCCCGTTTGGCGGATGCACTAATCCCCCTCACGTATACTACGACCTTTATCAAGGCGTCTGCCGCCAGCGCTCATCTGTAATATATGAAATAAAATAATTAGCCTAACAATTACTTAATTATAGTAGAAATATATAACACATATAGAAATAAGATGTTAAATGTGAAAAATAATAAATTACATGTTCAGTTACGTATAATGAAATGGTATAACATGTAGAACAAATTCCTAACAAAACATTCAATTTTTGCTATACAAAGAATTATTTAATTCTGATTTTGACAAAATAATTATAATTAAATGGGACTATCATCTAATTTTACAGTAAATTTTTTTATTCAAATGTTATATTCAGATTATTATTTTAAATTAAAATATTATTTTTGTATTATTATGTTTTCTTATAGATACTAATAATATTTATATACAATATCATATTTAATTTTCAGTTTAATGCAAACAAAATTTTCAGTTTTTCTATTTAATTAAAAAATTATATTTCCATAAATTACATATTTAGTTATGTATAATCAAATGGTATAACATAAAGAACAAATTTCTAACAAAACTTTCAATATTTTCTACATGCAAAATTATTTATTTCTGTTATTTACCAAAATAAATACTAATTAAATGTAACTATTGAAAACTTTATTTTAAGATTTTTTTTTATTCAAATGTTATTTTCAGTATATTACTTTAAATTTGATATTTAATTTTATAATATTTTGTTTACTAATTTTTTCATAAAATATTATATATTTCAATATTCTTTTAATTTTTCAATTAAATCCAACAGCAGTTTCAGATTGTTCTATTTAATTGAAATTTCATTTTAGATTTTGCATTAATTCCCATATTACAATTTTATTTTATTTTAAATAAAACCATATTTCCCTAAATTCTTTATTTTAAAAAATCCATAATCCTTTAATTTATTCTAATTTCATTTAAATATAAAATCCTAATCCCTTTATTTTAATGTCAAAAATTGAAAACCCTAATTTCTCC
>JAULKM010000010.1:2043520-2062521 GCA_032355605.1 Rubia tinctorum
TCTCTGATTTGAGCGTTACCAACTATCATTCAATCAGAATAAATACGGACGTTATGCAATTAACACGAAGATAATGACGGACGTTATGCGATTAATTTTGCTTCAAATCAGAAAAACGCGTTAGGATTTCCCTCTATAAATAGGGTGTCGAGGATCCCAGAAAAGACACACCACTCGAGTGCTCCTTCACAGTCTCTCGAGTATTTCTTAACCTTTTTTCTGTCCCGAATTTCATATTGTCCCTCTTGCGGACTGGTGATAGTGATTGCGAGCCTAGCGTGAATCCAAGGTAACTCTTAAGGGTTTAAGGTGTTGCTTTCGGTGGTTTTATCCTGGGGAACGATGCCTATACAAGGCTAATTCATTTCAAGAGCAGTGAACGTTGTTCGTGACTCCACCTTTATATGATTGCATGCTTGAGGAAACTTTATTTTCGAAATTTAATTAAATTGATGTATTACCAACATAATATGCACCAATAAGAACATGTAAAGTTAGGTTGATCAGCTTCATGACTCTTTTTTAAAGAAAACAGGCATGCATGGGGCAATTTCTTTTTTTTAAAGAAAGGTATTTGTTGTTAACACTTGTGGCAACTGTCTTTAGTTATTGAAGTACTGACAGAGTCTCAGAATGAAAGCCTCATGCGAACTGCACCATTTCTTCTACTTAGCCTAGACTGAGTAAAATAAGTAGTGATATTTAAAGCCAGGAAACCTAACAACAAGAAAAATAAATAGGACAAAAGAATCCTGTAAGTGATGAAAAACAAATATGACTGAATAACAAACAATTTTCATTTTTGATATAGATACCATTTAATCCTATCCTTGAGAATTTCTATGCTTTGGCTGATGTTCAGAAATGAAGACAGAAGTCGACTGAATTGCCAAGTGGTGGACTTTGAGTGTAATTGTAGATCGATTTGGTGGAAAGGCTGACAAAAAGATACTGAGAATTAATCAACATCCATTTCAACACATATTTAATACCATGAATTAAATTTCACAGCTTGAATTGCAGTTTGATAAAAAGGTGTTCTGTAATCTGTTTGGATTTGGCAAACCTAATACCATATTTTGTTGTTGTACAGTTGAAAATTAAGACATAACTAAAATTGTATTTATAGCTTAATTTTGTAAGCTTGTTTAGTTAAACGTATGGGTGAAGCAAACAGATAAACACTAT
The DNA here is from genome assembly GCA_032355605.1 of Rubia tinctorum. Taxonomy (NCBI): domain Eukaryota; kingdom Viridiplantae; phylum Streptophyta; class Magnoliopsida; order Gentianales; family Rubiaceae; genus Rubia; species Rubia tinctorum. Next base: position 2,044,709 of record JAULKM010000010.1, read on the forward strand.
TTTATAAAAGCATGACAAATATAATAATTACAGAACCAAGGAGGCATGAAAACTGAAAACAAAGATGGAAGAAGAAAATTGTAGCTCACAAATACATACTTGGCTATTTCTAGTACTTAGGTTGTTTGTAGGTTACTAGTCTTTTCCAATGTAGAAAGAAGCTGGAGCTTAGTAATCTTAAAATTTATTCTTATCTTGTAGTTTTTTTATCAGTATGTTTGTCATATGATGTTTTCAAGTACAGCTTGACATCCGTGGTTGAAGTTATAGATAACTATGACTGTAGATAAGGATAAGGTCATTGAAGTGTGTGTTTTACTGTAGTTATCCTTTTAGTTATTTATATAACTCCAATGTATCTATTATTTTAGGAGGTACAGTACAATTTCGTAGTTGTTGTTCTAATAATATAGCACTCAGTAAATGACAATGAATTCGAATCACTTGTTGGTAGAGAATGGAGATTACGATGATGAGGCAGAGTAAAATTTCACTGATTTAATGGTGGACAGTAGAGGTTATGAAAATCATTTGGAGCTGAATTTAAATCAGCTGAAGCTGGGGAATAGAGATTACAAAGGAAGAGATCATATAGCATTATATATTTTGTTTAGAAACTTCTATATGAGGAGAGACCAACCAAGATTGCACGCTCGTAAAGAAAGGTCAGAAGTGTATATGAATATAGCAGCCAAAGTGTATCAATTATTTCTTCATTTTTTTTATCTAGAAATGAGTGGGTATCGGTTTTACAAGAAGTGTTGAGAACTGGATAGACACTGGAGAGGCTAGAGAAGTTGCTACATTACATGAAAGGAACAACAAATAATGGTAATGGAAGAGCAATTAGCTCAAATTCTTCTATGGATGATGTTGATTGAAAGTATAAATGTTTGAATTGTATGTGTTTATTAAATAAGAGTAGAATTTGGTTTCCAAGTGTTTGTTATGTATGTATTATTTATTTGAAGGCTGTCCATTTTTAGTTTACTTAAATTCTGTTCCTAGGTTTTTTTTGTTTGTTTTGGTACATTAGATTTTTGTATAATTTTTCCTACCATTTAAGTAATGATTAAGGAATTTTGTGATACTTTGTAAACTATTAATATGATTTGAGTTTGCTTTTATCTTAAAACCATAATATGCCAAGATAGAAGGATCAGTAAATCTTTTAAGATAGATTATCAGGCAGACCATGTAGAACAATCATTTAAGAAATCAATTAATTATGCAGTGTTGACCAGTGAATATACTAAATGGGAATTAATATTGAGAAGGCAAGGGCAGGAACTATACACGTAAAAGCTAATCATCATTTCAATAATATTCATCTTGTAAACAGTAAAGTTTGAGAACTTAACCGTGTCTCGAAAACTAGGCAGCGAAATCGTAAAACTAAGGCAGCTGAAGTTTACCTGAATGAAGAAGCCACTTCTTTCTGAACTATTACTTCTTTCCGCACTGTTTATATTTATTACGGCCACAATGATAAACACCAGCATATAGTGTTTTATTTACAAAAGTAATGGTTTTATTTTTGCATCAAGTATTACCTCAACTATATGGGAAAAAAACTTCGTTTTAAAGAGGATGATAACATTACCCATCATTTATTCATAAACCAATTTTTCTTATTATGTAATTTGTGCTATTTTCAATCTCATCATTGTCGATGTTAGGTGAAGAGAGGGAGGAGCCGATGGTTAATCATGAGAAGAGAGAGTGATATTCAGCCAAAGAAACAACCAGTTGATTATCAGTGAATAAAATCTGAATAGAAATACTACCATATTAATAGCAGAATTTCAAACCGTTGATGGGATGAGATTAGTGCGAATTATGTTAACAAGGATAATTGTCACTTACTTTTGAAATTTGCTCTTGTGTAAAAGTTGCTTTGAGGTAATTTCAGTGTCAAACCAAGATGTTATGCAAGTTACAACCTGCAGTGATGTACAGTAATATAAAACAAGGATTCAATAGTCCTTACTATCTAAATAAGAACAAACCAATTCTATATTTGGTCACTCTACGATAGTTACCAACCTGTAAGGTAGTTAGAACAAAGTTATCCTGCATTTTGATGAGTTTTGTAACTACACCTTTGACTTTTACTGTGTTTAATTTGGTATGGGATCCTTGTATATGACTTTTATATTACCTGATTTTGAAGAAAGAATTCAAATTTTCGTTTAACTGCTGTATAATCTGTAACTCAATCGTGTGATCCTAGGAACATCAACAGGGAAAATGATGAAGATGAAATACGTGATCTGTAATCAGAAAACTATTGAAGGGGTTCAATCTCTACTTTCCTCTAAGTAATGAAGAATACCTTTTGCAGTGCTTCCATTTGCCCCTCCTGTTAAGGTAGGGAAGCTAAAGACCCTTTAACATTTTCTGCATCATTTTCCCACTGAACTCGTGTTCAACGGGTGATGTTTCGTCCTGCTTTAATATTAACGCATTTTCCTGCGGTCTGAGGTACTTCTTGTAAGTGAAACCTTCTCTACTCCTTCACGGTAGGTACTTCCAATGCTTGCTCATGTAAGGGTAACATTTGGTTTCTTTTCTTTTCTTTGGAATTCATGGAAAAAAAAACACCAGTTTCTGCATAAGGATCTTCATTAGCTGAAACATTTGGACATTATTACCTGATGCTTGAGGTATACCTTTGAAGCAGATTTTGTGTCACGTTATTTTTTTCCAGTAAAATTGACAACTACGTACATCAGTCAAAGGCTTCAATCAATGCTTGATAATGTGGTCAAATATGTGGAATGTGGAAGATGCGCCGGCTTCTAAGAACTCTACTTTTACACAACTCTATTACACGATGTTAGCAATGGTAATCAATGAATTAGTGAATGACAAGTAAAGACAAAATTTTAATGAACAGAATAATCAAACAAAGTAAATGAGAAACTTACAAGGGCTACAACAGTTTCCCCTCAATTTTGGCTTTCACTAATAATTTGTTTTACGCAATTTGTTAAAGGATAATTTGTGGAAAGATTTATTGACTATGTTTATGTCCGCAACTAAGGGTCTTAGTTATTGGCAGCAGCTAATAGGACTTTATTATATACGATTTTTTTTTGTAAAATTGGAGGTTTGTGTTACCGTTGTTGGTGGTCTTTTTAGAACTTTCAATTGGTCTAATGTCTTTGCTCTTGACAATGCTACGTAAAGCTGGTTATGTGAGAATACTGGTTCTTGTAAATAAATGCTGACGAAATCTAAAGTTTGACCTTGTGCTTTATTAATTGTCATTGCGAAGTATAAACGAACTGGGAACTATTTCTTTTAAATGGAATAAATGTGGAGCTCTCATGTGGGGATTCTAATGTAATACGAGGTATAAATACAAAATCTCCTACGCAGGTACCTGCACATATTTGGGCAAGGATAACATTTTGGTTAAAACCTTGACATATAAGATGTGTGTACCATTACACAATCGTTCGGTTGGGTTTATATTTTTAAGCAATATAATTGGAGAATTTATTTTTAGTATTAATTTATGTGAAGGAAGACCTTGCGGGAGTTAAAGAGTGAAGTAATTCGTCTTGATTTTGTAGAACACAATTACCTAAAATATGTAATTTCATCACATGGAAACTTAGCAATAAGGGTATCATTAATTCCGTGAAAAAAATCGTTTCTTGTCGTCAGTATAGCCCTTCTTACAAACAAAGAAATGTCGAAGTTAAGGTTATTTAAATTTGGGAATACCATATCTATAAATATATTTAGGGATGCATCATCGTCTGTAATATCTATGTTTGCTTTTAATGGTATTTCAATTTCACCATTACTATTACTCTCCTGAATTTTGTCACCTTCTTTCAATACATAAAAAGAAAATGTTTGGTCGAGTAAAACTCTCATATTTTGTCTAATAGTTAGCTTTTCAAATTTGGTCCATAAAGATGACATAACAATAGAAGCATCTACAATATATTTTCTTGTAACTATGGGAATAATTGGTAATATTTGACAAAAATTTCCACCAAAGACAATAATTTTTCCGTCGAAAATAGTATATGAACTCATTATTATGTCAAAAATTTCAATGATGGTACGCTTTTCCATTGTAGTTTCATCCCAAATAATTATCTCTGCTATTTTCAGTAGGTATCCTAATGTGCTTTGTTTACTAACACCACAAGGTTTACAATCAGTTTCATGGGATTTTAAATCTAGAATATGAAGTTCTTCCTCCTGGAAGAAAAGATGCTGCTACACCATACGCAGTTGTAGCAAGCGCTATATTATTCATAGATCCTACGGTAGCTAGAAGTGCTTCATATAAAAAAGTTTTTCCAGTACCTCCAGGGCCATCAACGAAAAACTTTTAATATTATGATTAATGTGGTACATAATCTGATCATAAGCAATTTTTTGACCCTCATTTAACTGCTGAATGGATAGAAAGTCTTCTTCAGGTGTAATTATATTGTCTTCAGTTTCTAGTTCTTTTGTTAAATAATTTTGGGAATTCATCTTTAGATCATCATCAACAAGTTAATAATCTTCTAGTTTTTTACCCATGGAGTACATATAGTAAGCAAGTGCATCTAAAACTTTGAGCCTAATAGCGTGGAGACTGAGACTCTTATTTTGTTTGAAATCTTCAGAAAGGAAATTTTCAAATTTTGACCAAAGGTTTTTAGGGTTATGTGGGTCACAATAGACAAGAACTTTATCAAATAATTGGCTTAAAGTACGCGACATTAGGTAAGCAACTACTTCCCGGAGACACATTTCGCTAGTATCATCTTGTTTCATTAATCCTAGCATTTCAACACTTTCTTTATACGTAGTGAAAGTTCTGTCATTTATTGTCTTCAAGTCTTGGAAACAAGTTGGCTTTCAGATGTGTAATAATAATAATCTCAGGTAAATCATTCATCTTTAGATGGATGGCAATATAGTAAATCGTTCACCTTCAGGTCTATGGCAATATAGTTGATGAAGACTGAAGTTAAATAATCAAAATTTAATTAAGATTCAAAATTAAGGGTAATATAATAATCTTCATTAAGTTTAACTGAATTTAGAAATTCTTAATTTGTACTTAAATTTTGTGTATATATTTTCCTTGGTTACTAAACATATGATGGATGGACCTTGTGCTATTTTTAATCCATCATACTCTTGCATGAAAGACAGAGTAATATGTAAATTCAGTTACCCCAAAGAATTCTCAGAAATAACCACAACTGGGAGTAATTCATATCCAATATATCGACGTAGAAATAACGGCCATGTTGTTATGGTTAGAGGTTTACCACTCGACAATTGTTGGGTTGTGCCATATAATTCATATTTACTTGCTAAATTTGACTGCCATATAAATGTTGAAATATGTTCAACCATTCAAGGTGTAAAATACATTTATAAATATATTTATAAAGGACATGATAAATCTTATATACATTAATTACACATGAGGGAATTCCTACACTTGACGAAATTAAAAACTTTCAATCCGCCAGATGGATTTCTCCGCCTGAAGCAATTTGGAGAATTTTTGGATTTGACCTAAATTGTACATACCCTTCAGTTATGTCCTTACCAGTTCATCTAGAAGACGGCCAATCAGTAACCTTCCCTGCTAGGCAATCTCTTGAAAACATCGTTAGTAATCCTTCCATTAAAAAAATCACGTTAACACAAAAAAATTTACATGAACAAGTACGATGAGTACGTTAAAAAGATTAACTATATATACACTGAACTTCCCAAATATTTCCCTTGTCATAATGATTCTAGAGATTGGGCACTGTTCAAACAAAGAGAGGTACTTGGTCGTATTTTAAATTGCCATCCATCTGAAGGTGAACGATTTAACATATTACTCCGTCTTTCATGCAAGAGCATGATGGATTAAAGAGAGGTAACTGGATTTACATATTACTCTGTCTTGCTTGCAAGAGCATGATGGATTAAAAATACCACAAGATCCATGCATCATATGTTTAGTAACAAATGAAAATAAATACAAAAATCTAAGTACTGGTTAAGAATTCCTAAAAGCGGTCAAACTTAATGAACATTTACTATATTACCCTTAATTAGTTTGAATCTTAATTAAATTTTGACTATTTAACTTCAGTCCTGATCAACCATCATTATTCAAGATTAATCCACAATAAAGATTATAATTATACAAACACCTTAAGAATTAGATTACCTTAAGCATTCATCAGTTCTATATCATATAGTATGGCTTTGAAATATTCATCCGCTATGTAGATATCCTTTATATCAATGGTTGAACTTACAAGTCATAAGCATCTAAAATTGAACACAATTCAAGACATAACTTATTCTTGGGGTGAAACCATGAAGGGAATAAACAAAGAAAGAAATAAAACACTCACATGCCAAGGGTATCGAATAGTGAGGCAATAGGTAGTTTCACTAGGGAACCTCTGTGAGCATTCCAACACCTGCACGATCAACTGCAGAACGAAGATGAGAAAAATATAATTATAAGATCACAAAAGGAAGAACAGGGATGAAAATCAAAGAAAAAAATGTTACAGAGCTCACATTCAACATCTCAAGTATTTCCTAAAAACATGCAATAAGGGTTTTCATCCATCTTTGTTGCTTTCTGTGTTCTTGCAGGGCTTCACCATAAACATGATTGAAGTCTTCTTCCTCCATCTTAGATTCTGGTAATTTTAACTTCAGGTACCGTTACTTTGTAGCTTTAGTTTCTCCATAGTCTAGTTTGTTTTACATTTAAATATGAATACCTATAAACATAAGCTAAAATAAAGATTTCTTCATGTGGCCAATATAAACAATACAATGTGTATGAACTGAATACAATAGCAAGATATGATTTTTACGAAATATCTTTATTCATTACACTTTTGCATAAAACTGCTTAGATTTACTTTTATTTATAAAATATTTTTTAAATAAAATAATCATTGAAAAACACATAACAAGTAACTCTAATGAGAACAAATTAGTACAATATTTATCAAGCTGACTTTTGATGTCTAAAATGAAATGTGCCACATCTTCATGACGCTTACGTTCCCATAACATCAATAAAGGCGGCAATGGGGTATCAGCTGACATATATAGTGAAATGAAATGATTACCATTAAGGAGACTCATACTCATGAATCTTGTTGAAGGTTCTTCAATGAGACGAGTTTCCAGTGGCAAAAACGTGACATTTGAACTATATCCCTAATATGTGAAAATCCTTTGATACCTTGTGGAAACCACTGGTCCAAGATGCACAATTTCAAACCACCTTCGAAGAGGTGCGGGAGATGCATGTCAATTCAATATCAAGTGCTTCATCATTGTCTTCCTTACATCTCAAAGCATAACTTGTTTTATACAACTCCTTCTGTTTGGTCAATTCTTTGGACAAATCCATCCCCATGCTTAACCATTTGTTCTCATCACCATACACAAATGCAACAACTACACTAAACCCACAATTTCCATCAGCCCTCACATTTATGTATTCTTAATATGTTGCAGGATAAATTCTGGCGCAACTTTGGAATATGGAAATGTATATTGGTTTGAAGCATGTCCAAACATGTCATCTACATCACAGTTGTCATTTAGACATGTGAATGTCAACTTAAAGTACATAAATATGAGGAGAGAATATTAAGAATGACATATATACCTTGTGATTTATTTGGGGTGGTTTGCTCATAATTAGACTTCTTAGTAGACTTTTCTCCTACATCTTGTTGGCTAATTTTTTCTGTATTCGTCAACATAAACCATATATTAATTAGGCCAATATATAAATATATGTAACAAAATAAAATAGGTCAAAACTATCAAGGATAACACAAGTAACATTTGATTATTCGTGATTGCTTGCTCATAGTTTGACTCCTGAGTTAAATTGTCTTCTACACTGTTTTTCTTTCCTGGTCACATATACATCAACTTGTTTTCAATGTATGGGTGTATGTAAATTAAAATTTGAATATAAGCAGCTAAATGTGCATGTTTGGAAATAAATCAATTTTTTCATACCATTAGCAAGCCTGGTTTGTGTAGCTCTTTATTGAGACCTTTGTTTTTTTTTCTTGCACGTTTTAACTTATTTATGATTACAAGAATAAAATTATAAGCTTATGACTAATGACAATGCCAAAAAAGTTAGATACCTTGTGATGCCTTCTTTTCAGAAGTTTTCCATGCAAATGGATCCTTATTTGTTGAGCTTGGAGGCTTATTTCTCGGCCGACCTCTATGTGACCTTTGAAAAGGCTCTTCGAAATTAGTAGTTTTGGAATAAAGCATCTCATAAAGCCCTCTAGAAAAGTAGTATATTTGTGCATCTGAACGCTGTCTCACTTCATCACACAATATATTAAACCATTGTAAAGATGTTTGTGTTTGACTTTGATGCAAAAAACTTTCTCGAGGCTCTATATCAAGGGTCTTCCAGAAATCATGGATGTCGAGTAAATCGGTCGGATTTTTTTTACCACAATCTCATTCAACTCAGAAGCACATGGTAAACCAAAACTATTTCTCATCTCACATCTACAATTCTCAACATCAATGCTAGTATATTGAAGTTCCCTCTTATATTCGGTATAAATTAGAGAAATGACACGGTGAGAAACTTGAAGCTACAAGAGGCTGAATAAAAGACAATCAGCGATGAAATGATGGCTTGTCATCTGTGATTTTTCCATTTGACCCATGATCTCATTAAGTTGTAACCCAACTAGATAATGAATTTCGGGAAATATCACGTGAAACGCACCCGTGACAGTTCTCAACGAATTCTTCAATTGAGAGTGTGCGTTTTCAACCCTTAAAAATAGAATATATAGTAGGAAATATTTATGTGCTTGTGTTACATGCACCAAAATAAAGTATGTTTTTGTCCAAACATATACAAATATCTTACGATAAGGCATCAACCATGTACTATAAGTGTAATCGACAACAACCTTAAGTTTAGGACTCCATGCTTCCAACATTTCTTCAATAGCTTTGTTATAGTCATTCTCTGTTAAAGAATGAACTATTTTGGCCCACCTTATCGAAAAAATAGTAACAATTTCTTTGTTCTTACTTATGTCTGTAGCATACTTCTCCACATCTTTGGCAATGTGCCTCTTGCAAAGAAAATGTGCTGCACTAGGAAAAACATGTTCCGCAGCATTCATAAGGGCAAATTCTCTGTTAGTGACGATCACCCCCGGGATACTGTCAGGGCTAAATAACATATGAACATTACACATTGCCTATAAATAACTTTCATATTTTTCATTTTTAAGAATGGCAAACACAACATGAAAATTGTGTCTTGTGGGAGACACGCTAATAATCTCTAACAAAGGTAAGTTGAACTTGTTTGTCCGATAAGTAGCAGCCATGAGAACCACATGAGAAAATAAATGAAGCAAATATGTTGGTCTAGAGTGTGCAATAACACGTCCCCTAAAGAATTAGTCTCTACATCCTCTCGATGCCAAAAATACTGTATTAGAGAATAGCAACTCACCTGCTTTCTTTTAATTTTCTGCAATGCATTGTCAATATGTTTCCTATTGCTAACATTATCTGGATTTTCTATCTTCAGTTTCTTCTACATCTGTTTGGGCTATACATTAGCTTTCCACAAATTTTCAATCTTGATAACTTCTTTTTTGCTCAACTTAGCTATTGATGAATACCATTGATGGTAGACACCTAGCTCATAATTGTGTCTGCTCCATTTCCAGTCCATCCCCAATTTTCATGTTCCTCCACTCAGTTCATATCCATTGAGTTTAAATGGACACTTATTATTCTTCGTTATTGTATTCTTTTGAGTTTTAATTTCTTTGGAGTATAAATAATAATTGCTCTTGTACCGACCGCCCTGTTCACATCCAATAGTAACTCGGCCCTTTCCCTTACCATCAGTCTTCTTGGAAGATTGGATGGAAAAATACATGTTGTTTTGTTTACCCACGTCGGTCACCCATTCAATTAACTCCTTTCTATCAGCAAATTCTTTGTTCGTGTGGAAAAGATGGCCAAAATCAAAAACATCTGACAAATTTTCATCTTGGCAAACATAATAATCCTGTAAAAATGATATAAACATTAAATGAGTGTGTAATCCAAATAATTTATGGAAAATATACATTTTAAGATAACACAAATAGTTCACCGAGACACAAATAGAGGCACAACACAAGATCAGCGCTAATACGCGAAGTATTGTGCATTAGGAGTTCAAAACTAACCAAAGAACTTAACTAAAGTTCTTCCGGGAGCGCATCTTTAAAAGAATTGGCTAAGGTATTGATTTTCTTGTTGCAACAGAACTATTGGTATAGTGCATTCTCTCTAAGAAAGGAACAACAACACATCTTTTTTTGACGCAACAGTTTTGTCTTTATATCCCGCAATCCAACTTTACAACTCAACCAAAAAAATTCCCCTCACTGATATTCATTTAAAACTCAAATTTATTTGCATTTTTAGCATGATTATGATATGCTAACACTGCTGATATTTATTAACAACAAAATGTCGTATGATATGCTAACACTGCTGTCCCCGTACCAGAGAGTTAACATTGGTAGAATGGTTAACTTGTTGAACATTTAAATAAATGTAAGCAGCAAAATATACAAGTTCTTGAATCCAATTCTACCTAGGTGGGCCTGCATTGTTTCTTAAGCTACAAATGCAACACATCAACTGCTTTTCTACCCAGCTTAACTAAGTTCATTCACGCATGGAGTTGAGGAGGCAAAAAACATGTAAGATGGAGGGACACGTAAACCATAATGTTTTATGGATCCTATGAAGAACCGGATCCTACCTAGGTTCTTGAATCTCTCACAAGTAACGGACCCAAGATTATATTAAGAGATCACTTTGTTAGTGTACAAATATATACGGAATATATTCGATTGAACATTACATTTATCAGAGAAAAAGGGAGACACTGTTAGTATATCATGCTAAGGAGAAGCTAAACTTCACCGGGAAAGGGTCGAGTTACTATTGCTGCAATTGTAAGCAAATTATTTTCATTAGTTAGGTTGAATTTGAAGTATGACCCTACCGCATTACCATAATTATTTCCATAAGAAACCCTTCCTCCACCTTGGTTGGAGCCATGAGAAGAACCCCATCTCGCTCCAATATTCCCAAAAGCAGCAGCACATCTTATTATTTGAAGATTTAAAACCTCTTTGTTCAGTTCTACACTTCTGTTTTGACATTTAGCATTGCCATCACTGCTACAAAAGACTTAACTAAAGTTTTTAACAGATGCAACGTTGCATATTCCAAAATCATTACTAGAAAATTCATCTCTCCCATACACAACAAAAAATTTAACAAACACACAATTCCACGACATTTGGACCTCCTACCTCAAAAGTTAGAGGATAATTGTTCCTCAACCAAACAAATTGTAAATCCTACCACTACTACCTCATTCTTATAGTTCTGCTAGAGTAAAAGTGCATTAGAGAAAACACTGAAAAATTGAGGCACGTAATCTTAGATAACACAAACTACATTGAAACAATAATATTTGACAAATATAGGATATAAATAATAATATATCTATGTGAACAGTAAGATAATGTACCATGAAATAATCATCTTGGCATAGTTGAGAATTATATCGATCGTCATCCATATGTGATCAATCATCGTCCATATGCAATCCATCATCATCCATATGCGATTGTTCATCGTCCATATGCAATCCATCATCATCGATATGCGATCCATCATCATCCATAAGCGATCCATCATCGTCCATAAGCGATCCATCATCGTCCATAAGCGATCTATCATCGTCCATATGCGATCCATCATCGTCCATATGCGATCCATCATCGTCCATATGCGATCCATCATCGTCCATAGTTCTTTTTCTGAATTTTACACAAAAAAATTAAGATGTGAGAATTTTTAATGAAGTAATTCTTTATTTATAGAAATTAGATAGAATATTTTCAAAATTGAAATTAGAGTTTGATTATGATTAATGTTATATAAATAGAGTTGGATTAGGATTATATCACTAACTCTTTCGCAGCCTTGGTTTTCCTCAAAAGACTCACGCGAAAATAATGACTTTGTGTAGTTATAACAAATGAGTGTGTTCCATCTCTATCAACATCTCTATCAATTCGTCAATTCCACCTGCACAAACACAACCAAAATTTGTTCAAAACAATATTAGAATCTCCATACATCAAACCACCATAATTGCGATGGTAATATTATTATTTTTGTATTAGAGACTAATGTAAAGTTGTAAACTTATGCTGAAGTCTGCTGTTGAAAAGTGCTAAGAGCTTCTGAGGCAAATTGATTATTCTAAAGGCTGTTAAACTGTCTTTCTAGGGGCATACTAATTTTCAAAAACTGAATTGACTAATGTTTCATTTCTAGTCGTGTAATGTAAAATTTATTCCTTTGCTATCAAATAAACCGTGGGGTTTTCCACTGACTTTTTCCAGTTCTTCCGCAACTAAGAAGACACAATCCTGAGACTTCTAGAGCATGATACATTAACAATTAGGAAATTAATTATGTTTTCTAGCATAAACTCACTGAAGCAAGTGATCATTATAATATAAGCTTAATCTGACGCCTTCTGTCCATTAACTTGAATGGCTGTTGTAGAATATGTGATGGCACCTGCACAAACAAAACCAAAATCTGTTCAAAACAATATAAACCAAAAAGAGAAGGGAAAAAAGAGCAGAAGATAAATAAAGAGAGAAGCGTAGAACCTGGTTGGGAGAGAGGAGTGAGAAATTTTGACGGAGAACATAGCCAGTGGAGGATGCCATGGGAAGAGCTCCGGGATTGGATATCAGATAGCGTAAATATGTATCAAGAAAAGGTAGTGCAATGAAGCAGAGGAATCCATCAAGCAGCTGTACAATACGGATTCAAACATACTTATTATTTGAGGATTTAATACCTCGTTGTTCAGTTCTACACTTCAGTTTCGACATTTAGCATTAACTTAATTTAAGGTTTTGCAAGGACAATCGTTGCATACCGAAAGGTACAAGCTGAAGGTGGATGAAATTTTGATGTAGTTCATAAAGCTTATTGAGATTATAGGGGAATATTTTAAGAATTAGAATTTATTTAGGACTAAAATTAAATAGTTAGAAATTTTTCCTAAATGCAGGTTCAAAACTCCTAAATGCAGGTAATATGGATAATATTGTAAATTCATCATTAAGTATACCGGCATTTAGGAATTTTTAACCCGTACTTCAATTTTTCCAATAAATATGGACCAGTATTTGGATCAGGCAATTATTCAAATACAAGTCTATCATATGCTTCAAGGAAAAGCATTTTTTTATGCATATTCTAAAATGAGTTAAAAATGTGCATGGGGTAATCATCTTTTTTTGGAATTCAATTACGTATGTATAAGCAATAACGTTGCCCAAATTTTTTTCTTAAATAATTCAATTTTTAACTGCTCAAGTTTTGCCCGAAATATTCTAGAAATTAAATCTGGTCAGTTTTGAGACTCATCAGTAGACAAAGCTAATGCTTTAATTTCTGACCAACTTGGATTTGAAGTAACTGTTAGAAAGATATATGGTTTTCCAACTCGTTGCACTAAAGTCATAACATCAAGATAATTTTTTCGCATATCCCTAGGGCCTCCAATGAATGAAGTTGGTAATATTATTCGTTTTTCAATGTCAGCACCTAGACGACATCCCTGCGTAATACCATCTAATAAACCACTATATACTTCATTTCTCAACCGATTTTGCATGTCCTAAGTTTTAAAATAATCTAACATGGAGGTTTCAATTTTTATATTCATATCTACTACATATTGCTGTAAGAGTCTCCCTATAAGCAAGAGGAATGATTTATCATTTTCTCGGATTTGTAACTTACAACAGTAATATTAACGACACGAAACAATATTTCTTGCTTATTTTTTTTCCGTTAGTTGAATCAGTAATTTCAGATTCTAAAATACATCTACTTTGTTAAATTACGTATAACATGTATGGTCATGTCATATTAGGTCGCATTCCTTTCCTTTTTACTAAGCCTTTCAATAATTGTATGCCATCCGGGTTCACCATTTGGAAATATAAGTGGATATTGCATTAGATTCTAACCATATTTCAGCTACTTGAGATACAATAGGCTTATTAAATATATGTTGACCAGTTATAGGATTAGCATGTAAAATTATTTAATATTCATTTAAGTCTTCAATATTATCAAGTTTATAAAGAAATAGGCTCAAGGATTTACTTGTAGAATATTAATTAGTTTAGCAATGGTAGTTTGATTGATTTTTTTTACTAATACGCATCTGATTTTGTATTTCGTGTTCTGTATCTAATAATATAGTTGCAGATTCGTTGGGGGTCTTTTATATTTTCTTGACAACATATCTTCTTTATCTAAAAGCTGTAATTGGTCCATGAAATGATAAAGTTGGCCTTGTACTCGGAAGGCATATATACTAGCATTTCTTTTGGCTAAATCTGTATCAGAATGTACGCCTAACGAAGTGAACAAAAATATGTTATTATAGCTACGTATGCAATTATTAAATTCTTTTTCGTTTTCATTGTTAGCGAAGAACATTTCGACAAGTGGTAAAAGCATATATGTTTCAGGCAACTTTATTTCTCCTAATGAATAAAAAAATGAAGGTGGTTCCAAGTGCACACGTTTCGCATTACAGAATTGGCAATTTTTTTGCATTGGGCAATGAATCAGGAGTGACTACTATACACTTTAATATGTTAGGTTTAGGGATTTTTTCTTCGCTTTACTTTTTTGCGGTATGTTCGTTCAGCACTATGTTGATCTTCTTTATCATTTTGTGGTGGCAGGTATTTCCCTTTTGAAGACTTAAGAACATCTGTAATATTTTTTATTTCTACGGATGGTACAGTTTTTTCCTAGGCATTATTTCCAGGATATAATTAATCAAGCAAAATTTAATAAGTCAGCAGATATATGAGCAGAAAGTTAATGGGTAAATAAAAATCAGAATAACAGTTGAAGTAATAATATATGATAAGCCTGGTGTAGGCAAACGTACCTATTTTCCTGGAAAGTGAAAAGATTAGTACCTTCAATTGGAAGTAAAACTGCAGTAAATCGAAAATTAATGAGAGATTTCAACGACTGTTATTAGATAAAAGCAGGTAAATACAGTCTGAAATAAGAATGAAAATGATGAATTTTATAAAGGGTTTCAGCACAGAGTAATATAAATGTTCAAACAATATCTCAAAGAAATACCTAACTATATATGTGAAGGGAAGAAAAAAACATGGAAAAAAAGCAGAGAAAAAGTGAAGGACCGTGTATGTTTAAAAACAACTTACATCATCGACCTGAATAGTTTCCAGGTTATATATTTTTTAAATATTTTTAAATAGAAATTAATAGTTTAAAATATTTTTTTAAGGAAAACAATTAATTTCATATACGGAAGCAAAAAGAAGTGCTGAAATAATAAGAAACTTAAAGAGGAAATCAAAGGAATTGGTAAACTTACAAAAACAACAAATGAAAGAGATGAATCTGAAGATGGTGCAGTAACAGATGGAAAGATATAATATCATAGAATATTAAATGAATTAGAATCAGATTAAAAAATAATACATTTTTAATTGGTTTTGTATATATCCTTTTCCATATCTGATTCTGTCTTGTATACCGTTTGTACTCAGTCTATATGTGAATACACACAGCCACAATTATTTGTGGGTTTTACATTCTATCATGGTATCAGTCAGGTCTCTCTAAATATTCTATGTATTTTCTCAAAAATTATCAAAAATTTCCTCCAATTTTTCGATCTCAGACCGCCGCCCACCCGCATTGTTTTCCGATCACCGCCGTCACTTTCTGACCTCTGGTGATCGTCGATCGGAACTCGCCCACCGCAGCCATCTTCTGTTCCGTTCAAGTCCACCGTTCGTTCACCGCGGCCCTCCGCTATCTGCCTTTACTCCAGCCTTCGCCACCGTCGGCCACATTCAGACGCTCCATTTTTCCCTGCGACTGTTATCCTAACAACGTTCTTAGTTTTCTTCTTCAAGTTCATTCATCCTCATCTCCGGCATCTCGATACCGGCATCACCATCATCTCGGATCCATCTTTCTCCCGGTGATTTCATCGTCAAGAAGAACGCGTGATCCGCACGTGTCATCAAGGTTGCCCCCGGGAAGATCCACGAGCCCGATCCAGCCTGCGTGTGGTAACACGCGTCACTCCATCAAGGATTTTCTTGCGTGTGTTACTTTCTCCCAAGTTGAACCATTCTCGCGAGTTATTCAATTTCTCACGAATTTTTTCCAAAATCCATTCAACACTGATTCATTAAAAAAAAGTTTTGATTTTGTTTTTGCATTATGGGTCATTTTGATCAGCCCCGGTGCCAATGGTGTCATGCTCCGGGTCATGTTGCTTCTTCTTGTTCTCATCTACACGATGAGTGGTACCAGTTGCAGTGTTAGTGGTGTAAGAAATTCGTTCATGTTGCCTCCATTTGTTCTCATTTGATCTCTCGAGCCTTATCTACTGCTTCTCCACCACATTCTCTTCTGCATATTCACTGGATAGCTGATTCTGGCACAACCAACCACATGACCTCTTCTCAGTTCGCTCTTGAGCATGTGACTCCCTACTCTAGTAACAAACGTGTTGTTTTTGGTAATGGTTTTGCTCTTCCCATTACGCATGTTGATCATTCTCGGGTCTCTGATTCCTTATCACTGTCTGATATTTTGGTTGTTCCACATCTTACTATAAATTTGTTGTCTATTAGCAAGTTGACTCGGGATGTGAATGTTTTTATTTGCTTTGATGATTCTTTTTTCACTATTTAGAACAAGTTTACCAGAGATGTTATTGGCAAAGGCCATCATGATGGTGGCTTATATGTTTTGGATTATGGTGGTGCTACTTTACCTGCTTTTGTTGCATCGAGTGCTTCTAAAGCATCTTTTGAACTTTGGCACTGTAGATTGGGTTATATGCCTTACAACATCATTTCTTCTTTGAGCAAGTCTGGATGTTTGTCAGTTACTAGTTTGCTGCCTAAGTCTCATTTATGTTCCTCTTGTGAGATGGCTAATGGCAAGCGTCTTACTTTTAAAGATAATTTAAAACGCGGACCACGCATACTTGATTTGATTCATTGTGATCTACGGGGACCCTCACCTGCTGTTTCTCGAGCTGACTACTCCTATTATGTCATTTTTATTGATGATTTTTCTCGGTTTACTTGGTTATATCCTCTACGACGGAAATCTGATTTTGTACAGGCTTACATGCAATTTGAAGCTTTTGTTAAGAACCAGTTTTCTACCACCATTAAAGTATTTCAGAGTGATGGTGGAACTGAGTTTGCATCAAAGGGTATTCATCATCAACATTCTTGTCCTTACACTCTTGAGCCGAATGGTCGCTCTGAGAGGATGCATCGTCATATTACTGAGACAGGTTTGTCGATGCTTTTTCATTATGGCCTTCATCATTCATTTTGGTATGATGCATTTTTGATAGCAGTCTACATCATCAACAGACTGCCTACTCTGATTTTATCTGGTCAGTGTCCACTCTCTATTATTTTTGGTACTACGCCTGACTACTCCAATTTTCATCCATTCGCTTGTCCAATTTTTCCATATTTGAGGCCCTATGCTACGCATAAATTAGCACCTCGAAGTATGTCTTGTATATTTTTGGGTTACAGTTCACAGTACAAGGGTTATCGGTGTCTTGATCCTCTCACGAAGAAGGA
>JAULKM010000010.1:2062621-2075216 GCA_032355605.1 Rubia tinctorum
GCGCCGCGCGACCCCCATACCAACCCGTCGAAGCGGCTAATACATATTCAAGACATACCAACACTAACTGTTGTTAAATCAGCAACGGTTTTTTAAAACCGGTGCCAATAGGGGCACCGGTTTTTGAGAATTGGTGAAACCGTTTCCCCCTTATTTAGACACCGATTTTTAAAATGCCAAAAAACTGGAACTAACCCCTTGAAAAATCGGTGCTAGAGGGGGTTCACCGGATATTGTTGGCTGATCAACTTGAGGAACTTGGCGCGAATAATAGTAGTACAACCAAATCGTGCTTTTACATTAATTGATAAATTCTGAACCATTAGGACAGAAAATGGATGCTACATTCCATCTCTTTAAATCAATGCCACCTCTTGTCTCACATTAGGAGAATGGCCCGTTACTTATTAAAATTCAAAATTACAGTTACAGCTATATTACTATTAAAATTTAGAGAAAAAACATTAATCCAAACTAGCTGATTGTAAACATAAAAGCTACGATACCATGTAAATATAATCGGTTAATTAATATGGTTCAAGAAATTATAATAAGTAAGCATCTAGGGCAAACATAGTTCATGATCAGCATGTTTATCTCCAGCTCATGAGTTCATCTCCAATGGAAGTTCTTCCTGCCTGGTTTTTACAGTTGATCGGTACTCATACCGCTTCGCCCAGAAGAGAAAATGCAGGAAATTCAATCCACTCAAAACACACATTAGCCAGTAAAATCTTTCAAGATGGTAGTAATTCAAGTTTCTCCCATACAGCCATGGAGATCGACAAAATGCCTGCGTGATTTGATTTAGGATGGACACAAGAATCCCACTGAAATAGTATCCCATCGCGAGTGAGGTCCATGAGAGTGCTGTTGCGAGTGATTTCATGCTCAATGGAGCTTCTGTGAAGAAGAAATCCATCAAACCTGCCAAGCTGAAAAGATCAGCTGATCCCAAGAACAAGTACTGCAATGCCACCCACAGGAATGTGATGGGGAGAGGCTTGGTTGTGTCGGTCATCCCTGATCTTGTAGCGACAGCTTTTCGCTTCATTTCCACCATTGCAGCTACTGCCATGGCGATAATGGACATCACTAGTCCTATCCCGACGCGCTGGAGATGCGTGATTCCCATCTCCGTTTTAGTCATCTTGCGCGCAAATGGGAGGATAACTTGGTCATATATTGGCGCGAGAATCATTATAAAGATGACTGGAAATATGGGTAGTGAAGCTGGAGGGACTTTGAAAGATCCGATCCTTGTGTTCATGGTTGCAGCTTGTTGGACAGAAAATGTGGAGAGCTGAGCTAGGCAGCAGTTCAGCATAATGGTGGACGCGAAGATTGGCAGCGTTTTGAGCACAACTTTCACTTCTTCCACTTCCTTGATGGTGCATTCCAGCTGTGGATGCGCGGGGTTGTCAGTTACAGCTCCGTTCAGGAACTTTAAGTCTCGCGATGGATGTCGCTCCAATGCACCACCATTTTGTTCTTCATCGCTGATTTCAGTTGTTTGGGACGGGGTTGTGTTCATGCTGGTGATAGCGTTGCGATTTCCTGAAGAACTAGAATGGTAAATTGCTCCAGCCAAAACCTAGAGATCAGAAAACCATATCGTTGAGTTCTTTGTTCATAGCTTAGCTTTACATAATCATGAATTCATAATACAGAGTGTTTGGAGACTATTCTTTTGGACTGATTTGAACTGCCACTATCAAAAAATCTTCTAGTAATGACGCTTTTTTGGAATACTAGTGACACTCAAATACGTAGCTGAAATTAGTTATGACGTTTGTGGAAGTGGATCTATTTAGCATGTCACTAAAATATTGTGACGCATTAAAGTGTCTTTATATTTTTGTGATGCGTTGATATGTAGAAGCGCCAATAAATTTTGTGACGCATTAAAGTGTCTTTATATTTTTGTGATGCGTTGATATGTAGAAGTGCTAATAAATTTTGTGACATGAACTGATGTAGTAGTTTGGTTTAGTGACATATACTCGTGTCAGCAAATTTAGTGACACTTAAAGGCGAAGTAAATTTTGTGACACTTCCCTACCTGTCACAATAAAAGCATCACCGTTGGACTTTTTTTTGTAGTGATAGTTTAGCTTTGCCTAATCATAAATTCATAATACATAGAGAGTTTGGAGACCGTTTTTTTGGGCTGATTTGAACTAAAATGAACTGAACTGTATTGCAGTTAAGTTGAAAAGAACACGATCAAAAGCCACGCACCTTGAAGATTGTTGTAATGGGGCTTCCTGTCGGAATTTTGATCCTATAAGTGAAAGAACCCGAAAGGAAGATTGGAATTGTCAATAGAATTGTGCCAGCTGAGATGCCAAAACCCCATAGCCAGCCTTTGTTGTCCTCAATCCACACCATGAAAGTGACTGCGATCAACGCGCCACACGCTAGGCAGAACACGAAGTAGTTGAAGAAGGCTGATCGGTGCTTCCTTCCGTGTGATGTGTCCTCATCAAACTGCTCAGCGCCATGGGGAGGGAGGGAGCTTTTGATCCCTCCCACCCCTAATGCAACCAGGTAAAGGCCTGCAAACAGCATTGCCTTTTCCCCTCTGTGGACTTGCTGGCACGAAGTGTTGGGATTAGATGACACGCAAGCTGACGGTTTCAGTGTAGGTATCTGAGCTTGCACTGTGAGAATTATCAGTCCCTGCTCCAACAAAGTGCATTTAGCAATCATCAGTTCCTACCATAGCTATACTATACTAGTATATGTTAGCAAAGAGATACTATTCAGTTTTTAGTTGTATTTCTACTTTTTTGTACTGTTCTATCACAACTTAAACCATCATTCTTGTTGCAATTAGTTTCCTTTTATTGGGTAAATAGTTTATGGTAGAGTGTTGTTCCATAAACCCCTTGCTTTGTTACATGGAGCTAAGGCTTTCTTCATGTTAATTATAATGAACATCTCTTTCAATGTAACAATTACATTCATGGAGTCTTAATTGCTCAAAGAATAATGTAGTTTACAGAGTGTTAATGTAGGTTTAATGATTGAGTCGTTATCCTATGTGTTCCATATTTAACATTAGATACAAGGATAAGAAGGTAATTCTACAGAACATGATAAACCCTACAGAAGGTTTTAGAGATGGCTATTTGCATATTATCACCTCCACCCTCTTCTCAAGTGAAGCGTGGGAAGGGAAGTCACGCAAAGATTGGAGCGAAACAAGTCAAAAAGAGGACGAAACGTGTTAATCTAGGTTTAATGGTTGAATTGTTCTCGATGTATTCCATATTTAATAGTAGATACAAGGATACAAATGAAATTCTACATTACGCGATAAATCCTAACAGAAGGTTCTAGAGATGGCTATTTACGTACTATCGACAAGAATGAGAAGTAATAAAGGACAAGAAGTAAAACTTTCTTACCAGAAACTCGACGGTTGCACTCATGAGATAAATGCTATAGGTGGTGAAAAATGCATCACACAAGAAGCCTCCGAGTAGAGCAAGAAGAAATGCAGTGCCCATGAAATTAGTTACGATGATGGCTGAGCTAGATGGTGAAAAATGCATGAATGTTGACAGATAAAGCACTAGATTGCTTGCAGTGGCCAAGTATGTGAGGTTCTCCATTACCTCCACAACTAAAATCACAACCAAAGATAATCAGTATAAGAGTTGTGTTTGTAATACCGCGTATCTATTATTTGCAATGTGGAGGGCAATGAATGTTTATAACTCCGCCTAAAAGTAAGAGTTGCATTTATAATACTCCCTCCGTCCCAACATAAGTTGGACATAATTTTTTTCACGGTTTTTCAAGAAACATTTTTGACCAATTACGTATAATATTGGCAAATAAAAAGTTGATGTTTAGAAACTACTTATTACGACGAATCCAACAATATCACATGCGATAATATTATAGTTTATATATTTATTCAAATATGTGCTCAAAATTTGAGAGTGTTGACAGTCAAATAGTAAGTGTACAACTTATGATGGGACAGAGAGAGTATTGTGTTTAATGTTAGAAATGTGACTGTTTTTGCGATAGACGGTATTCTTATAGCTAACGTAAAAAGGGTTGGATATGCTAACGTTTCCGTCGTTGACCGTTTTAAATTAAGCAAAAACAAAGTCAACAACTAACCTAGAACGAAGAATGCAGCAAGCTTTCCACCATGTTTGCCTCTCACGGCTGGTTTATTTCGCCAATTTACATAGCCCTCCCATATGTCCAAATTCTGCCTTGCATCCTGGGAATTCGGAAAAGAATAGCCAATTAGTCACATATTAATATATGTAGCAATAATTAGTCACATATGCTTAAATGAGAAGGTTTAAAAAGGACTCCACCATGTATTTAAGTTATTGCGTGAATCTGAGTTCTAATGAGAAGGAAAGTTTGCAGTTGGTGTTTTGAGCTATGGTGGAGTGGTATTTATATACTAGTAGGATGAAGAAAACTCTGGAAATTTGCACATTTACATAAGTAATTATTTTGTTGCATTTCTGTTCGATGCATTTACAAGTGAAAACAAAAAGAAAGAGACTGGGGCCAAATTTGACCTTTTTGCTATAGGTGGGTAGGCAATGAAAGCAAGCAAAGAACTGGGAAAAATAAGTAGATTGGCCAGCAAAATAAGTGGGTTGTTCGTCATTAATCTTATTTGGCAGACACCATCACTGTGTGTAGATGAGACTGGAATCCAGCACATCTCAAGAAGTTAGATCCCAAGATCAATGCAGCACATCTCAAGAAGTTGGATATATGTCCTTAATTTATTTTTAAACCACTTATAAAATGTATTTTCATCCGGAAGAGAAAGTCTCGTGAAATGTGACTTATCCATAAGTTAATATGGATAAACCTCCTAATTTTTTACTTTAAAGTTATAATTTTTGGCAAAAGAATAAATACTACTTTTGGGTGCTCTTTTATGCAAGCTATAACGGCAGAGAATGATTGCGGAAAAACTTGAATATTTTGGAAAAGTTGTTGGTCTAGTCTGAAAGTTGTTATGTTAAAGAACATTGTGAAAATTTAACATATTTTTTGCTATTTTGGATCATTTTCAAAGTATGTCATTTTCGTTGGGACGGGCGAAAAAGAAAATTTTGTAATTTTTGTTGGGATGGAGGGAGTATTATATTTTATAAGTTAAAATAAGTAACAATGTTTATTTAAATGTGAAAATATAAAAAATAATAATATAAAAAATACATGGGATTTTTACATTTCTAACGTTAACTTTAGATTGAAAGTGTCAATATAACCCTGCAAAATGAGAAAGTGTCAAAACAACCCTAACTTTATGACGAATTGTGAAAATATAACCTTTTGGCTTGATTTCGATGTTGACTCATCAATTTGGATGTTAACCAAATGCAAAATGACAAAAATATCCTTACCCCGAAAGCTGAATTGATTTTTCTGTTCTACCCCTCCTTAATATAGTTTGAATTCTTTTTTGGAAAAACAAAAAACCACCTTGGGTCTTCTTCCTCCCTCTCGCCCGCCACCACAACCCACATATTTCAGTGCCACCACTTTTCGTTACCCTGCCACCACCCCGGCCCCTTACCTCGCCACCACCCCCGCCAGCCTATTTCAGCGCCACCCCCTCCCCTTTACCCCGCCACCACCTCCCGCTTGTTTCAGTGCCAACACCATTCCGTGAATAGATAGGATTCATTATCGCTCAAAACCCTACCGCCGAAAAGGTGAAGAACGAACTATCGACGTTGAAGAATCGGGAAGTCAAACTTGAACTCCACCAATCCGGAGTGGAGGTGGTTGGTCAACGCTGACGATGAAACCCAACAGAAGTGGATCCAGCAGTCGACAGACGGAGGTAATCGGATGCAGCGGTCTTATCGGCTGGAGGGGAGAGGCTTCGACCGGCGCTCTTTGGGAAGAGGGGGAGGATAAAGAAGAAGCAAAGGGGGAAATGTGAAGATATTTTCGTCTTTTCAATTTTTTCTCTTTTTAATCCAATGGCAAAATGGTCATTTCATTAAATTCCGACTAAAATTTCCATTGGCTATTGAAGTAACGGATCCCAGGGTTAGATTTGCATATACATTATAAAGTTAGGGTAATATCGACACTTTTTCGTTTTGCAGGGTTATATTGACACTTTCAATCAAAAGTTATAGTCATTTTTAAACTTTACTCAAAATGCATTTTAAATTTTTTTTAATTTGTATATAATTAAACAAATGCAGTGTAAAAGTGAAAAAATACAATCGACTGTCCGTAATTTTAATATAGGCCACCTCTTAAGAGAACTCTTTTGCACTAATACATATAGTTCCTGAAATTTCTTGAATCATCTATGTCGATAAACTTGGTAAGTAGTAAGTTAGTTCCGAGTTAATGGGGCTAAATTACAAGTGATCTTCTGTCACCATCCCCTCCTATTCACATGCCCATGTCCTCGGTTATCCTCCGGTTGAGCTTTCAAGTCCATTAGAATGTGCTGCTCCTCATATTTTGATCTGTTATTTTCCGACCACGTGCTTCATATTCTAGTTCATTCCTATTGGGAC
This sequence comes from Rubia tinctorum, assembly GCA_032355605.1. Classification (NCBI taxonomy): domain Eukaryota; kingdom Viridiplantae; phylum Streptophyta; class Magnoliopsida; order Gentianales; family Rubiaceae; genus Rubia; species Rubia tinctorum. The sequence goes on from JAULKM010000010.1 coordinate 2,069,164, forward strand.
CATCAGTTCAGTAGGCAAAAGTGCTTCAACTTAATTTTCTTCAGTTCAGTTGAATCGAAAAGATAATGACCTAATTAGAATTAAATGTTCATTACGATAAACTAATGCTAATGTATTACTTTATGTGATAATAATATTAAATTAAATTTATTGCAACACTCTTACTGGTATTCCTCTTAGTCTTTTTCTACTTTTGCTTGATGCGTCAATTAAGTTCTTGTCTTTTTCCATAGAGAGCTGCCCATAGATTTATTAATGAGAGTGCAAGTACGCTGTACCACTTTCAGCTCTTATCAATTATCATTGTACCTGATCTTGCAATTTCTCAACGGTTTTTGAACGGCTTAATTTTCTGATTTTTGTTTCTAATAATGCACCAAGTACAAATAATACTCCTCGTACCATCACTATGTGAGATCGGTGTCATATTTACCCGGTTTTGTTTGTCATATTTACCGACTATATTATGTACTTTTTATGCCAAAAACCCTTCTGCCACAGGCAGAAGCACCCCTTCTCCTTCAAACTTTTTCCCTATTTTCTCATTAGGGGTGACGGTTGATTCATATTTTTGTCATTAAATAAGTGTGAGATTTGTCTCCACGGATTAGTTTTGTTTTTCGAACTGATCGATTAGATCGTTGTATTTACGATGATAACTCGATTTAATCGTTCATGTTGATATATTGTTCTCAATCTGCTTGTACATATCGCGTGTTCGTAATTTCGTTGGTGATTTAATTTTTGGGTTTTCGTAAATCTGGGTTCGTCATATTTGTTTTTTCAATGTGTTTATAGTTTGGACAATATAGATCGTGGTTGGATAAAGTGGTGTTACAGTTGTAGAAGATCCAAGCTTGGTGCAATGATATTGATGCGTGATACGCTTCTCTTTGCCAAGTGGTCATGTTTTTCGCAGGAAGCAAGTTAATATCCCTGATACCGATATTACAGTTTTTTATTGGATCTCTGATCTGTAATAGTACAGACGATCAGTTTGGTTGACATGTAACTTAAATATCCTTACAATATGTTAGTTATTGTTAGAGACTAGTTAGGTTGGATGTAAATTCCACTCATTGTAATCGTCGTCGGGCGTGTTTCCCAGCATCTTGGAATGATTGATTTTTTCAAAAAAATATATTATGTACTTTTATTTGTCAAAATTTTATAATACCTCGTTCTAATTAAAGAATGGAATATTATGTGAATATTACTTGTATTTAGAATAGATTTTTTTTCCTTTTCTGTATAGGTTTTTTGTACCTATACATATTGTAACTCAGATCATGAATAAAATCACAATATTACACCCTTATTTTCCACATGGTATCAGAGACTAAAATCCTTAAACCAAAACCCTAAATTTTTTTCCATTGCCATTTTCCTCGAGTCGCACTTCTGCCACACGTGCCGCCGCGTTCTCAAAGTTTCTCACCGTTGATTTCCGTTCGCCGAGCGCCGCAGCCACTCTCCACAGTTGTCGCGATCGTCCAAGCCGTCCGTTGCCACCGTGTCGCCTATAACTGATCTCATTTTTCGTCACCTCATATCTGATCCAATCCCACTACTATGATGAATCCTGATTCTGAATCCACCCGTGATGCCGCAGAATGTGCTCACATCGCTGCCAAAACTGAGGCCAACAAGTTACAAAATCTCAATGCCACCAATGTTATTGTAGCTTTACTCAAGCAGTTGCAATTGCAATCTGGCACTGAGCAGTATGTCCCTGTTGGTCGATCTATGAACTCTCCATACTACCTTGGTCCTTCTGACGGTTCCGGTTTAGTCATATGTCCCTTCATATAGAAAGTCGAAGAAAATTACCTTGAATGGACTACTGTAATTTATAGTGCTTTGCTTGCTAAAAGAAAATTGTTTCATTGATGGAACCATTGTCGAACCCCCGGCTGGTGATCCTAATGCTGATGATTGGCCTAGAGTGAATGCTACCCTTGTTCGTTGGATCTTGCAGACTGTGGATCCAATTTTATGATCTTCTACAAATTATTTTTCCACCACTACAGAGCCGTGGGATGATCTTGCTGGACGTTTTTCTCTTGGTAATGGTCCAAAAATTCTGCAGATGTGTGACAAAATACAGAACTGTCATCAGAATGGTCAAACTATTGCCATTTACTTTGGCAAACTCATGAAGCTATATGATGACTACAACTCTCTTCAACCTTCTCGGGTTTGTTCCTGTGAAGCTTGCAAACCATTGGTCACATTTAACCATGATGCTGCCTTCCATGATCGTGAGAAAGAGATGATTTATTAATTTTTCCTCGGTTTAGAAGAAGGCTATCACGCCTTCTTATCCAATGTCATGCCACAAGACCCGCTGCCATCCGTTATCTGTGTGTATGTCATTGCGGATCAGGAGGAGAATCACAAAGTCGTCATTCAGTCTCGTGAGTCTTCAACTGCTTCTGTGGCATGAACTGCTTGTCGCCCACCACCTTCAGGATCTTCGTCTGGAGCTTTCACTGTAGCTAAACGCAAGAATCTCATTTGTACACATTGTCATCCAAGGGTCACGACAAAGCTATCTGCTTCAAGCTCACATGCTATCCATAATGGTTCACGGAGATGAGGAATAGAGCCAACGCCGCAAAGAATACGACGCCAGCTCAGTTAGTTGTCGTTGCACCCGCGTTCCAGCAGCCGCGCCACATCACCCTCAGTCATCGTTTGCCTGCTGGTTTTCTGATATTTTATATGATACTGGTTTATTGGCTTCTAAACCAACCGGTTTTCTGATGGAGCAACAACATGATCTTGTGCGTGTAGAAAAGCCACTCTATGATGATTCTGGGAAGTATAGGCGCCTGGTTGGTCATCTCATTTATCTTACCATTACTCGTCCAAAGCTCGGTTATTCAGTTTATATGCTTGCTCAGTTTATGAAGTCCACGTGTGTTTCTCACTGGCAAGTTGCACTAAGGGTTCTATAGTACTTGAAGATTTATCCTGGCCAAGGTTTATTTTTCTCCTCACGTAGTTCTTCACAGTTACTGCTTTCTATGACTCTGATTGGGTTGCTTGCCCTACTACACGACGTTCTCTTTCTTGGTATTTTGTAATGATTGGTTATTCTCCGGTTTCATGGAAGACCAAGAAGCAACCTACAGTTTCTCATTGGTTTGCTGAAGCAGAGTATTGTACAATGGAAATCACTTATTGTGAGTTATTATGGCTTAAGTATTTGCTTTGGGACTTAGGTATTGTGCATTCTGCACCTATGCGACTATTTTGTGACAGTCAATCTGCTTTTCATATTGTGGCAAATCTGGTTTTCCATGAACGTACAAAGCACATTGAGGTTGATTGTCATTTTGTTCGTGACCTTGTACAGTCTGGTACTATTATTACTCATCATATCTGCACTTCTAATCAACCTGTGACTTATTCACCAAAGCTTTTGGACGTACTCAGTTTCATTCACTACTTGGCAAGTTGGGCATTGCTGATCTCCATGCTTTAACTTTAGGAGGAGTATTAAGGAATAGAATATTATGTGAATATTAATTGTATTTAAAATAGATTCCTTTCCTTTTTTGTATAGGTCTTTTGTACCTGTATATATTATAACTCAGACCTTGAATACAATCATAAAATTACACCCTTATTTTCTACAGTTCCAAAGCACTATATTATACATCAATATTTGTATATTTTTCCTTATTGTTAAGGGAAAATTCTTGGTGGTTAGAGTTAGTGTATTCATAACATAAATATATGAAAATAGAGCTATTACATAGAATAGTACTAAACCTTTAAAGAGTTCTAGTCTAGCTAGCTCATAACATTTTTCCTTAAGTGAAGGGTCGAACGAATTGAAATGCAAAGTTTGGATCTAAAAAGCTCAAACAAATGATAAAAAAGTTCGTTAGTGAAAATGTCACCCCAATTGAAGTGCAATAAGGATATGACTAACATGAATCTTGCCAGAGACAACTTACTCCCAAACAAATTAAGTGAGAGATAATGTCAATATGTTTCGCACGCTTGTGAGCAAGTTGATTTTGAGAAAAAATTGCACTATTGTTGTCACTATTAGAATGATGGGCTCCTATCATAAAACCAATTGGTACTATGCATGGGTGACAAACGTTCTTATATATTGAGTCGTAACTCTGTCAACCACCGACGTGGGACACTAACACTCCCCCTCACGTGCAGCGGTATTAATTATCGCGTAAACATGGATATAAAGGGGGTCACGGGCCCGTGGGATTTGATACCATATTAGAATCATGAGTTTCTATCATAAAACCAATTCTACTATACATATAGGGGTGACCCATGATCTCTTATATTAAGTTATAACTATTTCAACCATAGATGTGAGATTCTAACACGCTCTCTCACGTGCAGCGGTATTAATCATCTCCCAAACGTAGATATAACGAGGTCACGGGTCCGTTGGCTTTGATGTCATATTAGAATCATGGGTTTATATCATAAAACCAATTGGTATTTTGTGTTGGTGACCCATGATCTTATATATTGAGTCGTAACACTCTGTGATCCACCGATATGGGACACTAACAGTCACAAAGCATAAGCAGTGAGAAAATCGAAGATCCCAAAGCAGGTGAGACAGCCAAACAATATCAACGGTGTACTTTGACTCAAAACTAGAGCGAGAAACCATGGACTGCTTTGGACATTTTTCCTCAACGCCACAATCGAACTCTACTGCATCAAACAATGAGGTTGTACAATTTCTTCATAGAATTTTACGATGACTGTTAAAGAAATTTGGCGCCTGTCCTTATAATTTCTAGTTTTAGAGCTTAATTATGTAAGATAATCCCATTACATACTATGTATCTTAAAACCAAACTATTCCAAGTTGCATGCAGTTATAAGTAGTCACATTCATTTCTATCTTCTTTCTCTTTGCCTTGATATGTTAAAATCATCTGATTGGATTGAAAGATCGTGTGGTGAAAAATGTATATCTAGAGCCATCTGCTGTCCTTGTATACTATTCATGAAGTGACGTGTACGTGATCATAGCGTAGACCTTCAAGTTGGGCGGTTATGGTGCATTCTTTCATTACTGGATGTTCCTTTGACTTTACACAGTGTAGCACTTTCATGCCAAAGAAGTTGAAGATTATGAACCGGTCTCTCTTTTAGTGAATTATTTGTGTTATTTCCGACAGAAATATATGAACATGGATTTATATTTTAAAATTTCAAATGAGTATAGGTATTCTATTTGCTGGTGTCAGTGGTGTGTTATTTTACTCTCACAAGATGTACTCATTGAAATATAAGTAGTGTGATTCATAGTATAGATAAGGAAATAATATATTGTAGAGTTTCATGAAATTTTATGAAGGGTTATTTACATTTATAACTCTGACTTTAGGTTGAAAGTGTCAATATAACTCTGCAATCTCAAAAAGAGTCAATTTGACCTTAACTAATTATTTTATGTGTCAGTCTAAACCTAACTTTAAAAAAATTTGTGCTAATATACCCAAAGTTCCTATTTCCGGCGTTGACCTCACAATTCCGGCAATGATGAAATAGTAAAATGACTAAAATACCCTTGATCTAGAAGCTGAAAATTTTATCTCATAATACCCCTGCCACCACCAGCCACTACCTCTACCACCACCAGTCAACACCATCTCCGCCACCCACCACCTGATCCTCCCTCTTCCCTCCCCTTGTCGTCGCCCACCTCTCTGAACCACCGTAGAGAAAAACAAGCAAACACAAACATGGGCAAAACCAGGGGGAGTGAGTGGCTGCTGGCGCCACCCCTACGATCCGGTGGCCCGGAATTTAGGTCTAGGAGCCACCGGAATCCATTCCGCCTCCTAAACCTATGTTTCAGCTCCCCTTTCCAGCGAGCTCTATGATGAAGACGATGTCATTTTTTGATTTTTTTTCTTCATTAAACAAAACGATGTCATTTTAATATAAATGAAACGACGCCGTTTTGTTCTCATCAAGGGAATAAAAAGAAACCTGATAAATGGGCTTAACCCAATAGGCCCAACTACTCATGCCCATCCCTTTCCTTT
>JAULKM010000010.1:2104447-2120143 GCA_032355605.1 Rubia tinctorum
GATTTCTTTATTATCATGCATAGGCTCAATTAAGCACAGTAGAGATATGCTATGTCTAATTATTAGAGATTTGATCCTAGATATGGATTTATTGTAAACTCTACTGTTCCAAATGAGGAAATTACCAATTATGCTGTGCCTAATTATGAAATTGAATATTTTTGCTATTTGCAGATATGAGAATCATATTCTTGCCAGAAAAATAATTTTTCATTTTGGAACCAGGAGTCTTGATTCCCTTTATTTTGTCAAATTGAGGCGAAATTGGAGAAGTTGAGAGCTGCTGACCTTTTCCTTTAGCAGAGGCTGTTACTTTTTCTGTATCCTCTAAATCCAGTATGTCATCTGAATAGGAAGAGCATACTGACATGGATTCCTCTTGGATTTCCCCCTATTGTTTCCACATGATTAGCTGTAGTGTTGAGGTAATCCGCATCCTGAAGATCCTGCAAAAGTGCAAATCTGTTAGTAGAAACTGGTTCCTCATATGGAACCAGTGCAAGAGCAGTTGAGCTAAGTACAAAAGCTTTATGAGTAAAAATTGGGGACAGCTCATCCTTATAGAAGTCTATGAGAACATTGTATTTTATTCTAGCTATAAGATCTGTCTCTTACAGTGACAAAGTAGCAGCCTCATACAGTACCACACTTTCTTGATCTTCATGATGATAAGTCTCTTGAATAGGGGCAGAGAAGAGACATCTGGTAGTCTCTTCCTTCTGAGTTGGGGATAATCCTGATGAGCTAACCCTATTATCATTGTATTTTTTCCTCCATACCTCCACAGTATTAACATGTATTTGACTCCTGCTTTTAGGTGAACCATTTAGAGGGGAGGCCTCCATCGATGTACTATTCCTTGGTGAACCACCTGAAGAGGAATGAGGTCTGGAGATTGAGGTAGGTTGAGGATCAGGGAGGGGCTTAGTGACCCTATCACAGAGATTATCTCCATTTGAGACCTTGATTGCAAGCTCTTTGTCAGTATTCGAAGAGAGTTGCCCAGTATTGAGGTTCCTTCTACAAGCTTTATCAGAGTGGCCTAGCTTGAAGCATGTGAAGAAGAATGATGGTTTAGATTCATATTCAATATGGTACCACCTATTTTTGGCAATTGAGCCTAGTCTAATCCGTTGAGGGAGTGGTTTCCTGAGATCAAACTCGACAGACATATGAATAACTGAGGGTCTAGATAGGTTTCTAGTCGGGGCAACTACACAGATAAATTTACCTAAAGAGTTCCCTAATTCCTTAAGCGCATCTGGATGGAAGTAATGGGTAGGGGGGAATTCAATGTTCAGCCAGATTGGGACAAACAATGTTTCTTCTTCAGGATCGAAATTAGTTGACCACTTTAAAACACGCATATTGTGAGAGCTAAAGAACCATACCGGTCTGCTCCAGATGATTTATTTGTCCATTCACGGTTGAAGGTGAGGCGGACGTGTCTCGCATCCATTGCCGTGACCTGGAAGTCAGCAAGCAATCCGATTCCGGCCATATCTTTTTTTTAATCTTCTCGAGTGACGGTCGTCCCCTAGATAATTTTCCAATGAGTGCGCTGCTGAATGGAATTGCGATTTCCTCTATTTCCGCTCGAGGGAAGATACAAGCAGATTCCCTCTTTTATTGGTTCAGGGGATGTAGTTGGATAGGATTAGGCATAAGATAGGCATTGGCCATATTGGGATGGAGGAGAGTGTGGAGGTATGTGGGCAGGCTTGCGCCATTAGGTAGAGCCGCCATCTCCGGTTTGGTTTTTGGAATTTTGGAGAAGCCGGTGAAGGGAAATAGCCATTATCGGTAGGATGATGTTGTCAGTGGTTGTTTTTACAGTAGAGAGGTTTTAGAGAGAGAGCATCAAGTCTTGTCCGGCAATGTCGAGACCTTTGAATTCTAATTTAGGGCCACTGGTATTTGTTTCGCATTCCTCAAACCCTAAAACACCTTTTTCTTAAATTTTTGTCTGTGCGTAAAAGTATGTTGTATGGAAGCTTTACCGCTTCCACATCTATATCCTTCATCATCTCAGCATAGGTAGAAACATGCAGAGCCATAGTCGCCATAGTATAGCCCAACTATGAACATAAAAATCATTTTTAAATAAGCCTAAACATACACAATATGTTTAACAATAACATATATAAAACCGGAATCAGAGCCAACATGGAGGCAGCGTCTTTTAAGTTTGCAGTAGTCAAACAGCAAGGAAGAACTGCCAATGCAGCCTAATATCCTTCTCATCCTTCATTCCAATAGACAAAGAGGGTTTGGAACCCGATGTCATTCCAACATTTTGCGAAGCAACAAGTGCATAACCAGAACCTTCTTCAACCTTTTGTTTCTTCCGAAACCAACGCTCCATAGGAGCTTCGGTATGTCTCTCCATATTTCACCTCTTATCATTAGTGGAGAAAGGCCTATTAAAAATCAACATCAAAGGCGGTTCTAGATTTTTTCAAAAGAAACGCCTTTCAAAGGGGATCCGAACTCGGAACCTTTGTGAGTCAGAACCCCTCTTTTTAAAGGAGTTTAAACAGCTTTAGAAAGCAGTTTGTAGTCAACCGCCTGATCTGTGCTCCTTGGGGTAGTTAGCAAACCAGCCTTTTAGGGAGAGCTTAAATTAACTCGCGGAGTGCTTCACAAAGATAGAATTTGTATGTTGCTCCCGTGCTCACTACCAACTACTCGAGAGTAACTAGTGGCAAGTTTAGCATCATCCATAGTGATGCTATAATTTGAAATTTAACTAAACACGACTCACAATTCTGCATTACTCCATTTGTGTGTCGGGAACAACTAGTTCTATAAATATAGGTTTTGGAGATTTTTTTTCTCTAACAACTGCTAATCATGTGAAATAAGCGATCAAACTATATTAAACTAGCCTTGGGGATATTTCAGTAGCATGATCGGTAAATGACCTTTATCCTAGATTCTATTGCATATAAGACATATAATATGCAATGAAAAACATGTGTTAACCAATGCTTTTGACATGTTTATTAGTATGTTTAGGTTGGTTGATTTCTAGTTTTAGTCGGGTTTACATTATAGGGGGTTTGGATAACCATTGTTGGTTTTCTTGTCTATATCCTTAGTTTTGTAGACTTATTTGACCTAATGGATGTTATGACCTTACGAGCATATCTAGATATTATTTTGTGAGCTTATTTTTTAGATTTTTCGTAAGCAATTTGGCGAAGTTTATAGAAGGCTATCCGCAAAGGTGGTTGTAGATAGTAGAAAGCCATTCGCAAGAAAGGTAGTAGATAGAAGGTCACGAGTCAAAACGTGGTAGTAGATGAAACCAAGCCAAAGAGTCAAAGATTGACAGAGGAAGAACTGGTACGGCCATGTAATAATACATGGGTTGTTACAGTCAACACGGGTAGTGCCAAGTTGCTTTGCCACGGGCCATAAGGATCAGTATGACCCCTGCTAGCCGATTTGCTCATGCGGCTAAGTATGGGCAAGGGTCGTGCCATAATGCACGACCTGTGCAAAAAAAATCCATAATACGAAGACAGCCACGAAGAATTGCACACCCGCACCATTAGTTTTCCCAGAAATCAACTCCCAGCTGGTGGCTAGCAATTCTTCACACGGCCCGTGCCGTTCATAAATGGAAATCAAGCTTTCGACTGGCTGCTCGTGAAGAATTACACATACCATGCCGTTCAAATTCTTAGGAAGTGACCCCAGCCGGCGTCCCATGAAGAATGGCACAACTGTGCCTCAGAAAGGCCAAGACCGATACCTAGTCGATGGCTTGTGCTAAATTACACGGGTCATGCCAGGCTGAGCAATAGGGGTCGTGTGCTGTAGTACGGCCCGACTAGATGGATGCTATGATTTAAGTGCCATTTTTGGGCCTCTTTCAAGGCTCAAATTCCAACTATTATATATAGGAGCCTATGTCTACTAGGGTTTAAGTTTGGCTAGTCTTAGTTTCATTCTCCTAATTTTTCTAAGAGTAGGTAGAGGGAGAAAGAGACTAACTCTTCTCTTATTGTTTCATTTTCTCTTGGTTTTGCTCAAGGACATTGAATCCAATGGATCAATTGGGTTCAATGCTTAGGGATTAGAGAGTTAGCTTGGGGATTTGTATTTGTATTCATGACTTTGTAGTTATTTTGTGATATTTTAAAATCTTCCTATCCATTAATGCTTGTGAATATTGTGTTGAATTGTGTCTTACATCCTTGTTAATTGCATGATTTATACACTATGTTTGCATACAACTTAGTCTACTTTCATGTTGGCACATTTATCAGTATCCCCTGGGGAAGTTCCTTTAACTTAATAGGGAGAGTGAGGGTCCATTGACAGTGTGAGTATATGCATGTGGGTTGTGAGTCACCATTCAATGACTGTACGCTAGTGAGCTGGACTGGAATCCGATAGATTACTGATAAATATTGTTTATTAGCAACTAGGGTTTGCATAATTTTTTACTCTTGTCGTCGCAACCCTAGAGTCACCACAAGGTGCTGATCCCTTTGCCTCTAAACCTAGGGAGAAGCATTAAAACTGGAGTGCCCAAGGCATAATTCTTCATGGGGAATGAATAGAATTGCACAGCGGCGGGGTCCTTGATGTACTTCCCTAATTACCGAGACGGTATTGGTAGAAGAAAATGAAAGCACCCTTATGTGACAGATAGGGAGAAGTGTTGACTACGGATCACACTATGTGACATAAGTATTAGGATATGTTTAATACCTCTTGTACTTGATTGAACCTACGATAGAAATATATTACCGGTCATTTAAAACAAATATCATAAGTGCTAGTTTTATATAGTTTATCCTCTTGTCTTTGCATGATTTTAGTTGTTAGATAAAAAACCCCCTAAACCTTGTTTTTCAACATTGAATATTCATGACACGTGATCAGATTGACGACCTGGTTAAGACTTTGCATAGTTAACTCTAAATTCCTAGGATCTATGTGGACAACCCCGGAATTACCGCTATCTACCTTTTTGGTAGTTTAATAAGTAAGAACTGGAGCAACATATAAATATCTTATCTTTGATTCCAATGCATTCTGCAGGTTAGTAGATCTCCCGTCAAAGGGATTGGTTTATTAGCAATCCTATGGAGTTCGATCAAATTTTGGAGCCGCTGATGGGGATGCTAGTTTAAAAATGTAACAGTTAACTTGCATGGCTAGTTGGTTGAGTAGTTGGAGTGTTTTTTGTATCTTTAGTTGAATTTTGGTGTTAAGCCTTTACGATAGCTAGTCCGCTTACTCCTAATATGATGTTTGCTAGTGTTTGTCTTTGGTTTGGTATTATCTAGTTTATGGTTTATGGTACATACCGTACCACAAAATTAGAAACTTTACACTACCTATCGGATAACGCATGTGGTAAGAGCAGGAGAATGAAAAGATCTAGGGTAGAGGTTCCACAAGGACCGAGTTTAGTAGTTAAAGAGATTTTAGAGATAGTAGAGGAAAATCGTACACTTAGGGAGTTGATGTCTCCAAACTTGGAGATTCAACCCCAATGCATTGTCTTCCCACCTTTGCCACCAAATGTGACTTGTGAGTTGAAGAGCGGTATGGTCCAATGCCTACCTACCTTCCATGGGATGGCTGGTGAAGACCCGAACAAGCATTTGTCAGAGTTTCACCTAGTGTGCACTAATATGAAGCCACATGAAGCTTTGGAAGAGGACTACAACTTGAGATATTTTTCTTTCTCACCACGGGATGCATCGAAGGATTGGCTATATTATCTTCCGCCGAAGTGCATCACTTCCTGAATGGAAATGAAGCAGAGGTTTCTGGAAAAATACTTTCCAGCTTCCAAGTCTCCAGTCTAAAGAAGAAGATTTACAACTTTTCGTAAATGGAAAACGAGTCCCTTTATGAGTATTAGGAGTGGATTAAGAGATTGTCAGCTAGTTTTCCCTACCACCCATTCAAAGAAGGTGATTTGATGTACTACTTCTTCGAAGGCCTTTGTGACGAGGATACGAGAATGGCCAATCGGCAAGCAATGACTCCATAGCCAATAAGAGCCCCAAGGATGCAATGGCACTAATCGAAGAAATTGCTAACGAGACAAGAAAATTTAGCACCCATTCCCGTATGAAGAAATTAGATGAGTCCGCTCACTCTCCTAAGTTGGAAGAGCAAGTTCAAGCACTTTTCTTAATGATGAAAGAGTTCATGAAGGGGAAAGCTCAACAAGTTAAGGTGTGTAGCATTTGTAGTCTTGATCACCCTACTAACATTTGCCCGCAAGTGGTCTAAAATTTTGAAGAAGTGAAGCCTTTGGACATCATTGGTGGAAACTGGCAATTTGTTAGGGGGAAACAACAAGGGTTCCGAGGGAACCAAGGCAGAGATAGGAAAGACCCCTATGCAAATTCCTTAACCCTCAATGTCGTGATCACCCCAAATTCCGTTAGTGTTAAGAAAATCAAGGGTACAACCGAGGTGGAAAACCTCTCAACATTGACAGAGGAGAGAAGGGTTTTCCAAAACAACGCCACTCTATACAAGTCAGACTGGGAGGAGATCCTAGATGTAATAGCTCAATTTTCAAATAAAAGAGATATGTTCGCGGAGCAGACAAGGAGAGAAATTGAGGAGCTCAACACTAGAGCCTGTATAAAGAATCTCAAAGTCCAAGTCGGCCAACTAGCCACTTCGGTGAGCCAACCCGAGGACATGGAAGATGGCAAGCTGCCATCCTAATCCGAGGTTAATCCACAAAATGTGAGCGCCTTGAAGTTGAGAAATTGGAAAGAGGTACGTGAGGGTGAAAAAAAGATCGTGCAAGAAGACGATTTGATTGTGGAAAGAAACAAGACTAATTATGAAGAATATGAGATGGCTGTTGAAGAGAAGCCCTCAAAGTATTACCCCACCACTGAAGTAAGGGTGATCCCTCCACCGCCGTTTCCTAGTGCACTAAGATGAAGGCCAAAGGTGGCAACCAATGAAGCGCACATTCGTAAAGTTTTTGAGAAGGTCGAGATTAGCATTCCTATTTTTGATATGATCAAGAAATTTTCCTCTTATGCTATTTAAAAAAATGCATGCACTAAAAGGACTAAACCAACGAAGAAAGTAGGTCAAGTGAAAATAGGGGGGATTAACCATTCTTGCTAATAAGAACATACCTGAAATGTGTGATGACTCTGGATTGTTTTCAATCCCTATTTCCTTAGGTGGTAATTTGGTAAAAAATTCTATGATTGATTTTGGTGCCCCTATCAATGCGATTCCTTTTAGCCTTTATGAGAACATAAACATAGGTGAGCTTAGAGACACTAGGGTTATTGTCTTACTAGCTGATCATTCCTAAGCTAGCCCTAGAGGTATAGTAAAGGATATCATGGTTAGGACAGGAAATCTAGAGTTTTTGGCAGACTTCTATGTCCTTGATGTAGTGCACCCCTAATTTCATTGGGGATACCTTTCCTAAAAACATCAAAGACTAAAATAGATGTTCATTTAGAAATAATAACCCTAGAGAATGATGTTGACAAGGTCAGATGTGATATTTATAAATCTACGCACTGTTCACCTATTCCTCTTTTATTTGCAATAACACCTCTTTTATTTACAATGACATATCTCTATGTGATGAACTTGATCTACATGATGACTCTTTCATGATTAATGATGATGACTGCCTAGATGGTTTACTTGATGATGTTGATGAGAGTGATATGATAAATCATGTCTTGAGCTTTAGTTGCGAGGACAATGTTGATGATACCTATGACATGTATGAGTTTAGTGATGACCTTTCAATTGTGGATTGTTTTCGATGATCACTAACATGTAGTGGTCAATGGAGGATGGAAAGGTCTTAAAAAATTCTCGATCACCTCCTAAACCCAAGGAATTGGTTAAGGGATCGACATTGGCTAAGGTACATGACTTTGATTTTGATGAGGTGTTTCCCACTATAAAGACCTTGCATATTCTATCTTTTTTGAATGAATAGTTTGATGATGCACATGTTGATTTGCATGATTTTAATGTTCTCATTGTAATTAAGAATGCTTTACTTCCGATTGTGAACACTAACATGAAGCGGAGAAAGAAGTGGGCTGAGGAACACTAACCAGAATGTATCTACCATTGTGAAGGATGAATGTGTTTGGTATGTATCTTCCAAGGTGAAGGGTAAGCCTCAGGTAATGTGGAGACCCGTTCATAGGGACGTGGTCATGGGTGGTGTCAAGGACAGTTATGGGTAGTTATTTCGGTGACCCATCAAACCATTTTTGTTAAATCTTGAAAATGCATGAATAATAGGTCATGACGATGACAATTAAGAAATAATGCTTTTATTTTATGATTAAAAGGATTTTAAAAAAAAATTGGGTGATTTTGTTCCGAATGTGTTTGATTTTTGGTGGTGTTCTTAGGGATTATTAGTCATTTTTTTGGCTGGAACAGTACTATTCTCAATTTTCATTTTTTTTGGGTGCAGGGATTTTTTTGACTAAGTTTAAAGGAGCAAGGCTTGGAATGGACCTTGCTAGCCTTGTGCTAAGGGAGGCCGGCACGAGGCCATTTTTAAAGCATAAACAGTGCCAAAGCAGGAGGACATGAGGTGTTCATGCTGCACGGGTCGTGCCATTTTAATGACGCCAAAGCCCGCAAATAAAAATTCACAACCTCTCTATAAATGCCTCATTCCTAACCATTTTATTCACTCATATTCTTCCCCAAATCCAGAAAACTTGAAAAAAATGAACTCTTTTGCTCCCCAATCTAAATTCCCTCACAACTTCCTCAATTCTTAGCCAAATCACTAACAATTTGTCCCAAAATCTTCCATTCATCATTTTGCACAAAACCCATAAAAATTGCATCCAAAATCATCAAGAATATGCCCCAATTACAAAATTTTAGTTCAGACACTCCATTGAATTTTCTCCTAAATTCAAAGATTTGGTCCATTATGAGTACAAAGGATCATTGGAATCTAATATAGAAGGAGTCCCGCACAATCTATAAGAATCAATCCATAAGATTTCATCTTCGATTCTCCCCAAAGGTACTCAGCCGATTATCCTTGGAAATTTTGAAAATTTATTTTTTGGATATTTTCACTTTAAGGAATTGTTGAAAAGGGATTTAGTGTGATTACACATTTTTGTTGGTAATTTTGAGTGTGGGTTAGTAGTTGAGAATTGTGGACCGTTGCTATTTTTGGAGTTGTATACTGTGTATCATGTCGAGGAGACAGAGAACAGGTCCTAGTGAGCCATTTATGAGGCTGCACGTGCTTCTAGAGGATCATTAGGAGCGATGGGAGGGTGTCATGAGGACACTCCAATGTTAGAGACAAAGTTTGTAGATGAGAGGACTCTCAAGGACGTAAACATATACGAACCTGTCAGAGTGCTCCTGAAGAGAATAGGATGGAAAGAATTCACGACGAAGTCGGCCCCTACTTATACTAGGTATACCCTAGAGTTTTTGGGGACTGTCAAACCGAGTGTCAATAGGTTTGGTGAGAAGGTAGTTAGGTTTCATCAGGGGGACGTGCCCCGGTGTATGATGTACAAGGAGATAACTACATGATTCAGGTTGAAGCATTACACTGAAGTGGATGGTTATAACGTGAATTACTCTAGTTTTTATGCCGTACATTTTGGCCCGCCATTACCCAACAACCGCTGGTGAAGGTGAGCAAGAACAACAACATAGTGCACTTATCACTTAGATATGTGGCTAGGCTATTGAGTATTGTTGCGAGTTGCAATAGGGAGGCCACCACTTTTACTAATAGGGATTCCAAGATCCTATGGTCGACTTTCATTAAGCGAGCCTTCCCGGATCTTGTCCAAGACTTTATCACCCAGTGCTATAACTTTTCCATGAGGTCAAAGGGAAATATAGTTTTTAGGGGTATGGTATCACTCTAATCAACTCATTTTAGCCTTCCGACGAGTGAGGAGATACAGGAGAGAACGAACTCCACGTACACCCTTACTCCTGAAACTATGCTATAGGCCCATATGATGCACTTGGAGGTTGAGGTGATTCATTGGCGCTATAAAAATGCCAACTTTATGAGCATCTCCTAATCCGCGAGGACCAAGCTAGCCAAGTTATTCCGGATTCAGAATCTTATCATCCAGCTAGATCAGGGTGCACAGGTGGTAGTTGGAAATGAGTAAGAAGAGGAGGATGATCATGTCTCGATGGATGAGGATCAAATTTAGGAGCAACCACAGTTACCCCTCATCGACCATTAGCAGTTTTAGCTTCCACCGATGTTTGTGCAGCCACCACCCGTTGAACATTAGTTTGTGCCACCACCATTTTACCAGGGACCGACTGAGATTTGGGAGAAGCCGTACCAGTCCACCGTGCATAGTGCTAGAGATTCTCCCAAACACGACTACTCTCCTCACTTTGATGGTTTTGGGGAGTCGAGCAGACACAGTAGCCATGGTTCCCCTCTAGCTCTCGAGCCACACCAACACAACATCTCTATTCCGTCCCAGCATGAGGCTCACCCTTGGCACCACCAAAAGTTCAGTCTATTCTAGGAGCATGGTTCACAGCGATACCCGTCTGCTTCATCTTACGCCATGTGGTATCAGTCACCAAGACACGAGCGAGAATGGATGCATGCTTGGGGAGACTCTATTTTCAAGATCAGTTAGGATGTGACTCTTCTTGGTGCACAACTTGTCTATCATCGAGGAGACACTGCATACATGTTTGACCGGGTGGATGATCAGATACAGTACTTGAGGATGGACATGAGCTCACTCCACCATAATATGAAGGAGACCATACTAGCCCGAGGATCTCTTTTGTTTTTGAAGATTATGCCTTTTATATGTTGTGATTGTTTTTTATTTATTTTGATGACTATTTTCCCTTTCTTTTCCCTCACTTAGTTTTTTTTGGAAATTTACTTGGTTAGTTTGTTTTGGAATTTTATTTTTGGTGTGAGGGCACCTTTTATAGTTTTTGGGATGGTGAACTTTTTTTGGTGGTGTTAGTTTGTTTTTATTTGATCATCTTCATGTGCTATGAAGATCACCTTTGGGGCATTTTGAACTACAAAAAAAATTGAAAAAAAACCCGGCTAAGTCAAAAACTTGAAAGGTGACTTAAGAAACAATGAGACAAGCCCGGATAGGTTGAAAAACCTATTCAAAAGTGAGAGGCCATGGTGTGGAAGAATGTGGGAAGTGAGTTAAATTTGTGTGAAGCTAGGATGAAAATCCGAAAGGGCTCATAGGAAAAATGAGAGAAATTGAGAAATTGGAAACCATTTTACGCAGCAGTTGGATTGTCTTTAGTGGCTTCTTCAGCGGAGTAATTTAGTTTCATACTTATTATGTATATCTTGCCTTTTTCTTGGTATGATCGGTTGGATAGGTTACTTTAACATCTTCACTCTTTTGTTTCTTCCGAAACCAATGTTCTAAGGAAGCTTCGATATGTCTCTCCTTATTACCCCTCTTATAGTAGTGGACAAAGAACTATTACAAATCCACATCAAAGGCGATTCTAGGGTTTTTCTCATGAACCGCCTTTTGATTTTAACCAATGCATTTAATATGCATTGATCATATTAGAAGCATGATCCGCATCAAAAAACGTATCCTTACGAGCATTTCTTGATCTTATTTTGTGAGCTTATTTGTTAGTTTGCTCGTAAGCACATCAACGTAGTTTGTAGAAGACTATCCTAAAGGGTGGTAGTGCTAGTAGAAGGCCATTAGAAGAATGGTAGTAGAAAAAGGCCACAAGTCAAAAAGTGATAGTATCTGGAACCAAGCCAAGGAGCCAAAAATCAACAAAGGAAGAACTGGCACGTTTGTGCAATACTTCACAAGCTATGCCAGCCAAACATGGATGGTGCTAAGTTTCTTTAGCATGGGCCGTAAGGATTAGCATGGCCCTCTCCAGCCGATGTTCTCATACGGCTAATTATGGGCACGGGCCCTACCATATTGCACGGCCTGTGCAAAAACTATTTTAACATGCAAAGACTAGCCACGAAGAATTACACACCCGTGCCATCGGTTTTCCCAAAAATTAACTCCCAGGTTGCGGCCCGCGATGCTTTACGGGGTCGCGTCATTCGAAAGTGGAAATCAATCTTCTAGCCGACGGCCTGTGAAGAACTACACAGGTCGTGCCGTTCAAATTCTCCGGAAGTGACCCCAGCTGGCGGCCAGTGAAGAACAATGAAATCATGCTCTTAGAAAGGTCGAGATCAAAGCCCGGCCTACTGCCCATGCTGAATTACACAGGCTGTGCCAGATGGCCAATGCCAGACGGTGCACTCAGAAAAGCCGAGATCGATGCTCAACTGGTGCCCATGGTGAATTACACAGGTCGTGCCACACTGAGCAACACGGGTCGTGTGCTATAGCACGACCCGTGCTAGGTAGCTGCTAGGGTTTAAGTGCCCTTTTCGGGCCTTTTTCAAAGCCCAAATTCCTACTACTATATATAGGAGCCTATGTCTACTAGAGTTTAATTTTTGATAGTATTAGTTTCATTCTCCTAATTTTTCCAAGAGTAAGTAGAGAGAGAAAGAGACTAGTCCTTCCATCTTAGTGTCATTATCTCTTTGTTTTGCCCAAGAGCACTGAATCCAATGGATCAATTGGGCTCAATGCTTAGGGAGTAGTGATTTAGCTTGGAGATTTATATTTATATTCATGACTTCGTAATTATTTTATGAGATATTTAGATCTTCCTATCCTTTAATGTTTGTGAATATTGTGTTGAATTATGCCTTACATTCTTGTTTATTGCATGATTGATACACTATGTTAGCATACACCTTAGTCTACTTTCATGTTGATGTATTTATATGTATCCCCTCCAGGGAAGTGATGCTAGGGTAATAGGGGGAGCGAGGGTCTGTTGACCATGTGAGTGTATGCATGTGGGTAACGGGTCACCGTTCTGATGATTGTACGCTAGTGAGGTATACTTGAACCCAATAGGTTACAGATAAAAATAGTTTAGTAGCAAATAGGGTTTTCAGAATTCGACTCTTGTTATCGCAACCCTAGAGTTACCACAAGGTGCCAATCCCTTTGCCTCTCTAGCCTTACGGAGAAGAATTCATAGTGGAGTAGCTGACACATAATTGTGCATGGGGAATGAATAGAAGTTCATAGTAGCGGGGATGTTCTTCTACTTCTCTAAATATGGTGGCGGTTCGGTAGAAGAAAACAAGAGCACCATCATATGACAGATAGGGGGAATTATTGACTACCGATCACACTATGTGACAAAAGTATTAGGATAGGTTTTTACATATTGTACATGATTGAATCCACGATCGGAATATACTACCGGTCATGTAACACAAATATCCCCAAGTGCTAGTTTTATATAGTTTATCCTCTTGTCTTTGAATGATTATGGATTTTAGATAAAACCCCCAAAACCTTGTTTTGCGACATTGACTATTCCTGACACGTGATCAGATTGACAATCCAAATGCAGCTTTGCATAATTAACCTTTAAAGTCCTAGGATGACCTCGGCCTTTTCGCTATCTACCGTTTTGTAGTTTAGTAGTAGGATTGAGAGCAATATATAAATATCTTATCTTTGATTCCAATGTGCTCCGCGAGTTAGTAGATCTCCCCTGAAAAGGATTGGTTTATCAGCCACCTTGCAGAGTGTGGATCAACATATAAACCTATCTCATGTACATAGTGTGAGAGATAGTCGGCACTTCCCAATGTCTGTCAGAAAAAGGTACCTAAGCCCATTTGATCCTATCAACACCGCTTCTGTAGTTAGAGAAAGTGTGTCAGTGATTAAGGATCCAAACAAAGCTCCTCTTTCCCCATAAAACTCACTCCTAATGCTAACGCACCTAGTGTAATAGATCAAGTACCTAAGTAGTCGCCTTGAGGGCATTACACATGTTAGGTATGAGAGTAAGGAAATACATCCTGGGAACTCCACTATGGACGTTTCTCCCCGGGCCTATAAAGGCAAAGGAATAGGTGTCATAAGATGACTCCAGGGTTGAAACAATGATGGTCGCTAAACGAAAACCCTAGTTGCTATAAACTATCACGCTTTTTCCTATCGAGATACACTGAGGGTGCCTCACACCCCCATTAGAGGAAATGCCTACCCTAACATGAATATTATTACACAATGATCCAACCAAGCTAGGTTATAACAATTGGAACGGTACTCTTGATCATATATGCATGCACTCACAAAGCCGGTACTCACACCTACAATACTCCTAACCCGATTATACCAAGGGGCAAACAAGAAAATCACGATAACATATCATATATGAGCTATGGTACATCATAGAATACATATAACCTACATTATACAAGAATATAAAACTCAAATTAAACATGAATATTAATTGGCATAAAATATAGGAGAATCTAGAATTTCACAAAATCATCACCTAGTCATGAATACGAATAAAATCCCCAAGTAATTACACTGCTTCTTGGACATTGAACCCAATTCAATCATTGGATTCAATGCAATGTTCATAAACTAGGAAATAGTATGAGAATACAAAAGTTAGTCTCTTTCTCTCTCCACCTACTCTTAGAACTAAGAATAGAAACATCGGGTTCAATGCAATGTGCATAAACTAGGAAATAGTATGGGAAGAGAAGAGTTAGTCTCTTTCTCTCTCTACCTACTCTTAGAACTAGGAATAGAAATGACAAATTATGAAGGCTCCCAAAATCCTAGTAGACTAGGGGTCTTTATATAGTAGGTGGAAATGGGCCTTAGAAATGCCCAAAACAAAGAGAAACCCTATCAGCCACGGTGGCAAGAGTTGTGCAATAGCACACGACCGACACTATGTAAAAGCACATGGGCCACAAAATGGAGACGATTCAGGCCAAACTGATTGCGAAGCCCATAAAAATCCTTTCGGGTCTCCGACTAGAGGGTTTTCTTGGTAGTTTGTGCAGTGCAACCCGTGCAGAGTCTCGTGGGCTATTGTCTGGAGTCTTCATCCCTAGCTTCTAATGGTGCGGCTGCGCAATAGCATGCGGTCTGCGAAGTGGAGGTCCATATGTTTAAATTCTGAGCGCATTGGTCGTGAACTTAGTTTCTCGACACATTGGGTTGGCACAGGTCGTGCAAAAGGGCACTGGACATGCCATTCTTTACTTCTTCTGGACTTTGACTCTCTTTATTTTGAGCATCCCATCTACTACTATGATTAAGCACGTGTCCTTCGATCTACCACCATCTTTCTGAATGGCCTTTAACTATCTTTTACCATTCTCACAAATGGCCTTCACTAAGCTACTCTGAAGTGCTTAAAAGCAATCTACAAGTAAGCTCACAAAATAGAATCTAGATGCTCATAAGGATATAGTATCCATTAGATCTAAATAATATACAAAATGAGGCACTCAGTATCACCCCCATAAATGAGACCCACATCAGACGTACCTCTAAGGTACCAAAAGATCCTTTTCACAGCTTGCCAATGTTCTCTACCCTGTTGGCCCATGAACATGCTCACAACACTGACTACTTGTGCTAAGTCTGGCCTCGGACACACCATAGCATACATCAAGCTCCCCACAGCTCTAGCATACGGAAGTCGAGGCATATACTCCTTCTCCTCTTCTGAATGAGGAGCAAACATGGAAGTAAGATGTATATTTGCAGCACTAGGAGTGTCAATAGGCTTGGCTGAAGACATGCCAAA
>JAULKM010000010.1:2122122-2135965 GCA_032355605.1 Rubia tinctorum
GTGACGCTGGAAATTGGCCGGAGTGACGCCGAAAATTGGCCGGAGTTGCCGGATTCTGGACGGAAACCGATGATAGTGGGGAGAAGGGATGCAGCCGGAAAAAAAAATTAGGCTTTAGGGATTAGGATCAAAACTTGCTCTGATACCATGAAAGAATGATTTCCCGTAATGATTATTATTGATGATCAGGAGAATAAATAGAGTACAATACATAAAGGTAGAAGAGTTCAAGTATAACTCTAAACAATAAAATCTAATCTAATCTTCTAATTGATTTAGTCTAACAGTGCTTTTGCAGTGGTGATGGGATGAGGAGATGGACTCTGATACTTGGATGCCCTTTTCTTCTTGCACGTCGGCGATCACCTCCGCGAGTGTGCCGTGCGCGGCAAACTTCAGGGCAGTTGCCGCCCCTATGCCGCTTGCTCCGCCGGTGATGATGGCGACTTTGGATTCTAGCTTCTTGCTCATTTCGACGGAGTTGATTAAATGGGGTTAGGCACCATTGGGATTCCTATCAGATAGACTTTTATCAAATTAGAGTGGTCCAACGTAATTTTAAATTAGATCAATGCAACTACCGTTGGGTTTGGACTTATTTTAATGGAATTTCAAAAACAAGTACTTTTTCCGTCCCAAATTGGATGTTTGCTAGTGAACCAATCTTTTAGGAGAGATAACGTGGAAATGAATAATTATGAAAAAAAATGAGAATATTTTATGAAAACATTGAGTACAGTATCATGTTTGTTAAAGTTATAGAGGATATTGTGGCTATTTAACCACATATTATTTGTTGTTTAAGTTAATTTTCAAAATATGTCATTTTCGTTGGGACATACAAAATTAGAAAACAAGTTATTTTTCGTGGGACTGAGAGAGTATTGTTTTTTTACGTAACAAATATTGTTATGGAATTCCTTTTTATGAAAGACGTTTTTTATAGCATATGAAAAGATGGATTATTTTGCAAACACTAGAATAAGAAGGGATGGTTAAAGGTGGTTTTACCTTACTACAGAAGGTATATTTCAAGTTTTTTCTCTGACTCCACCTTTAATTCTGAAATATGGTGGCGTTGTGTGTCGACGGGGCTGAGGAGAGTGGTGACGATTGGACGGCGATGAAGAGGGAGCAACGGATTGGTGGTGATGAAGAGGGAGCGGTGGATTCATAGTGCTGAAGAGGAGCAGCAGGTAGTGGTGAAGAGACGGGGCGACAGATATGCCGTGAAAAGAGAAAGAAAGAGAAATGCTAAGGA
The DNA here is from genome assembly GCA_032355605.1 of Rubia tinctorum. Taxonomy (NCBI): domain Eukaryota; kingdom Viridiplantae; phylum Streptophyta; class Magnoliopsida; order Gentianales; family Rubiaceae; genus Rubia; species Rubia tinctorum. Next base: position 2,123,384 of record JAULKM010000010.1, read on the forward strand.
AAAGAAGAGATTTTGATCTTCTTTGGGAAAAAACATTAAGGAATTAGAATACCTAATATATACTCGGCCCAAATAGTCCAACAAAGGCGGTTATTCAATAGAAATGTCTTTAATCGATGTCAATTAAAGGCGGTTCCTCAATAGAACCATCTTTAATTGATTTTTGAATCACCTTTAAAATGAGTGGGAACTTTGGGATAGTACGTAGTTTCGAATTCGTAACCTCCTCACAAAGTGTCACGGGTCACCCTCTGGGGGTTAACCGTGTGGCCTATCCGCGCGTGCTAGAGTGTCACGACTACCGCTTGGTTCCCACACACGTCGCACTCAACTTGGTTTCTCCCAGCACATTAAGCCTTTAGAGGGGTGTGGACGGGTATGCAGTGGAAATACACACACGAGTTTAGAACGGGAGCAAGGCTTCACAACACAAGCAACAAGAAAGCAATTTAATGCCCGACAACTGGGGAGCAAATGCTCGTTTTCAATATATTGCAAAAAGGTAACCGGATGTGGGTAGCTTAGTACTCAACATATATGTTGTCCGGAAGTAATTATATGTGCTAGGTACATGAACAAAAGGGAGGGAAAACGAAATAGGGGCACGCAGGTCTAGACCTCCGAGAACTAACTAAGCAAAGCTACTAGCTAACTTATTACAAGCAAAAGAGAATACTTTTGGGACAAGGAGTTTGGAACATGTCTTCTCGGGTTGTGACTCAACAATTAGTGTGCTGGCTTGGCGGGCGACCAGGAGCTGCGCGCACTGGCGTTGGGCACGAACGGCTCAGGCGTTATGCACAGCGCGTCGCGGGGCGCAGAAGGGGACATCATGAGCTGTGAGCGGTTAGACGGACGGCACTGGATGACCCAGAGGCAAGTGCGTTGTGGTTTAGGGAGACCGGTTCGCAGGCACACATTGAGCGGCACGGGACCGCAGCACAGTTGTAACGTGCATGCGGACATGGGTAGCATTGAGGTTGAGTGATAAGCCCGACCCCATAACACAAAGGCAGCTCCTTAAAAAATCAAAGTAACTGTCTTTGATTGTTGCCTTTAATAAACCATGCTCCACTAGTGAATTTATAAAAAAAATGATATATACAAATATAACCCTGTATACTTGAGTAAGTGCAAATATAATTCTCAGATAATTAAAACTAAATAAAACAACCCTAACTAGTTGATGAAAGTGCAAATATAACCCTCTGATGAGAAATCCGGCGTTGACCCCCCCCCCCCCAAATGACCAAAATACCCTTAGACCAAAAGCAGAATTTGGATGGACAATTATAACCTTATCTGCCGCCGAACCTCCACCGTAACAGGTAGGGTTATATCAGCACATTATGAAAACTGATAGAGCTATATTAGCACATTCCTAAAACTTATGTGGTTATATCAGCACATTCGTAAAAAGTGTAGGGTTATATTAGCACATATTATAAAAAGCAAAGTGTATGGTAATACACTCGGTTGGCCCTATAGGGGGAGACCACATAATTATATACACCATTATATCACATTAAAAAAATATCATATACACCACAAAATTTGACAACACTCTCATTCATATTGAACACCATTATCACGTATTGTGGCCTCATTTCAAAACTTATCAACATTAAAAATCCTGGGTTGAAGAACACAACAAAGTAACAACTACACATTCAACATCAAAGGTCATTCAATCATCAATTCAAACTAAACACAACAAAATATCATTAAAACCCATATATTCTATATTATATATACCGCATATCTCTGTTCATATGACGAGAAGTAAAAGAAAATCACATAATCAAACTCAATATCGCATTAATCTAATGAATTAAGGGGAATTTCGGATGAAAATGCCATTTTTAAGGGTTCACGCGCCTCCACTTCAAAGTTTGTCGCGTAGACCTTGCTTAAACTCTTCCTTTGCCACTGGAATCACACTATGGAACGTCACCGATCAACTGAAGAGGTTGAAATGGCGGTTGAATGAGGTTAGCATTGATGTTGTACTAATATGACACTTTGTTTTATAATATGTGCTGATATAACCCTACACTTTTTACGAATATGTTAATATAACCTTATTAGTTTTAGGAATGTGCTTATTTAACCATATCATTTTTCATAATGTGCTGATATAACCCTACGTGTTACAGTGGCAGTTTGACGGTAGCACGGTTGGCGACAATATTTGAGGTATTAATGACGCTAAATGCAATAACGTCATTTTATATTTTTTAAAGTTTTTTTAGAAGGGCAAAAATATCTTTTCACAAATTTCCGACTAAAAATTGCCGAAAAGGTTACATTTGCACATTCACTTATTATTCAGGGTTATACTGACACTCAATTATCAAAAATTTATATTTGTACTAATGTGAAATATATATGGTTGTATATATTTTTTCTCTTGTAAAACTAAATTATTGCAATTACAGAGTTATTCGACACCCGTTTTTCTAAATTTTGCATATTTTTCATTTTCGGTTGTTTTTCTAACATTGTCATCTTTCCTCTCATGACAAAATGTGAATCATTATATACCATCAATTAAACTTTTTACTCTCTTCTGTCAATTTCTGGAGTACGCCGCCGTGGGCTTCGTTCCACCGCTCCAGATCGCCGCTGCCTCCATCCGGCAGTGTCTTCGCAAAATTGATCATGGCCAAATCTCCAACGGACTTCTCCAGATTTGGCCAATTTGCGAACTGAATTTGGCCATTGGCTTTTCCATTTGGTGGTGGTGAAAAGGAAAGAAACACAGAGATGAGTTGGTAGGGGTGACCTACCTTTTAAGGGCACCTGGGCCCCACGACCATGGTCAGATAAAATTGTAACATACCAAATTCAGTTCGCGAATTGACCCATAGCCAGATTTGTCTTTTCCATTTTTTGTTTTAAATTTTTTTTAAAAATCAAGGGTATAATGGTCATTTTAATAAATACCGGTCAAATTCTGGATGTCAGGGTTAGATTGGCATTTTCATTCAAAACTTAGGGTTAAATTTGCACTTTCAGATTTTACAAGATCAGTTTTGCACTTTCGACTAAAACATAAGGTTAAAACGCACTTTTCTCTTTTCCTTTTTACTTTTTTTCCATTCCTTTTCTTCAAGCTTCAACTCCGGTAAAACGGATAATTGAGAAATAAAGGTCGATCGAGTTGGGTTGCGGGTTAACCACGGGGTTTACTCATATGAGTTGAAATCCGCGGGTTTATGCATATAAGTTGGTATACAAACTTATATGAGTTGAAATCCGCTTGTTTATCCATTTTTGGCCTGTCATGAAATAGATAGAAATGGGCCATACCAATTTTTCATATTACCCCGCTCATATTTGATCCATTTATCATCACATTTATTACTCATTTAATTCATTATTCATTTACAGATATCCATCTAAATTTAAAAATGAACAACACTTCAACCGCGGACTATGGGAACCCTAACTCGAGGGCATTTTGAGAGTTGCTAATTTACAAACCGGGATACTGTCAAGATTTATTTTTAAAAGTGTATTTCGAGAATTCCTTTTTTAAAAGAAGAGTTTAGTGTTAAAATGACCCTTACTTTGGGTTAAAAGTGTCAATATAACCATGAAATATCAGAAAGTGTCAAAAATAACCTTTGACTTTGTTGACTTTTAAGTCAACGTCTGTTTGGCCGAATTTTGTGAAAAGACAATTTTGCCCTTTCTTTAAAAAATAAGAATAAAATAAATTTCCAATTTTATTTATTCTGATTTCTTTCTGGTCCGATTTTCTTCTGATTTCTTTTTGATAGATCCGGAAAACAGACACCACAGCGGATTTCGGCTCGCCTAGCCGCCACCAGCGGAGTCGGAGGAGCTCTGACCTCCGGTGGTTTCTCGTTCGTTTATGTGCTAATCTCACCATTTTGAACCTTCGCGTTTGTTTTTAAAAAATAATTTTTAAATTTTTTTCTAGTTTATCCCTTCAATTTGCTCCTTTCTTTAAGTTAATTTGATCTGCTCCGAGGTTTCTGTGATTCGGCTGACTCTGTTTTTGAAGTTTTTGGGGGTATATTTTATTCATTTATTCTTGTTTTATTTCTTGATGTTCTTTCCATTATTTGGGATAATTGCTTAAAACAACATGGTGGTTTGTGTCCTTTTTGGTTCTTTGAGGTAGTCGATCGTTTGAATTGATGCTCTTGTGTGGACATGGTGTTAACTGTTAAGTCAGGTCAACGACTTCTGGAGTTTGGCAGAAAGGAAGAATTGATTGGGTATTCCCTAGTTACAGTAGATGAGAATTTAATGGTTTTTATTTTGAATTTCTTAGTAATTGGATACAAGGTAGCCTCTATCCCCTTTTTAGCGTAGTTGATTGGCAGGTTAGTTTTGGATCTGGATGTTCTGGTTGATGTTGGGCATCGAAATCGTTGCACGGTGTTTTAATCTTCAGTCTCGCAGATTTGTTTTGGTTCTGGTGTCTTAATTGTGTTTGATGGTTTGGAGAAATTGGGAGTGAGTTTTCTTGCACTTCGTTGGATTAGAAGAAAATGGTGAGAACAGAGCATCTGGTGGTGTCCTCTATGACCGCCGTCGTGCGTGGGCATCCGTGGTTTTCGCCGAGAACAGAGCATCTGTGGTACGTGCCGGATGAGTTGCGATGTGGAAGGAATGCGGAAGGGTATGGTGAGAGCTGAGAGATGAGTGAATTTTCCGGGAGGGAGCACGGTGGCGGAAATATTAGGTCTCGTCGTTGGCGGCTTAGGCGGCGAGAGTCAGGATGTACGGACCGTAATCAGATGATGAGGGTGTGAAGATGAGGCCTTCGGGGTCGTCGATGTGGAGTTTGCGGTGGGCTTTGACGAACTGGGGGCTTGAAAATAAGGATGGTCATGGCTTAGAAACGCATTTGAATCGGCAAATTGGTTTGATAGGATCCAAATCTTCCCGAAGATCTCATCGATGAGATACTGCTACGCCTCCCTATCAAACCAATTTGCCGATTCAAATGCGTTTCGAAGCCATGGCGATCCTTATTCTCAAGCCCCCATTCGTCAAAGCGCACCGCAAACTCCACATCGACGACCACGAAAGCCTCATCTTCACACATCACACCCTCATCATCTGATTACGGTCCGTACATCCTGAATCTCGCCGTCGTTGGCGTTGCGAGAAAGGTGCTTTTACCAATTCAGCAGCTGTTTCCTCGTCTCGTCCCGTCCTATGGTGGCAGGTTCGTGTGATGGTTTGGTTTTACTTATCTTGCAGAATAGAGGGTATCGTCAAGTGTTGTTCAATCCCATTACTTTAGAAACTGCAATGGTACGCGACGATCGTCCTCTTAGTCTTAGGACGTGCGTTTATGTTTTTGGGTATGATTGTTCGAGTGACGATTACAAGATTGTCTCGCTCCGTAAAGTACCTGGTAATGGGAGTTTTGTGGATATATATAGTCTTAAGAACGAAATGTTGGAGGAGAATAGCGAATTGTCCTTATGTTTTGGAGGATTCCCCTTATAATAAAATTAGCCCTGCTCCCGGAGTGTTTCTAAATGGCCGCTTACATTGGTTCGGTTATGATGCGAGTGGTGAATATGTACACTGTGGGTTAATTTGTTTTGATTTGGCTCTCGAGGAATTCGTGAAAGGACTGCTTCCCATCACCGTCAATGGAGCATTTGATTTTGATATCAAGATCTTTGAAGGATGTCTTACTTTGGTGTCTGAACCGTACCGGGAGGATGTTAATGGCGATGTAAAGTTGTCTTTAGATGTTTGGGTGATGAGGGAGTATGGTGTGGGAGATTCTTGGACCAAATATACCACCATTTTTCCAGAGAAGGAAGGGGAGGAGTTTGACGCGGCATATAATGTTGTTTGTGTTTTGAACGAGGATGAAATTGTTCTGGAAAAGATCACTGAGCAAAGTGAGCAACAAGTTGCTTATAATAGGAGGAATGGGGTTTCGAGGGATCTGGTTATTGCTGGTGCTCCTAAACAATTTAACAGGATGATGCCATTCAGAGGGAGCCTTCTGTCTCCTAATTTCGAGGGATAAGAGGTACTTTCCGTTAGGCTTTCTTCCATGTTCTTTAGGATCATGCCTGTTACAACTTGCTTAGAATTTTTCTTGTGGACTTGTTCCTTAATTATAGTTCCAATTATAGGGTAGCGAAAATCTTCTATTAAGTATTACCGTCTCTCGATTTTCTATCAGAAAACACGTTTTGATGGTCCACGTTATGTTTTTCGAAGGTTGTTGGCTTTGTTCTTTCAATGATCTCTGTTGTTCAGTTGGTTACGGTTAAGTTTTCATCAGTCTTCATTTTACCATGCTCCGTTTTTTTACCGACAAGGACCATGGAGAAAATGCAATAAAAAGACAATATACAGATCAATGTGCATGCCATCCCACAGGCATATGATTTTGATCACTAGAGTAGTGTATGGTAGGAACTTAGATTACCAAAGAATAATCTGACTGAGTTCCTCGTGCATTTTAGGCCTGTTGTCTGTATAACCATCTCAATTTTCTGTCAGAAAATATGTTTTCATGGTCAATGTTATGTTTCTCGAAGGTTTGTTCTTACAAAAAGCTCTCGTTATGTTTCAGGAAACTGCAGCATCTCGTGCATAGTAGGCCTGTCGTCTGGATTCACATCTGTGCACCTTGCTGTGATTTTTAGCACTGCTTCTATACTCTTGGCATCTGCTTCCGTGCACCCTCCGTTCGTCTGCTACATATTCCATCCGATTCTCTTTTAGCTAGGTACTCATCTGTCTAGCTTGTTTTACGCAGAATACTAGAACTCAAATGTGTAACAGTGGAACAAACTACTGAGAGCAAATGTTTAGGCTGTATGGTACATACCCAGTTTCTAGCTTCATCGACTGTAAACAGTATTAACCAGTTTCTAGCTGCATATTCCATCTGAGAAAGCTTCGATTGTGGGCAAAAACATATCAGCTCAAAATATACAGTATGTTTTAGCTTGTCATAGTTTCTTCTGCACTTCAGCTCTCTCATTGTCTTTCTTTAGCAATATCAAGGATGTGAAAATATTGCATTTTTCTTATAATTTGGCACATGTTCTAGGGAAAATTATGAGTAAGGGTGGTTAATTGCCTAATTAGTAGTCATCGCCGACTGATCAAAAACAAGATCTTCTGGAACAATCAGCTTTGTTTGCTTTGTTCTTAAAAGAAAACTCTTGTTCAGCTAGTTATGATTGAGCTTCTTCAGCCTTCTGGTAACCGCAAGTTTTAACCGACAAAAACTATGGAGAAAATGCAAGAAAGAGACAATGTGCAACATGAATTGCACACACAAGGTCACAAAACATAATGTAGCATATGAACATTTCTTGCCAAAGCCACAGTGCCATTTTCCCCTTGGAAAAGCTACCTAAGAATAATCCGACTGAGATTCGTAGAAATCACTCGGACAAGGTGACATCACCTCTTGCTCGAGAAACTGCAGAACCTCGTGCATCGTAGGCCTGTCATCTGGATTCGCATCCGTGCACCTTGCTGCGATTTCCAGCATTGCTTCTACACTCTCGGGATCTGCATCCGTGCACCTTCTGTCCACGACATCTTCCATCCGATTCTCTTGCAACAAGGTATTCATCTGTCGGGTTTGTTTTACTCAGGTTACTAAAAACTCGAATGTGGAACAGTTGAACAAACTACAGAGAGAAAATTTACTCACCCAACCAACCACATTGAGGCCGCGCTTAACAAAAGATGGATCAGTTGGCCTTTTTCCGGTCACGAGCTCTAGCAAGAGAACTCCAAAGCTATACACGTCGGATTTTTCAGTGGCTCTTCCACTCTGCAAGTACTCTGTCATCCATAATAAACCGAAACCAAAGGTTACTTGTAATGCTTAGTCTTGGTTTTAAGGTCTACCTTTGTTTGAAAAGTATGTCATAAATAGTATGGAATTTTTAATACCCTCGAGGAAAATGAGTTGGTATAAACAGCTTAGATACTGAGCACCATTTCTAGCCTCATTTTTCATCTATGGAAGCTTTGATTGTGAGCAAAAATATTTCAGCTCAAAATAAAGCAAGGGAGAAGATTAATGATGTACTACTCTCTCTCAGAAATATGCGAATTCTACAACCTAAACTTCATGTCGTACAAATAGCTTAGATAAAAGACTTGCCTGGAGCCAAGTAGCCGAATGTTCCAGCAACAACTGTTGTGACATGAGCTTCCTCATCAACCAAGAGTTTTGCAAGTCCAAAGTCCGAAACATGAGGCTCCATATTCTCGTCAAGAAGTATGTTGCTGGACTTTATGTCACGATGTATAATCTTCGGACTACAATCATGGTGTAGATAGGCCAATCCTCTGGCAGAACCGAGGGCTATCTTCAACCGGACATTCCACTTCAGCAACCTATCTGCATCCATATGATCTGATAAAACATCGAAGAAGTCAGCATTCCTAATAATGAGTCATATCGACTTGCCCTCAAAAGACCAGGAAATGCCTTGGTTCTATATGATTAACATACCGTGCAGAAAATCATCTAAACTGCCCATGGCCAAGTAATCGTAGATGAGAAGCTTTGCAGTAGGAAGCCTGCAGTAGCCTCTTAGGTTAACAAGGTTAATGTGCTTGACACTACCGAGTATTTCCAACTCTCTTTCAAAACCTTGGTCAGAGCCTTCACGACTACGATCAATCCTTTTGACAGCAAATGTACCACAATCATTCATGACCATTCTGTAAACAGTCCCAAATCCTCCGGCGCCTACAACATCTTCCTCATCGAGAGATTCAATCTTCTCTATCAGCTCACACGAAGGATAAGGAAGGTCACCGTGGAATGTGATTAACTTGGCACCTTTTGAATAAGAGGTGAAAGTCAAAACTACAAAAGTAGTAACGAAGAAATTGTGATGAAAATAAGGTACTTGAGGATTACTTGGCTCTTGATGAACTTGTTTTTTGACTTCTTGGTATTTCTTGGCAGCCCTTTCTTTCTTGGACAAGAAACAGACCCACAGTAAAGCAAGTAGAACGATGAGTACAAAGGCCATCGTGATCATAGCGCCAATGACCAGTCCTTTCATATAATGCAAAGATCGTTTTGTAGGCACTGCATGGAGAGAAGGTCATCCTTTAAACAATTGCCAGGAGATGATTATACCATTTTCCCCGAGAAACTCCATATAGTACTCAACTTTGATGAATCTTATTTGTGAGATTTACCTTTTGCTTCATCGCTTTCAGCTCGAGGTAATACTGCTGGGAACCCCAATGAGGTTCGGCAAGGCTTCTGTATTTGTTGGCCACAGAGATCTAAATTACCAAGAAACCTAGGCATAAGCATAAAACGTTCAGCATAGCCTCGAAATATTCTATGCAAGAGAAGGAAAACAATGTTGTGGATAAATCACAAGGTGTACACAGTTGTATACTGGCATAACATTTTATTTGAGCTATCATTTCTCCATATTCATGAATTATCTAGCATGGGTATGAAAAAAACTAACAATGATTAATGTGGTGCACAAAGAAATTGAAATCTGAAAGAACCATTTGTATCAATAGACTAATTTTCTTCCTTTCATCGCTGCTTCTACTTTTCTAATCAGTCTCTCACAGCTTCTAATGTTAAAGGTAGTCCATATATATAGATGTAAATCACAACTATGGTTGGACAAGTAAGTCACCATGGACAAAACCGTAATTATGAAAAGGAACTTACGACTGATTCCCGAAAGAGGTAAGAACTCCCACATCTGGGATTTCTCCAGAGAAGAAATTTGAGGACAAGTTCCTGAATTTTCAAAAGGAACATAGATTACATAAATGAAATTTCTTTCATCAATTAAAATCACATTGTATTCGAATCAAACAGTTGATTTTTAAACTCACATAGTGCGTAGATGACTCAGACGTCCAAGCGAAGAAGGTATAGCCCCTCTGAGTGAATTGCTCGATAAATCCCTAGATAATATTATCCCCGAGTACATTAGTATACAATGAGATTACAAAGAGAAATACTTGCACAAATACGAACTAAGCAAAATGCTTACAGTATGGTCAAACGAAAAAGGTTTCCAATACTTGAAGGTATCCCTCCTTGTAGGTGATTGGACCTCAAATACCTTGTTAAATGCATTAAAAATCAGGCTCGTTAGGCATACTGTAAAAAAAATATCAATCCATTTAGTTAAAAGATGTGGAAAAATTCACTTACAGAGCTCTGAGATCAGAACATTTGGTTATCTCAACTGGAATAACACCGTGCAGGCTGTTTTGATGAAGAGCCCTAATTCACAAATATGCAGACTATTAAACATCACATACATGACCTAATAAAACTGTTTCAGTGAAATTTCTTTTGAGGACACTCACAGTCTTTGCAATCTGTTGAGTTTACCAATGCTAGGAGATATGATCCCTCCAAGCTGCAAATAAGGCAAGTTTCTGAAAATACAAACGATCAAGTGCAGAGAGAGGAAACTTAGCACATTACCAAAGAAAGCTCAAGAAAGATTAAATGGCAGAGAGTTTGGACAAATAAATATACTTACATTGAAACAACAGTTTGGTCCTCGGGATTGCAAGAAATCCCAGTCCATCTGCAAGGGTATTCATCAGAGGCATTCCAGTTACTAAGATAGTTCTTGCTGTCATTCAGCGAAGTCCTGAGTTCCAACAATGCAACACCTGCACCAAACATTAGGTCCAAGGAAATCAAAACACAACTCCAAGATGTATTTTTTCAGCTGAAAACAACCTTAAAATCATAGAATGAGACAAACATAGAAACACATTATAACCAATTCCAAGATACAATTTTCTAGCTAAACACACACACACACACACACACACACACAAAGCAAAGCAAAGCAAAGCAAAGCAAAGCAAACTGAAAATACAACTACAATTTACATTTTTCCAGTTGAAAAACAGCCTCAAATCCCAGAAAGAGAAAACACAGAAACACATTCCAAGATACAATTTTTCAGCTAAATAAACACACGGAGAGAGTGAGCAAACTGAAAATACCATCTGCATTGAGAGCCGTAGCTGTCCTGCTCAAAAGGGCAGCTGCTACCATAGCTAACATCAGCAAAACCAACATTCCCGTCTTCATTTCCTGAATTTGAAATCTGGAATATACGAATAAATGAACCAGAAGGTTTTTTAAAAAAGGGTTCTGGTTGAGTTTTACCAACCAAAACAAACAAAAAGTGCAGCAAAATCCAGTGGGGGAAAAAGGCTATAATGATGAAAACTTCACAGATATTAGTGGGCCTTCCTCGATCATTATAGTTGCTTCAAATGAAAATTCAGCTCTAATAATTCAGCATGCACAAGAAAATAAACCCCTTTTCATTAAAAAAATTTATTTTGTCTTTTTTTTTATGGAATTCTTGAGGAAGATTCAGTAGCACTAGTAACATGGAAAGTTGTGCACATTTTTCGAATTAGCGTTTGTCCAGTGCCCTGTGAACTGCTCTGAGTTTGATGAAATAAAGTTTCCTTCCACGCTCTGGTGTGGGGACAGATTCACACGCGCCATGTCAAGAGTCGGGAATTCAAAATGTTGCTGGTGCATTTGCGCGTGGTGCTCAAACTAGGTATCATGCGTTGGGGTGTGGTTGGTCTTTGAATAAGTAGAAAGAGGGGGAAAAGTGGGACCAGTACACTGCCCGAGTGAAATCTGGATTTATTAAAGAAATTGGGTTGAGCCTTGAGAATATGGTTTCAAAAGGTATTTGACCCGATTTTCTGTTTGGGTCTATCTTTTTGTAGACATGCCCATTGGACCTGTGTTGTGTCACCAATTTTTCGGATAGACATAGACTCCACTAAATTTGTTTAATCTTCATTTTTTCACATGTGATGAAGTAATTGACTATTCCCTCTGTCCCTCTATATGTGTCTTACGTCACTATTCATCAATAAATTTAATATTGTTTAGATAGTAAATTTTGCAGATATATAAATGTGAAAATTATCATATTAGATATTGCTACATTGATCGTAACAATATTTTTAGAATATATAATTTTCATACTCTATTGTTATACATAATTTTAGTTATTAAAATTATAAAATAAATATTGAATAGTGACAAAGGAGGAAGTAAGACAAAATTAGAGGGACGGAGAGAGTAAATTGTTTTTTTCCAACATAGCATCTTTTTTGTCCTCGGGAGCAAAACCACATTTTTTTAGTACCCAAGAAATTCAAAGTGAAATTTTTGGTCCCCAAAACCAGATTCCATCTGGTTTTCAGGTAATCAGGTATTATTTTCGATATAGTCAGGGGTACTTTGGTAATTTCATAATAAAAAAATTTCAATAAAAAACTCTAATTTCTATTTCTTTTTATCATTTTCTATTTCTTTTCCATTTTCTTTCTTTCCCTAATTCTTTCCGCCCCGCCGTTCCATTTCTCCGGCTACACCTCCATATCCCGCCACACCTCCATCTCCGCCTCGTCGTTCCTTGTCATCTCCTCGTCATTCCCTTCCCAGCCACAACCCCAGAAACCCATCTCCCCGTCGCCACCCCAGAAACCTCATCGCCATCCCAGAAAATCCCATCGTCACCACCCAGAAACCCATTCGAC
>JAULKM010000010.1:2178216-2188654 GCA_032355605.1 Rubia tinctorum
TATGGAATATCTTTCCAAGATCAAAAGCGCTTGAAGGTAATTTTTGGGTGTTCTGGTGAAGGCTAGTCTTTTAGGCTTTTGTGATGTTTCCTTGTCTTCTGTTGTACGCTTGTTATGCTTTTTGAATGCTGAAAAATGTGTTTTCAGATGTGTAGTTGGATATGTACCCTGCAGTTAAGACCGGAATTAGCCGGCCATAGAAAATGTAGATAACTGCATTTTTTTCTAATTGTATTCCAGTGGTGATGTTTTTCTAATTTTGATTCCTAATGGGAAGCTAATTATAGGAAGTAATAATATTTTTTTCCTTTACTGGATCCCTGCTGTCTATGTCTGTGAAGTATTCGTGCCACTGTTCAATTTTCTAGTTTGCCCTTGCAGTTCGTATATCACAGTATCTGGGCATTTGGCTTGTCAAAAAACTTCAACGTGCATTTGATCACTATGCTAATGTGCTTATTAGTTTAAGTTTGTTAGCAGTTTTTGTTATCAGGTCATTCGTGCACCATTTAAATTTATGGATCTTGTTTATAATCCTGAAAAGCTATCTTCTCTAAGAGACTAAGACTAATTGCATACCTCACATATAGCTAAACTAGATGAAATATGAGCTGGAAGAGAGAGTGCATACCTCACGTATAGCTAAACTAGATGCGGATAATATGATGATAAAGAGGTGAAATTTAAGTCTTATGCATAGGTTTTGTTTTGTATTGCAACAAGAGGCTTTGTAATGTATAAAGGTATTGGTGCTTTGCCCATCCCAATTCAAATGGTAATATATACTTCTAGAATATGTAAGTTGGATGATGTGTTACGTAATGAAAATTGGTCGCTGAGTGCCTATATATGGTATATGCCACATGGTAATGATTTTATGTGCTACTTTTCTGTGTCTATGTCCTTATGTTGGATGAACATATAAATGGACGTTTCTTTTTCCCTAGACCTTATTTTTGGTAGTAATAGGCTAATATCTGTGGTCATCGGCATCGCCTGAGTAAATTTCTTATAAGATGTATTTGACATTACTTCTAATTTGGTGGTTATGTAATGTATGGTTCATGTTAAGTTGACTCATTAGTGAGGAATCCCTGAGTGAGTGCAGTTGATTTTGAGGAAAGACATTTTGCCTTGTCATCTATTTTGCAGCAATATAAGGAAGATCTAGAAGAGGCTAAGAAAAATGACCACAGAGAACTAAATAAAAAGCAAGAACTTTTCTTTTTCCATGAACTCAGGTGGAAACTTCCTTCCTTCCTCCACCCTGCTTTTCTGGGCATATTTGTTGCAAAATAAATCTTTTATGTAATAATATTTTGAATGATTTTCAGTCCTGGAAGCTGTATTTTCCTTCCACACGGTGCTCGTGTATGCAACAAATTGATGGAGTTTATAAAGAGAGAATACTGGAAGAGAGGTTATGAAGAGGTGAGCAAATTCTAGTGTAATTGTATTGCTGCTCATTTTTTGGATGACCCATAGTATTCCATTTTTATTATTGCTGTTGCTTTTGAAGGTTTGGACTCCAAATATGTACAACATGAAGTTGTGGGAAACTTCTGGTCATGCTGCTAATTACAAGGAGAATATGTTTGTGTTTGAGGTCAGTGTGAAGCTTTTTATATTTCCTTTTTAATGGTGACCGAAATGATATATGGATTAAAGATTTCAACAGAGGTGGCAGTTGTTTTAGTCCCTGGCTAGAAAATCATGATTGTTTTGTGATTTTTTCTGCTCGGTGTCTATCACAGATTGAAAAACAAGAGTTCGGACTTAAACCTATGAATTGCCCTGGGCATTGTTTGATATTTGATCATAGAGTTCGATCATACAGGGGTAAGTTGATACGAATATCCTTATTCATCATCTCTTGAATCTATCAATGGCTTGGACCATTTATTTTTGGCGAGAAACCACCTCACATTACATTAGAATACCACCTGTGATGTGTAACTTTGCCAGTGATGATGGCTTCTTAATTTCACTAAAAATTAGAAAGTTTGTTGTGTGTCAATAATTGAACACATGGTATTCTTCATTTGCATCTGCTTGGGCTTCAATTAGGATTTTGCTCACACTTTGTTTCGTTCTTTCTTTTTGTTTCTTGATAAATTAGTATCTGCTTCTTTTCTGCAAATTGCTGGACAAATATGCTTACTGATTAGTTGATATCTTCAGAACTACCTCTCCGTTTGGCTGATTTTGGCGTCCTGCATCGTAATGAGGCTAGTGGTGCACTTACCGGTCTAACTCGCGTGAGGAGATTTCAGCAGGTATTTGCATAGTTTTGCAAGGGCTTGGTTTAAATTTAAAGTTGCAGTCTGCTCTATTCCTTGTCAAATGGAAGAAACAAGTGATTCTATCCTTCTTTTGGTAATGAAGCAAACTACCTCTATTATCTTTAGCAAATTAAGTTCTAGTGCATTTGGGATCTCAAGGCATGTGTATCACATATTTTGGCCTCAGCGCGGCCATTTTTGGGATCATGAATAGTGTTGTCTTGTACAAGTATTTTGGCTGCATATGATAGTCTCTCATTTTTTAAGCTTGTTTTTCTCACAGGATGATGCCCACATCTTCTGTAGGGAGTCTCAGGTGAGATTTTGTATCCCGCATGCTTTACCTATATTTTTATATCGTTGAGATTGGTTTGATAATTTTTCCCTGAATAATTGCTTGTTGTACAGATAAAAGAGGAAGTCAAGGCTGTTTTGGACTTTATTAGTTACGCTTACGGAATATTTGGATTCACTTTTGACTTGAAGTTATCCACGGTAAGAATGCCTCAGCACTTCTGTGATGACTGTTCAAAAAGTTTTGGTATCCTTGGATCTCCGTATTCATGGTATTGTTTGTTTACATTGGGTATCAGAATTCTTATTTTTGTTCAATAAGCGGGAGTGGGTGCTAACATTAATATTTTCATGTTAAACCCATTTTTTCTTTCTAAGAGCAGTATATCATAACATGCAAGTAAATTCAGAAATCCTTTGGAAACTTGGGCATCTAAAATGAAGAAAGGTGGTCATCAAATTTTGTTTTGCGACAGTGGCTTCCCCTCCTCCTGTGTTGGGATGGCCACATGGTTGTTGTGGACACTCTTTTTAGGTTGCATATCAGCTGCTTCAGATAATGTTATTTCAAATGGATCAGAGAAGTAATTTGTCACCTAACTGCCTTTATTTTGTGATTGTGATTGTAGAGGCCAGAAAAGTTTATGGGTGACGAGAAAGTGTGGGAAAAGGCTGAAGGTGCTCTCACCGAAGCCTTAAATGAGTTTGGAAGGCCATGGGAGGTTAGTCCTCACAAGTTTTTAATATCATGTGAAGTAATCCAATTCTAACCAGAAGTTACTTGGCATCGTTTGAGTGTACATCTGCAATTCTTATTTGTGATTACAATGGTGTAGATTTCTGAAAATCTATATTTATTCTTCCCAGATAAATGAAGGGGATGGGGCATTTTATGGACCGAAAATTGATATCAGTGTAAATGATGCAATGAGGAGGAAATTTCAGTGTGCTACATTGCAGGTTAAATTGTTACTTCTATTAATTTATAATTCTTCTTTTTAATTTGATCTTATTCTTGCTGTCATGAAATATTTCATCTGCTAGGAAAGTCTTGTTATGTTAAAATATAAATGGCAATGTGTCTTGTCCAAACACAATGGTGACGATAACATATGTATTCCATCCTGTGGGATAAAGACTGTTCTATTTCACATACCTTTTTTCCTTCTTTTTTTAATAATTTTTTTGTTATGGTCTTAGACATGATGATATGTTTGTAGAGGTATTCCTTGTTGGGTTAACTATTCTCTTCTTAGACTTATAGAACAAAGTAATGTGGCTTACCATGATTTAGCAGTATTATCCAGCTTCCTGATATAAATTTGTTTCTTCAGCTGGATTTTCAACTCCCCGAGAGGTTTAAATTGTCCTACTCTGCTGAAGATGATAGCAAGAGGGAGCAACCTGTGATGATTCACAGGGCTGTCCTCGGTTCAGTTGAGCGCATGTTTGCGATATTATTAGAACACTACAAGGGAAAATGGCCTTTCTGGCTTAGTCCGCGTCAAGCGATTGTCTGCCCTGTCTCTGAAAAATCTCTATCATACGGTCTGAAGGTAAAACCTTTCATATGCTACATCCCTGTTGACAAGGACCAGTTGTCAACTGTTCACGTGTCATGGTTTATAACTTGTTATCATTCAGCTGTTGGGTTATATCTGTAAATTTTCTGGCTTTTCCCGCTTCAAGAATACTGTCTGAAATTGCTGCTCTATCTTTTCTTGTCTCAGCTGCGAAATCAGATCCATGATGCTGGTTACCATGTTGATCTTGACAGTTCAGACAAAACAATTAATAAAAAGGTCCGAGTTGTTTCCTTTATAGCCTTAGTTTTTGCCCTCTTGTATTGTTGATTAACTTATTTCCTGATGGACATAGTTTTGCAGAACAAGTGACATGGTAAAATGGATCGACATTGATGACTTAATCTAAATTCATGACTTTTATTAAAAATGCGTTAACATTGATGCCTTTCCTTTTCTATGGATTTTATATGTAGTTTTTTTTGTTTTAGGGGTGGGGGGTGGTTCAGGTTGACCTTTTCACACTTTCACAAAGAATTAGTAATAGCTTGCAAGTACATAAATTGGATTTTGATTACCGAATGTTATTGTCCAGCAATTCTTTTGTACCATACTCTCGAGAGACATTTGCAACACCGTTAAGTTTTTGTTGTTGTTGATATCTGCAGGTTAGAGAGGCCCAAGTGGCACAATACAACTATATCTTGGTGGTCGGCGAGAGTGAAGCTAGAGATGGACAGGTAATAATCCACCTGAATCTTATATGTTGAGGAGTGAATGGAAACAAGTGATCATAGTTTTTTAACCTCTTCATCCACCTCCCAAGAATAAGGAATCATGTTGAGGCCAAAACTAGAATTTTGCTTCATAACTGAATTTACGTCTGATGAGAATTTCTATGACAACGCCAGGTTAGCGTACGTGTGAGAGACCAGGACAAACATTCTGTGTTGAGCGTTGATGATCTTCTCAAAGAATTCAAAGAGAAGGTTGATACCTATCAGTGAAGCCGGGACGGATCAAGCTTTCTCTAGGCCTCAGAGGCAAAATTGATGTCATTTTTAACAAGATAGAAAAAAATCACGATGGATTGTGATATTTACTAGGTTTTGCAGGTTTTGATTTTTGGCATGATGATTTAGGATGCACACAATACTACGCTCATTTTTGCTTTTTATCATGAATATCTTTATGGATCTCAAGATATGATTCATGCGACCGCAACCTCACCACTCTCTTCAGCACCTCGGAGCTTTGACCTGTCAGCAGTCCACATTTAAATGCAACAATTTTTTAATCCTTTTTTTCCTGCCCTAAACCTATTAAAGATTGGGATATACATAAATATAACCATGCCTACTTGATTGAGTGCCAATGAAATCTTTAGATAATTTTTACTACTCCCTTCGTTTTTCTATTTGTGGCACAATTACCTTATTACCTTATTGAGATGTTTTTCTTAAATGCCACACTTTTCATTTTGGCAAGATTCCCCCAGTCTCATACACTCATTCTACCTTTTGTTTTCAACCTTTAATTTCATTTACTCATTTTCTTCGCCTAAATCCAAGAGACTAAATCTAGTGTGCCACTCTTAGTGAAACAGGGGGAGTATAAAAATAACCCTAATTAGTTGATGAAAGTGTCAATATGACCTTAAGACGTCATTTCCAGCATTGATCGGAGTTGACTGCACATAAAATGATTAAAATGGCCTTTAAGTTAAAATCTAATAGTGTTGGGACAATTTTGTCCTTAGACCATCACCACCATCGCAAAGTTGCCGTTGCTGCCTTGCCACTACCCCCACCTAGCCAGTCCTGCCACCACTACTTTAACCCCCGCCATCATTTCCGCTTCACTTAGCTCCCCTGTTGTGAAACCCTAGCCCACCGCTTGAAACCCAGACCCGTTGCTCAACTCCCACCCCTCGCCCCAGCGAACCCTAGCGCCACCCCTCATCCCAGGAAACCCTAGTGCCACCCCTCGCCCACCGCCAGCTCACCTTACTAGCCACCTCACCTCCGTCACACCACCCACCAACCCACCCAAACCATCGCCCCAGTAACTCTAAACCACCGCCCTATCATCCACACCACAACCACAACCCCGCCTCCACACCACACTTACCACCACGGCCCACCCAAACCCAAGCCGCCCCGTTGCACATCGGAGATGGAGAAAGAATGACGGAGAAGAAGAAAGAAAGAATGACGGAGATGGAGAGAGAAATGGCGGAGAAGAAGAAAGAGAAGAAAAATGGCGAAGAAGAAAAAAAAGAAGAAAAGGGTTTTGGAGGGTATAAATGTAATTTCATTATTTAAAAAAAATCAGAGGGATAAAATAGTATTTTTTATTGAATTCTAGCCTGAATATGTTAGAACGGGTACGTTTGCACTTACACTTACTATCTAGGGTTATATTTGCACTTTCAATTATCAAAATGTTATATTGACACTTATGTGAATTAGGTAGGATTATAAAAGCACTTTTCTTAAATTTTTTACTGAAGTTATTGATGATCAACCATACTTGAAATTATGACCAAAAAAATTAAAAAATAAACTCTCGGACGGAGAGAGCGTTGATGATGATGCATTTAGATTATCTCAAATGCAAGAGTCAATTTGATAAAAGTAAGTTGACACGTCATACTGATAGATACTCAACCAACAAAAATAATTTTCAATGCAAGGGTCAAGTGGAAGTATTAATATGATGTGACACACTTTTCAATAGAGGGAGTTAAGTAGATCTTCTATATGGAGAAACTCATATTGAGACCCTTTCTTATCAACTCAAGAAAAAATAATAGGAATTCATAAATATGCATGTGCCCAACTAAAATCAATGATTGATACATCATACCGAAACTATAATTGTGACGATACAATTGGAGATGAAAATCCAAAAAAAATCATGGGCAAAATACACTTCTAATCTAACCCTTGGCTGAAAGTGCTAATATAACCCTCATGCAAACAAGAAAGTGCCAAATAACCTTAACTTTATGACGAATCGTGCAGTTAAAACCTTTTGTCCTAATTCCTACGTTGACTGAAGAAATTAGGTGTTGACCAAACATGAAAGGTCTAAATTACTCTCGCTCATTATACTAAAATTTTCCCTCATTTTACCCCTCTTTTATCATATAATCGTTTATTCCTTTTTTGCAAAAACAAAAATGGTCATATCTTTCTTCTTCTTCTTTTTCAACCCCCCGTCTGTTGCCCCACCTACCGTCGTTGCTCTGCCACCACTGCGCCACCCGCCCGCCACCATCTCCAATCTCCACCTCTCCACATCTCCAAATTCTTCCACCACCTCTCCTTCCCATTCTTCTCTCCCGCCGCCACACAATTGCACTATCTCTCCTCCCCTTTCTTCTCTCTCGCCGTCATCGCCATCACCTCCAACACCTCCATTCTGATTACCACCTCCAACACCTCTATTGCCACTGCTAGCTAACACCTTCAACACCTCAGCGGGCGCACCAACGACGAGCTCTAGGCGCACCAAACAACGGTGATATGGCGAGCCTGGGTGCACCAAATGGCGGGTCAGCGAGCTCGATATTCATATTTGAACTAGGCACACCATTCCAAACTCGCTTCGCTTCATACCTGATCGGATCCGAGAGGCTGTTTTGAGAGGGTTGGTGGAGAAACGCTTAGCGGTGGTGCGCTGAAAGGTCGGACGTGATATCCGAGGCTTCGTAAGTGCTAAATAAAGTGGATTTCTAGAAGGGAGTGTCAGAGAGGATGAGGAGGGAGACTTGGGCAGGGTGGTGGAGGGTGGCGGCGAGTTTGTGGAGGCGGGAGCCGACAGAGAGAATGGCTAGCAGGTTGAAGAAAGAAGAAATAAGAAGAAAAAAGGGTAACATGGTTTTATATCATCGAGGGCATTTCTATCTTCTTTGTATTCTTGTTTTTCCCTTTTCGAATCCAAGGGTAAAATGATCATTTCATTTCATTCCGGCCAAACTTTTGTTGACAGTTGAATCCAACGGCAACCAGGGTTAAATTGTCACATACATCAATAAGTTAGGGTTAGTTTGACACTTTTTCATTTTGTAGTGTTATATTTACACTTTCAACCTAAAGATATGGTTACTTTAACATTTTTTTTTTCAAAAACCATTAATTAACATAGTTTGTTTACATTAAAACACACCATATTATTTAAGTGACATCCCAAAACAAATTCTTTGTTGAAGATGCTCTTAGTGCATCATCTAGGGTTAATATCATATCGATCCATGACTATACCACCACTAGTAATTTTGTACAAAATGATATTGCCATTATGAAAAAAATAATTATAATGTTACATCATTATTTGGGGGAATGGACATTTTAAAGCTGTGTTGTTTAAATTTGATAGGTCTTTTATTAATTAACAAGTGGAATAAATCTCAAGTCACTCATAGTGCCATTGGAAAAGGCAATTGGCGCCTCTATTCGTGAGGTATTAGACAACGGTTTCCTCTATCTTTCTGTTTGTACAGTAGTTTTTTTTACAGTTGCTACAGCATATTTACTCCAATGGTTTACTCTATATTTTCCTCTAAACAAAAATATTCCTTCATTTTTCTTTATAAATTTTTTAAATTTTTTTTTGGATTAGTAAATTAAAATTTTGATCTAAAATATAATTGAGATAAGTTTATGATGTAATAAATATTTAAAAATTTCTAAAAAATTAATTTTATAAAGAAAAATGAAGGAATATTCTTTTTACAGGAAAATATAGAGTAAACCATTGGAGTAAATACATTGTAGCAACGGTAAAAAACTACCGTAGCAACTGAAAGATAGAGGAAACCATTGGAATTGCTCGTAGGGAGAAGAAAAAGTTAATACTTTCCTTGTCCCACTATTATTGACATATTTTCTATTTCCATTCGTCTCATAAGTAATGACGTACTTTGAAAATTACCTAAATGACAAAACATATGTTAAATTCTCATAGTGTTTTCTTTAACTTTAACAACTTTGAAACTGGATCTACTACTTCCCAAAAATATCTATACTTTTTCACAGCTATTCTTTGTCACATCAGCTCTCCTTAAACTTTGGTCCTAAAGGAAATGTGTCAATAATGGTGGAACGGAAGAATTAGCATATCGATGGTCCCTTAAACTATTTTGCATTCCTCTTTTGCCCTTCTATTCCCTATATAAGCCCATATACTCTTGCAAGTGCTTCGTGTAATGGCATAGAGATAGTTATTTGGGAGGCAATGGAGATCGATGAAAAGGAGACTACTGGCAATGGAGTCAAGTATAGAGGAATCAAAGTCATGCCCTTTGTCATTGGTACCAACTCTTTTTTCATGCTACTCTCACTTTACTTCACACTTTTCTGGTTCAAAGCATGTTTGATCATAAATAATTTTAATTATGTATAGTTTCAATGTATAAATATTTAATATTTCAAAAAAGCACGTTACACTAAATCTAATTGCATCTCATATAATAATATTATTATTTATAAGTTAATTAAAATTATAGTGAAATATGTCTTGCAAAAGTTAATGTATCGGTCTGTGAACAGCATAATAGTTCATGCAGTGATTTCCTTTGACCCTCAAGTATTGGAGCACACGCAAAAGGAGAGAAAAATTAATCCCCACTCTTATTTAAGGGTCCTTTTACTAATTATTTAGTTAGATTTTAATCATACACTCTCTCTCCTCGTTTATTTTGCTCCTCCTTCTCTCTAAAAGCCAGATCCGAAGCTTTAACCGGGGGATGTCCGCCGGCGAGTTCGCCGTTGCCAGATCGTCTCCCCCCAACCCTTAGTTTCTCTACACACCTTTCCTGATCTGCAACCCGAAACCATTCTCGCCCTCGCCCAACTACGGCATACCCTCGCTGTTTCTTCATTTTAACCCGCCGGCCGACCGCTCCGGAACGGTCCTCGTCCAGTCGGGCTACCGGTAGCCCGGTCTCCGCCGAAAAAGCCGTCGAACTTCGTTCGGGGAGTCGCCGGAAATCAGAGGTGAGTTGATCTTCCCAGCCGGATCTGGCAGGTTTAGGAACGGACGGCCGAACGCGCTTGTCACGCGCCGCCTCCGTCATCGTCAGCCTGGCCGAACGTGCAGACTACACGCCGCCACGCGCCGCCTTGCGCTCACGCGCCTCACGCGCCGCCCCGAGCTCCACGCGCTGCCACCACGCGCCGCTAAAACACGCTGCTGATGTCCAGCCTCTTCTTCTGGTGGATTGCTGTGAGATGGTTTCTTTCTTTTTCTTTTTTATTTTTTCATTTCCTGTTTTTAATCTAGTTTCTGTTTAAGTGGTATTTTTTAGATGGTAGTTTAGTTTATGAAACTTCT
>JAULKM010000010.1:2255685-2272358 GCA_032355605.1 Rubia tinctorum
CTTCTGCTGTACATTCGGTATATGTTCCAACATGGTAAGTTTTCTTCTTTACCATAAGTTCACAAATTGTCAATTAACTAATCCATGAGATCACATATGACTTTACATTATTGTTTATATATATATATATTCAAATACGTATTCAAAGTTTTCTTAGTTTGACCGAATCTTTGATTTTGTGAAATTTAATATGGGACGGAGGGAGCACTTACAAAACTAGACAGCATAATGGCATAGTTTATATGGGGAGGTGAGGAAGGAAAAAGAAAAGGTGCACTGGAAAGCATGGGGAAAGATTTTTCAATCAAACGATGATGGTGGATTAGGTCTGAGATTAATGGAAAAGCGGTGAACAAAGCACTTCTAGGAAAACATGCTTGAAATATATTTGTGAGGAAAGACACTTTGTTATGCAAAAGTGTACACGGAGATATATATGAAAAACAAAAGAGTTTCTCATAATGTTTCCTATATCACATGATTCTTGGGGTTGGATATCGATCTTATGGGCTAAGTCAATTTTCAAGGATAACTTAGCTTGGCAAGTTACAAATGGAAGGAAGATCAAAGTAACTGGACAATGGATACCAAATATACAAAATTCATTGTCCACCCAGTCAATGATTGGATCTTGTACTAGTCTTAAGTTAAGTGATCTAATCACCGAACAAAATCAATGGAGATTACTAGTGATCAAATCAATCTTTCCTCGTGAAACCATCCTGGGTGTGTCTTCATCATTACTAGATATACCTGTGTGGAAACCAAATAATGATGGATCTTACATGGTAAAGAAAGCTTATCATTTGATTGTTAAGGAACTCTAGCCTCATCAAGATCATGCTGATCCAGGTTTAAGTAAATTCTGGAAAGTATTGTGGAACCTTGATATTCCACAAAAACTTCAAGTCTTCATCTGGAGACTTATTAGTTCACCCCTTCCAACTAGAAAAGAATTTATGTTGAAGAGGAATTACTGAAAAAGTAATTTATTCTCGATGTTTAATACAGGATGAAGATGAAACTCATCTCTTGTGAGGATTCCAAAAGAATCTGGAGGATCTCTTCATTAGCCTTTGATTTCAATGTTGCTCCACGGTAGAATGTAAAACAGTGGTTTATACAATGGACTACTTTGGCGCCTGATAAAGATATGATCAAGATTTCGATTTGCATCCTCTGGGAAATTTGAAGACAAATGAAGGCAAAAGCGATGAATGAGGAATCATGAGATCTCACACTTTGTTGCCAGAATGTGAACAGCAACTTCATTATAACGAATCAGTCTGAAACTGACATAATGGAGGCTGACAATCAGGAAGATTATATTGAAATCCAACAACAAACAATGGAAAGCAGATCTCCACAGCTGACTAATATACATGAGCAGCCTATACATGTAAACATATTCATAATCACAGTAGATGGATCGTTCCACAGGAAAAATCATTTAGGAACAATAGCCTGGATTATATCTTATCAGGTGGATCTTGCAAGAAGAGAAACAATACTGGATTTTGATTTCTTCATATCAAATTCCCCACTACAAACGAAAGCAGAACCTACTTCAGGGCAATACAAGCAACTCTCATAAGTGAACCTTTGCATCTTCTGGTCTATACTGATTCAGCAATCATAGAAAATTTACTCTCAAAACCGAGCTCGGCACACTGGGAAATTAAGGGAACATTTAATCAAGTTCTGCTTAAAATTTGTTTTTAAAGTAGTTTCAAATGAATTAAGGTTTCTCGTTGTTTAGTTTCTAATGAACTTAATGTGGCTAATAGGTTAGGAAAGTCACTTATAATCCTTATTTCAGTCGTTAATTATAATATGTGTGGTATTCAAAAAGAATCTCCTCTCCAAAATTTTCTTCCCTCGCCATTCACATTCTATGCTCGTTTGAAATGCCAAGACTTCAGAGAAATTTCCATGTTTGTGGCTACAGTGGTTGGGAATGGATGGAAATGGTGATTGCGCATTTTGGAAATTACAATAGTATATAAAATAATATAATTTTTATTCATAATATCATATAATAAATTAATGATTTTTAAGAAAATAATATATATTTAAAATATTCCAAATTTCAATTATTAAATAAATTATATAATTATTAAAAATGAGTTCATAGGAAAATAATTAAATAATTATAAATCATAATTCAATTAAAATTGTATATAAAAAATAATAATATCATTTTTTATTTAAAATATAAAATAATGATTTTATAAGAAAATAATATATTTATATTAAAATATTCTGAATTTCAATTATTTAAGAAATAATATTTATTATTAAAAATGAAATTAAAGTAAAATTAATTTAAAATTAGAGGATGCATTTCAATCATGCGTCCTCTTTATTTTTTTATTTTTTAAAATAAAATTTTTGGAATATTTAATAAATTAAAAAACAAAATTAAATTAACGAAGAGGTTGCATTCTCCGAATGCGTCTTCGTTATTTTACCAACAAATCAGAAAATTATCAACCAGAAAATTACATTTAATCCACAAAACGCATTCTGTGAATGTGCTGTATAAGTTTTCTGAAAAGAAAAAAATGAAAATAGGCAAAGACGCATTCACCGAATGCGCGGTCAATTAGTCAGATTTTTTAAAGAAAGAAAAATCCAAAGACGCATTCATCGAATGCATCTTCCCCCTTTGCATCTACCCACTGGTACTGTAGCACCAAACAGAGAAAAAAATTGGCACGACCTGTAAAATAAATTGCATAGCACCGAGATTTTTTAGTACTCCCTCCGTCTCATTGAAAATAACATAGTTTTTTTCTTCAGTCCAAATAAAAATGATGCATTTTGAAAATTACTAAAAATAGCAAAAAATGTGTTGTTAAATTCCAATAATGTCATCTTTAACTTTAACAACTTTCAAATGGAGTCCACTACTTTCCCAAAATATTATTGCTTTTTTCACAATTATTCTCCACCATATCAGCTAACATAAAAGAGCAAATCAAAAGTAAATGCATCATTTTTATTGGAACAGAGCTAGTATATTAATCAGTTTAGAAGCACCAAGTTGGCATTCATAAATATTGTGGATTGCTATATCACGCTATGTATTTTACTGTATACGCTCAGTATTTATACTTCTTGAATACATAATGTATTCAAAAAATAAAACTAAATTCAAATAAATCTGAAAACTAAAACTGAAATTAAATAAATCTTAAATTAAAAATTTTGAATATTTAAAATTAATTTAAGTTTTAAGAATTTGAATTACTGCTGGCGTTGTTGTGGCAGCTGCTGGTTGATGGTGGTGGCCGGCCAATTTTCAGCGACCTCCGGCCAATTTCCGGAAGACCTCCGGCCAAGTTCAACCGACGGCCGCCACAACACCACCAACAGTAATTCAAATTCTTAAAACTTAAATTAATTTTAAATATTCAAAATTTAAGATTTATTTAATTCCAATTTTAGTTTTCAGATTTATTTGAATTTAGTTTTATTTTTGAATACATTATGTATTCAAGAAGTGTAAATACAGGACGTATACAGTAAAATACAGGGCGTGATATAGCAATGCCCTAAATATTTGCATATTTCATGACTTTTCAACACAAGAAAGTTCAAAATGGTTAAGCAGTTCCATAGATCAGCACCATTAATTCATCCATCCCTCGTGTGATACGTTTCAAATTTGACATGAAGTCTTTTTTGCCTTTTTCGTGATTGATTTACATAATGACCATACCTTCTAGTCTTACTAGGGTCTTTAGTTTTGATGTATGTATAATTGTATACTTCATTCCATTTCTTTAATAATTTTTCCTGCTTTATAAAATGTTCATTTATTGTATTTTGTTGGAACACGTATAGGAAATATTATAAAAATATGCACTAAAAACTACAATTTTTAGATACTATCGAAACATTTCTGAAAGAGGCAACGATCTTGGAAGTTCATTTCCAAAGGCACTTCCAAAGTCGAAATCGGTGTTTATAGTGCACTAAAGTTTTTTTTTAAAAAGCCTTAAAAATATTCCACATTTATTATGCCCCTTATTCCTAGCAGTAGCCATTTTTCTCCTTCCATCTTTTTTTTTTTAATTCCTTCCTTCTTTCCACAAATCTAATGATTCCTCCTTTCCCTTTTCAATTCAACTCTGTGGCGGCGATTTCATATTTGATTGTATGTGGGTTTGTTATGAGTACAAGAGATGGGGATGATGATGGTTGTGTTGTGTTGAAAATGAATGTGAACATGTGTTCATATGAAGATGGATAATGTGATCGATTTGTATTTCTATATTTCGACAATACCAGAAAAATTTTAAATCATTTTTTGTGGACATGAGTTTCGTAGTCGAAAGTGGTTTCGGAAATATTAAATCAACGTCGGAATGGCCACCTCATAGCATGAAGATTCTTCAATATTTGTGGCTGCCCGTTGCACGGTGGTATCAAAGACGTCGGTTAACAATCGTCGTGCAATGCTCAGTTGCACCGCCATTACTATCCCTATCATGCACTAATAATTTTTTTTATTATTTATTTTTTGAAAGGAGGATATAATACAAGAACTTTTTAGGGCCGGATCACCTATTCTAATACTCCCTCCATCCCGGCCAATTCTACCCATTTTCCTTTTATAAGTGTCCCAGGTAAATCTGCACACTTTTCTCTTAAGGAAATATCCAACATCTTAAAAGGTATAATTATCCTTAAAAACTTAAAGTTTTACACCCTATCCCCACTTCTCTCTTAAACCCTAATTGAGCTCACCCCTCCCTTCTCTCCTCCTTTTGCCCCACCGCCACCCCCTTTACCCCACCGCCACTACCCTTTGCCCCACCCTTTGCCGCCTTTAATCCCGCCGCCATCCCTCTGTTTGCCCCGCCACAGCCACCCTCCATTTTTCCCGCCTCATAACCCCAAACCCTCTCCACCAAAACTCTCTGCTCAAATCGTAGTGGTGATTGAATTAGGAGGTGACGATTGTTGGAGAAGGCGGAAACAACCCGATTGAAGGAGGAGGTTGGTCGATCAAAATAGGTTGATGGAAACGGAGTCGAGAAACGGGTTGATTGAAATGGAGTTGGGAAATGGAGTCGCTGGAATCGAAGTTGGGAGATGGACGAGGAAGAGGGTTGTGGTGGTGGTAGAGATCGGGAGATGGAGGAGAAGGAGATGGGTGGTGGTGGAGATCGGGAATGGAGGAGGAGGAGATGGGAGTGGAGATGGAGGAGGAGATGAGAGTGGAGATGGAGGAGGAAGAGGGTGGTGGAGATGGAGGACGAGGAGGAATAGAGGAGGAGGAGATCATGGGTGGTGGTGGCGGAGGAGGGAGAAGCAGGCACAAAAGGAAGAAGCAGGCGGGAGGGAGAATTGGAGAAGACAGGGGCAAAAGGGTGTTCTTCACCTGTGTAAATTATTAATTAAGCAGATAATAAACTGAATTTTTTTCTCAGACGAAATATAAAAATTAAGAACTTTTTTAAAATAACGAGATATTGTAACAATTTAAAAGTGTCACGTGTACACACAATGTGTCACATTCGACTGAATTTTGAATTATTGATAACAGAAGCTAAATGGACAGAAAATCCAAGGATTGAACTTCTCCAACTAGTGAAGATTGGTAATGTCCATTTAAAGGGAGAAAAAATTCTCAAAAATTCCAACGTTAAATACATATGTAACACTACTACAAATTAAAGTCATCGTAACATTTTTCTATTAACACTTATTAAAATTGTTACAATTACTTATAAAATATTACTTAAATCTTAAAACGTATTGTGTTAGTCAAATGTAACATCACTTAAGCTAATACTCATAAACGTGCTACAACATGTCTAACCTTACATTTTTTAGCACGTAAAATAGCACTTTTAAAGTGTTACATCAGTGTTAATTTGTATCAGAGAACTCAGAATTTATATCGTCGCTAAAGCATGCCGTGTGGGACTTCTTCACCGGCGTAAAATGGTCCACGGAGGACAAAACCTTCACTATCTGAAGTCTGAACCAGCAACACATTTGGCGCGTTTCAGTAAATTGTATGGTTGTTACAATTTCAAAATGAATTCATTGCACATGAATAAGTGGAAGTTGGGGTAGGAAGGTCATGTAAATCACCACTTTATGAACGAAGTTCTAATGTACGCACACCGTTCTAACCGATTCTGCACACTTTAACTTTTGTCATTGAGCCAAAAAAAGTTTAATCATTAATATTTATAATTATGTATAAATACAATTTATGAAACGTTAGGTATTTTAAAAAATACATGTTATTACAAATCTAACAAGATCACATACGATAATATCCTAATTTATTTATCAATTCAATTTTGAGACTAAAATTAAATAATTTTAATTAAGTAAAAAAGTTAAATTACAAACTGGGTGGGGCAGAGGGAGTAAAAGAATAACAAGGAGAAAAAACAAAATAATAAAGTGGTAGAAGGTCCTCAACGTATCAAAGAAATTAGATCCCCTCATTTAAAGTTGTGTCCATTACCAAAATGACGTTCTACTTATATACTGATTTCACTGGTTCCTTTTTCAACTATTGGCAAATTTTGGTACAAGAATTTAGAAAATTTTAATTGATTGGTGTAAATTAAATGTTAGATAAAAAAAGTAAAATGTATAGAGAAAAATAATTTTACCTTTACTATATTTGAAAGGTGTCAAAATAAAATAAACCTCCCTTTATAAAAAGTGTGTCTTAATAAAATAAACGGAGGGAGTACTAAGAGTAATGATGATATTGAGCGGAAGCCCCTCATATTAGTGGAGTAATATATTTTTTTAGAGCATCATTCGCATAGGCTATTACATCAGCATGCATCCGTTTAAAAATACCAAAATCTTCTTTAAAAATGAATCTAATTAATCGATTTCAGATCTTAACGAATTATAATATGGGCATGTCATTTCATTTGTGTTAATACAGTTACATTGTGCGTTTAATTATATTTTTATGATCAAATCCAAACCTTGATGTGTATTTGCAGAATTTTCAGTTTCAACATCTTTGCAGCTTTCTCCACTATACAAAATAATTTTATTGCTTTGAATTGCTCCATTTTTCACCGTTTATAACAACACCATCTTCAAGAATTTTTTTATGAGACTTCTCGCAATTTTAGCCTTGTTGATGAAAATTGATATTTGAAACCGTAAATATGTTATTACCTCTTTGATTTCATCGTCGTAGATCGTAAAAACTTTCAAACTTGTGTTCGTTTCTTCATTGAGTCGCAAAATTCAGAGCTCTGTGCAAAAATTCTAAGCTCGATTCAAATAGGTGAAATCAATTCCAGATCGCAAAAACTGGATTTGATTTCTCTATTCGGTGATGTGCAGTGCTTCGATCAGTGATTTGCAAGCTTAAATCTAGTATTTGTGAGCTTCGATTTTGTGATTCGATTGAAATTCCTTGATTTTGGTGATTTTCTTTTCAAAAATAGGACATTGAGTCGTAATCCGAAATTTTGACCCGAATTTTCTTATAACCCAATTTTAAACCCACTTTCTTCAGCTTTATTTTCTAATATTTTCAATTTGATCATGTTTTTTAGTCTCATTCCTAATAGTGGCAGTTTGATCCCTCGTCTCACCATTTGCTATGATGAGACAGTCTGTAGGAGATTTTCTCCTTATAGTGATCAGAAAGTAATGCCCAAAGAGTTTGTCTCCTAAAAGACGGTCTTTCTATAAGACATGAAAAGACAGGTTTAAATTACAAATTTTAAGAAATAAAGGTAAAATTTTCGCGTTGCATTAATCGGGCCACAAACTTATAACTACTGCACGTTACATAATAAAATTTTAATATCGCAACTAAAACTTTTTACCTTTTTATTATTGTAATTAAACCCGTCTTTCAAGATACCTATGGAAAGACGGTTCTTCCCAAAATTTTGCCTTGCCCAAAACTTTCTTTTATTCAATATTAATTCATGTATATTTGGTGAGATTATTGTACCATAATTATGTCGGCATATTATTATTTTTAAGAAGATTATATTATTTAGTCATTTGAATTTTATAAATAAATACTGGTACTCATATGTACACGATAATCCACGGTCGTCGGTCCACCACCCACAACTATGTTTCATGGATTTTATATACTCACTTGGTCACTTGTAGAAAAGTACAACGATAAGATAACGATTTGGAAGACAGATACTCATTTCAACTTTTTAATTCAATTGGACCAGTTGATATGGATTGAGTTTTTCTTACTGACTATTCCCATTAGGTTGCGCCACTGACTTATAATTTACTAATTTAGTACTAGCACATTAAATTTATAATTGATCGTGGGACAATTATCGTAAAATTGCAATATGAAATACAGAGTAAGGATTTTATATATATATATATATATATATATATATATATATAATTCTTATGAAATATAAAAATCTGAACATTTGCTGTGGAAGAAGTCAGTTACCGATACTCTTCTCAAATTTAACATTATATATTAATCATGAATTAAAAGACTGAAATTGAACACTAGAACGACTTAGAGCAAAATTATAAAGGCTCGAAAGTGGAAGATTTCAGAATACATAAAAGCTTTTTTTTATAGTAAAATCTTTAAAAGGAAAAATTATAAAAAGGATGTTTCGTAGACGAATTTTCAGCTGAATTTGATTTTTGACTTCTCATTAGATCAATTGAAGTAAGAAATGGTTCTTTTATAATTGACTTTCTCATTAAATGAAAAAAAATCAACTTTTCCATTAAAATCAAAAGTCTAAAGAAAGCAGTTTTTTTAGTTGGTTTTTATTTATTTCAATTATTTTATTTGTATTAAATATGTGAACAACGACCCATCATTTACTAAATATAAATTAGATTCAAATAAATATTTTAACACAAAATTTTGGGAAATAATTAATTAGATTCAAATATTTAGATTTCTAAGACGGTTTTTTCATAAAATTGATGGAAATACGGGGTTTAATTGGAATAATAAAAAGGAAAAGTTTTAGTTGCAATATTAAATTTTTATTATGCAACGTACAATAGTTATATGTTTATGATTCGATTAATGCAACTCGAAAATTATATCTTCATTTCTTCTAATTTGCACTTTAAACATTGATATTTCCATGACTTATCATAAAGACGGTATTTCAAGAGACGGACTCTTATTTTAAAAAAGCTAAAAATTAAACCAGTCAAATTAAACCACCAGCATCCCATTGTTAATCTTAATTTGCCAAAATTATTTTCCTCATCTTCCCATGATAAACAATATTTTTTCAATTGATATTTTTTTAATGTTTATTTTATTGAATACGTATGGATTTGTCTCCATACATCGTTATTGTTCTTCGACCTGATAAATTAGATTGTTGTGTTCATGATGATCACTCAATTTAGTTGTTCATGTCGATGTATTTTGTCCGATCTGATTTTATAGATCGTGTGTTTCCTTAGGAGGAGTCTCGTTCTCAATATGTGTTTTTCAAGGTGTTTCTAGTTTGGACAACATAGATCGTGTTTTGGATCAAGTGGTGTTATAGTTGTTGAAGATCGATGTCTAGCATAGTGATATTGATGTGTGGTACGCTCCTCTCTGGCAAATGGTTATGATTTTCGTGGGAAGCAAATTAACATCCCCGGGGACGATGTTAATTACATATTTATTGGATCACTACTCTATAACAGTACATATAGTTAGTCTGGTTGGCATGTAATTTAAATATCTTTGCAATAGATCAATTATTACTATATACTAATTAGGTTGGATGTCAATTTCACTCGTTGTAATCATCGTTGAGCGTTTTCCCATCATCGTTGAATGGTTGATTTTAGATTTTTAAAAAAATCGTAATTTGCCAAGCATGAATGAAATATAAATTCATATGAAGCTCCGGGAATTAAAGGAAAGATCAATAATTGTATGGTCCAATAATTTGGTGTCCTTTCCAAATTAAATTTCCAGACAAAATGAAAGTGACACCACTCAATAACCAGCATCACCAAACACTCCATGTAAAGTTTTAGTTGAAGGGTAGGTACAGTATTTCACACTTATATGTATATACAAAGTATTTATCAAAATCACCCAAAAATAAATATCCAAATTTTCTCCTAGATATTTCGCAAAGCAACTTCATTGTTCATGCGAACTTTTTCTCATGGAAAACAATGAAAAGCAGATGAAGAAAATGAACCAGAAAGATAGTACTCATGAAGAAGATGAAGCACAAGAAATTGAGCCCCAAATCAATTACCCAGGAATTAAGTCCATGCCCTACATTATAGGTGTGTAAGAAATCAAAATTTTCATTTTTATCTCTAGTTATTTTCTTCATCTTTATTGATTTCTTGTAGTAATTTTGTAGGGAATGAGACATTTGAGAAACTGGGAGCTATTGGAACTTTAGCCAATCTCTTGGTTTATCTCACTGTTGTTTTCAACTTTAAACGCATTACAGCTACAACACTTCTCAATGTTTTCAGTGGTACCACAAATTTTGCAACCTTGATCGGAGCTTACCTTTGCGACACTTATTTTGGTCGTTACAAGACTCTGGGATTCGCCTCCATCGCGTCATTTCTGGTACGTTACAACACGACTTTGGCTGAACATGAATCTCCGGTTATAATCCGTCACTAGTGCAAAAAGGATGATTAATTAAATCCGTCGCTAAGTGACTTCTCTTTCCCAAAATACTTTTCTGGTTTAGTAGAACTGGTTTTAATCCACCCTTCTGGCCCCCATTAGTGCGCGTAGTCAATTTAGTTTGATTACTTGTAATGGTAGTAGTTGGTCACCAAATATCTTTCACGCACAAAAGATGATAGGCATGCCCATGTGAAGCAAATGTTTTGAAAAGTGTCCTTAATTTGAGAAAAGCGTCACTAGAAAAGTGTTGCGAAAATGGGTGCGTCACACTTGTATCTGTTGACACTCTAAAGTAAAATTGCATTATATCTGTTGCTTTTTTGCATATTAGCCACGCTTTTTTTATTACAAAAATATGTATCACTTTTAACTATACACCAAATCAAAAGTATTGTATTAATTTGTGCTACATTTTGTCCGGCTAATTCAGGGGTTGCTTCTGATATCACTCACAGCGGCGATCAAGAAGTTGCATCCACCAAAATGTGGAGCAGAAGAAAGCGAATGTGTTGGAGCAACCTCGGCTCAAATGGCCGTCCTTCTGAGCGGGTTCGGCCTAATGATCATCGGTGCTGGTGGTATCAGGCCATGCAATCTGGCATTCGGGGCGGATCAATTCAACCCTAACACGGAATCTGGGAAAAGGGGAATCAATAGTTTTTTCAATTGGTACTTCTTCACCATAACTTTTGCCCAAATGGTATCAGTGACACTTGTGGTGTACATTCAATCCAATATAAGTTGGGCAATTGGACTTGGAATTCCGGCCATTTTCATGTTGATTTCTTGCGTCCTATTCTTTGTTGCGACGCATTTATATGTGATTGTCAAGCCTGAGGGCAGTCCCCTGAAGAGTATAGCCCAAGTCGCCGTAGCTGCCGCCAAGAAGGGGCGACTGAAGCTGCCGGAGCAACCGTGTTTCAAACTTTACAATTACACAACACCTAAGTCCATCAATTCCAAGCTTCCTTACACAGGCCAATTCAGGTAATTACAGATCATGAAAAACTTGCACTTTTAATTTGGCTCATAATCATAATCAAAATCTCATTAATCATAATTTTTTCCCTTGTATTACTTATCTACATTAAGGACTACTAGTAGTACTTTTTTGCATGATCTGAACTGAATTGCGTTATCAAATTGAAATAGAGTTATATATATACAGAAATTATTAAACTAAATTATGTTGAATTTTATCAAGCTAAGATGAAATAAAATTAAGTAACTTTTGAATTGAACTGAACTAACGTGAAGCTAAGTTGAAAAGAAAATTATCAAAGACGTTTTAGTATTTCTAAAATAATCATAAAAATGAATGAAAATGTTTGGGACGGAACATCATTTTCCTTTCTAGAAGAAAAAAAAAGACTAGGAAGTATGAACACAAAGTTGTGGAAAATCTGAAATAGAGTATACGTTTGACTGAAAAAGACTAGTACAATTATTGTTATCACTTATCAGTGGAAACAAATTCCACTTAGATTGAACCATCCAAAACCAAAAGTTACAAAAAGGTTGCTCTCCTTAATTAATACTCACAAGACATCTTTTAATTGTTTATTTACTATTTGACAGTCAAATTTTATAAACTTTGACTCAAAATCTAAAATAATATAAAAGTATTAAATATATCATGCGAGATATTGTTAGATTTGTCTTAACATCTATTTTCTAAATATCATTTTTTATGCGGCATTGTTACATGTAACTAGAGATATTTACGGTCAAACATGTTTTTGAATACTGTGAAAAAGTAAATAAGCAATTTAAAGTGGGACTGAGAGATTATTTATCATGACTTATCGATCATAGTTGAGTGGTTTGAGTTGATTAAATTAGCTAGACTTTCAAATGTCAAAACCAATAAATGATTATTAAAAAAACCATGGAAACCTAGAGTATTGTTTTCTTTGACTGAAATGAAATAAACTAAATTCTATACAATTACTAATATTAATAAATGAATTACGGTTAAATTGAAGAAAAAAATAGGACCTGAATCATATGACGATTATTGAATGGGAGTTTACTCGAATCACGAAAAGTGATCTTTTTTTTTCTTGATGTAGGTTTCTTGACAAAGCTGCAATCATAACACCACAAGATGAAATCAAACCAGATGGAACAGCTTCTGATCCATGGAAGCTTGTCAGCATTCAACAAATAGAAGAAACGAAATGTGTTCTTAAAGTCCTCCCCATTCTAGCAGCGGCCATTATTTACCATATTGCCATTATCCAACAGCAGCAATATGTAGTTTTCCAAGCCCTACAATCAGACAGGCACTTAGGGAAAACCAAGTTCCAAATCCCAGCTGCAACCTACACTATCTTCTCCATGCTTAGCCTCACCATATGGGTGCCCATATATGATAGGGTAGTTGTGCCCTTAATCAGAAGGGTAACAAAAAGAGAAGGAGGGATCACACTCCTCCAAAGGATGGGCATCGGGATCTTCCTCGCTATGGTGGCGTCGCTTGTGTCTGTATTCGTCGAGCAAAAGAGAAGGGCGGCGCCAACTCTGGGCATGCATTCGCCACGTGGTGCAGTTTCCTCCATGAATGCATTGTGGCTGATCCCACAGCTTTCGCTGGCCGGGCTGGCCGAGGCATTCTGTGCCATTGGTCAGATCGAGTTCTACTACAAGCAGTTCCCGGAAAACATGAGGAGCTTCGCGGGGTCTATCTTCTTCGTGGGCATGGCTGCCTCGAGTTATCTTAACGGAGCACTGTTATCGGTTGTGCATCACGCCACGGGAGGCTCGTCGTCTCATGGGAACTGGTTGCCTGAGGACTTGAACAAGGGTAGATTGGATTATTTCTATTCCCTTATCACCGCTCTTGGAGTGGTTAATATTGGATATTTTGTAGTGTGTGCCAAGTGGTATAGGTACAAAGAGGAGGGAGGCACCAGCTTGGGAGTGGAAATGGGGACAAAAACAGAAGAAAAATCTATAGTTTGAGGTAAAGAAAACTAATATTTCCAAGTTACTAGATGTATTGACTTCTAAAAAATACTACTCCTATATCATACAAGTACAATGTCTATTCGTAGTACTGCTACGTCACATTTATTTTAAATTGACCTACTTAGCTCTCTGCTATGTTATAATCGTATTCGAGTAGGGATAAGATATGAAAGCACTTGAATTTGCAATTTTGATTGATATAGTAATTTGGTCGCACTACCAAAAAAAATTCCAATAATTACGCTTTTTGTAATAGTAGTGACACTTAAAAGCGTCGATAAAATTAGTAGCGACATTTGTGGAACTACCTCTATTAGGAAATGTCACTAAAATAGTGTGACATGTTTTTGTGACATGTTGATATGTAGAAAAGTCAATAATTTTTGTGACATGAACTAATGCAGTAGTTTGATTTAGTGACACGTACTCATGTCAGTAAAATTTAGTGACACATAAACATGCAAAAATAATTGTGACACTTCCGTACCTATCACAAAAAATGCGTCATTGTTGAACTTATTTTTTGTATTGATAACTTGAGTGTTTTGACTGTTTTTGGCACGTCTATCATATAAAATATCTTATAATATTTTTTGACACATTTATAATTTATTATTTTATAATTATGAAATTTGGCCGAATTGCATATCGATGAACGTATTTGAAACTGACGAATGGAAGCTATGGAATCTTATCTGTATTTTTTTTTCTTTTAATTCTTTGATTTAAAAGTTCTAAATCTCAGTCCAGATTATGTGTGCCTAACAAAGTTTATGTTAAATCAAGATTTTGTCAAACTATTTTCAAGCTATAAGTTTTCCATTAAATTTTTTGAATAATAATATATACTACAATTTGTATATGGTATATATCTCCACTGATCAACTAAATAGTTATCGGTTTAATTTGTCATTTACTATTTTTGGTATCTTGTTGATGATCAACTTTTTTGTTTCTTTCTGGAAAATGATCAAAATAGTTTTAAAAATCACTTATCTCAACAAAATTTATTATTCACAGTAAATTAATTTATTGCTCACTTATCCGAACTATTTTGATGTCAAACAAGATTTTTGTAAATTCTGGATTTTGTAAATCCTATTTAGCAAATTCCATCCCCAAATCTCAATATATGTATATCCACATCTTCTGTCCTAGTCAATTTCATTGTTCATTCGACCTTCTTCTCATGGAAAACAATGAATCTCAGGTGAAGATAAATAACGAGATATATAGTACTCTTGAAGAAGATGAAGCGCAAGAAAATGAGCCCCAAATCAATTACCCAGGAAGTAAGTCCATGCCATACATTATAGGTGAGTAAAAAATCTATCTATTTTTTTTACTACTAGGTGTTCTATTATTTTATTTTTGTTATTTTATTAATTTCTTGTGGTACTTTTGTAGGGAATGAGACATTTGAGAAGCTGGGAGCTATTGGAACTATATCCAGTCTCTTGGTTTATCTCACCGCTGTTTTCAACTTTAAACGTATAACAGCTACAACTCTTCTTCTCAGTGTTTTCAGTGGCACCACAAATTTCGCGATGTTCAT
Organism: Rubia tinctorum; assembly: GCA_032355605.1. Classification (NCBI taxonomy): domain Eukaryota; kingdom Viridiplantae; phylum Streptophyta; class Magnoliopsida; order Gentianales; family Rubiaceae; genus Rubia; species Rubia tinctorum. The sequence continues at coordinate 2,270,847 of JAULKM010000010.1, forward strand.
TGGCGCTTTCATTTGTGACACTTACTTTGGTCGCTAAAAGACTCTGGCTTTCGCCTCCATCGCGTCATTTCTGGTGTGTCACAACACGACTTTGCTTGAACGTGGATTTCCAGTACCTGATTTAATTTGATTACTTGTAATGGTATAGATAGGTAGTTATCGTGCCAATTCAGTAGTTAGTCATGGAAATTTTAATGAAATGTCTGTCACGCATAACAGATGAAAACATCACATGAAAAGTGTCTAAATGTAGCGTCACCTGAAAAGTGTCATAATTTGAATGAAGCGTCACTAAAACTGTCCTAATATTTGCGTCACTTTAAAGTGTTGCGATATTTACAAAAAGGTACATAGCCCTTGAATATTTTTTTTGATTATAATATATCACTTGTATAAGCACACGGTCTAAACTTTGAAATTGGCTGTACTGCAACACTTTTTTTTGGTTATAAACGTTGTTACGTTTATTAACTAATACTAAAAATGCTTCAAAAGTGTTGCAATTTTTTCTAAAAAGGTACATATCACTTGTGTACGCACATGGTCCAAACTAAAACTGCATTATAACTATGGTTGTACTGCAACACTTTTTTTTGTTATAAAAGGTTGTCACGTTTATTAACTAATACTACAATAATTCAAAAGTGTTGCAATTTTTCTAAAAAGGTTCATATCACTTGTATATGCACATGGTCCAAACTAAACTTGCATTATAACTATGGTTGTACTGCAACACTTTTTTTGTTATGAAACGTTGTCACGTTTATTAACTAATACTACAATAATTTAGAAGTGTTGTATGTTGTATCAAGTTCAGTTTACTAGTGTCATTATTTCTATAGAGGTTCTTCCGTATTAATTTGTGCTACATTTTGTATGGTTAATTCAGGGGTTGCTTTTGGTATCACTCACATCGGCAATCAAGAGGTTGCATCCACCAAAATGTGGCACAGAGGAAAGTGACTGCACTGGACTAACCCCTGCGCAATTGGCCATCCTTATTAGCGGGTTTGGCCTGATGATCGTCGGTGCTGGTGGTATCAGGCCATGCAACCTAGCATTCGGGGCAGATCAATTCAACCCCAACACGAAATCTGGGAGAAGGGGAATCAACCATGTTTTTCTATTGGTACTACTTAACCGTGACATTTGCCCAAATGGTATCTGTGACACTTGTGGTGTACGTTCAGTTTAATATAAGTTGGCCAATTGGATTGGGGATTCTGTCCATTTTCATGTTGATTTCTTGCATCCTATTCTTTTTTGCGAAGGAATTATATGTGATTGTCAAGCCTGAGGGCAGCCCCCAGAGGAGTATAGCCCAAGTCGCGGTAGCTGCCACCAAGAAGAGGTGGCTGAACCTGCCGGAGCAACTCGCACTTTACAATTATACATCGCCTAAATCCATCAATTCCAAGCTTCCTTACTCGGGCCAATTCAGGTAACTACATATGAAATACTCACTCTTCTATTTGTATCATAATTGAAATGGCAGTATGATAATACTAAAAA
>JAULKM010000010.1:2272458-2282678 GCA_032355605.1 Rubia tinctorum
ATAGAGAGTATTGTTCAATCTGAATACGATTTGTAGAATGATACTGACTCAAATACCGCGTCTCTTGCCATATTCGACTGGGGTAATTGTTTTTAATGTTATCTACACTTTTTTTTTGCAGGAAATGGAGGATATTCATACCTGTACAAGCCACTTTTGTGGGTGGGCATGATAACAAGCGAGTTGAATGGTTTGATAGTTTATATGTGATTATAACTCATTTTGCCTTTTGTTGCTATTTCAAAAATGACAAAATTTATTTACTTTTTAATCTCTTATCTTAAAACCATTTATACATTAAGTGTGAATTGTTATCTATGTCCCATTAGTACACTTCATCAGATTACACAGAGATATTTATTTCCTTGTAAATACCTCTGACCTTTTTCACTGATATAGAAATGATACTTTGTTGCGTGTATTGGATGTATCTTGATCTTGTTCTCTCTTTTTTTTTTACTAATAAACACATCACTTGATTTCTTGTGCTAAATGCGCAGACTACTAAATAAGGCTAATATTATTATATTTTAATTTTGTTATGAAGCTACAAAATTTGAGTCCCTTAGATGGTTCATCAGGGGTGGCAACGAGATTTTTATATATTTTTTATTGTAACGATATTTTTATAACTTTTTAAAAAAATAAAATGTATTGAGATGTATAAATTATTATAATTTGACCCTTAAAATTATTGATATGTTTTTTTCATGATTGGTCTAACCGTTAGTCGGTCTAAAAATAGCTTTTCTTTAAAAACATTTCAATTCATTCTAGCTAAATTGATTATGGATAAACTTTAAAATTTAATAACATTGTTTGTCTCCAATTTATATGTGAAATATAAGTACATGAAAATTTATCTCAATCTCTTTAATTAACTACAACGCGCAACACGCTGTAAGATCCCGCTAGTCAACTAAATAGTTATCCGTTTAATTTATCATTTACTCGTTTTGATATCTTGTTGATGGTCAACTAATTAGTTTCTTTTTTCGTTCTGGAAAATGATCAACTAAATATTTTAAAAATCATTTATATCAAAAAAATTATTATTCACAATAAATTAATTTATTGCTCACTTATCCGAACTATTTTGATGTCAAACAAGACTTTTGTAAAATCTGGATTTTTTAGATCCTATTTAGCAAATTCCATTCTCAAATCTCAAATCCCTATTTTACGAAGTAGTTATTAAAATCAGAGTCCCAATATATGTCCACATCTTCTGTCCTAGTTCCAGCTATTTGAAAATTAACTTCATTGTTCATTCGAGCTTCTTCTCATGGAAAACAATGAATCTCAGGTGAAGATAACGAACGAGATATATAGTACTCTTGAAGAAGATGAAGCGCAGGAAAATGAGCGCCAAATCAATTACCCAGGAATTAAGTCCATGCCATACATTATAGGTGAGTAAAAAATCTATCTTTTTTTTACTGCTAGTTCTTCCATCTTTTTTTGTTATTTTATTAATTTCTTGTGGTACTTTTGTAGGGAATGAGACATTTGAGAAGCTGGGAGCTATTGGAACTATATCCAACCTCTTGGTTTATCTCACCGCTGTTTTCAACTTTAAACGTATAACAGCTACAACTCTTCTTAGTGTTTTCAGTGGTACCACTAATTTTGCGACATTGATTGGCGCTTTCCTTTGTGACACTTACTTTGGTCGCTACAAGACTTTGGCGTTCGCTTCCATCGCATCTTTTCTGGTACGTCACAACACGACTTTGCTTGAACGTGGATTTCCGGTTATCGTACGTAGTTGATTTTATTCGATCACTTGATGGTATAATAGATTAGTTGCCGTGCCAATTCAGTAGTTAGTCGCTGAAATTCTATTGAAATGTGTGTCACGCATAACAGATGAAAACATCACTTGAAAAGTGTCCTAATGTAGCGTCACCTGAAAAGTGTCCTAATTTGAATGAAGCGTCACTAATAATTGTCCTAATTTGATTGAAGCGTCACAAAAAAAGTGTCCAAATCTGTGCGTCACTTTAAAAGTGTTGCATTTTTCCCAAAAAGTTACACATTCCTTGTACACGTACGCACACGGTCTAAACTAAAATTACATTATAACTATGGCTTGTACTGCAACACTTTTTTTTGTTATAAAACGTTATCACGTTTATTAACTAATACTACAATAATTTGAAAGTGTTGCGTGTTGTATCAAGTTCGGTTTACTAGTGCCATTATTTCTATAGAGGCGCATCCATATTAATTTGTGCTACACTCTGTCTGGTTAATTTAGGGGTTGCTTCTGGTATCGCTCACAGCAGCAATCAAGAGGTTGCATCCACCAAAATGTGGCGCAGAGGAAAGTGACTGCATTGGACCAACCCCGGCACAAATGGTTGTCCTGATTAGTGGGTTTGGCCTAATGATCGTCGGTGCTGGTGGCATCCGGCCATGCAACCTAGCATTCGGGGCAGATCAATTCAACCCCAACACGGAATCTGGGAGAAGAGGAATCAACAGTTTTTTCAATTGGTACTACTTAACCGTGACATTTGCCCAAATGGTATCTGTGACACTTGTGGTGTACGTTCAGTCTAATATAAGTTGGGCAATTGGACTGGGAATTCCGGCCATTTTCATGTTGATTTCTTGCATCCTATTCTTTGTTGCGAAGGACTTATATGTGATTGTCAAGCCTGAGGGCAGTCCCCTGAGGAGTATAGCCCAAGTCGTGGTAGCTGCCACCAAGAAGAGGTGGCTGAAGCTGCCGGAGCAACTCGCACTTTACAATTACACGTCACCTAAGTCCATCAATTCCAAGCTTCCTTGCACAGGCCAATTCAGGTAATTACAAATGAAATACTTACTTTCATATTTGTCTCATAATTAAAATGGCATTATGATATAATACAAAAAACATTTCTACCATAATTTAGTTTTGGGACGAAGGAGTATAGTCATGCATGCACTCTATCAGTTTCACTAATAATGTCACAATTTTTATTTTAATCTGTTTCGCTTACATGTGATTCCATTTTTGGTAAAAGTGATCTCATTTCATCTACTCATTTTACTTCAATCTCTTCATTCATCTCAGTGATGGACAATGTTAGAAACTTGGAAAACGAAGGGAGTATGCAGTTACTATGAATAGAATTTATTGCATTATACATACATCTCACCGATTTTTTATTTTTTTTTGTTTTACACATTCATTACCTGCGCTAAAAGTGTTTTAATAAAATGAAAAGGATACATGAAAATGTTTACCACGGAACTAATTTTCCTTCATAGAAGAAAGACTAGGAAGTATGAACCTTAAGTTGTGGGAACTTTCAAATTCCCTAATATAGAATCAAGCATCCAAAACCCAAAGTTAGAAAAGGGGTTAGCCATGCACTTTGCTCTAGTAGATTATGTTGAAGAGCAGAGTCATTTTCTTTTTCAACTTAACTGAACTAAACTGAAATCGATACATTTTGTTATTATCAAGTGAGAGTTGATTCAAATATCAAAAATGGTGTTTTTCTTGATGTAGGTTTCTTGACAGAGCTGCAATCGTAACACCGCAAGATGAAATCAAACCAGATGGAACAGCTTCTGATCCATGGAAACTTGTCAGCATTCAACAAATAGAAGAAGCAAAATGTGTACTCAAAGTCCTCCCCATTTTAGCAGCAGCCATTATTTACCATATTCCCATTCTCCAACAACAACAATATGTAGTTTTCCAAGCCCTCCAATCCGACAGACGCCTGGGAAAAACCAAGCTCCAAATCCCGGCAGCGACCTACACTATCTTCTCCATGCTTAGCCTCACCATATGGGTGCCCATATATGATAGGGCAGTAGTGCCCTTAGTTAAAAGGGTCACAAAGAGAGAAGGGGGCATCACGCTCCTCCAAAGGATGGGCATCGGGATCTTCCTCACTGTTCTGGCATCGCTTGTGGCTGCATTCGTCGAGCAAAAGAGGAGGGCCGCGCCAACCCTAGGCGTGCATTCGCCACGTGGTGCCGTCTCCTCCATGAATGTCTTCTGGCTCGTCCCACAGCTTTCGCTGGCGGGGCTGGCCGAGGCATTCTGTGGAATCGGTCAGCTTGAGTTCTACTACAAGCAGTTCCCGGAAAACATGAGGAGCTTCGCGGGGTCACTCTACTTCGTAGGCTTGGCTGCCTCGAGTTACCTGAACGGAGCGCTGCTATCGGGTGTGCATCGCGCCACGGGAGGTTCTTCGTCGGCTCATGGGAATTGGTTGCCTGAGGACTTGAACAAGGGTAGACTGGATTACTTCTATTTCCTTATCTCTGCTCTTGGAGTGTTTAATGTTGGGTATTTTGTAGTGTGTGCAAAGTGGTATAGGTACAAGGGGGAGGGAGGCAACAGCTAGGGTGTGGAAATGGGGATGAAAGCAGAAGAAAAGGCTGTACTTTGAGGTGAAGAAAACTTATATTTCTAAGTCACTAGGTTTATTTACTTCTCAAGCATAGTATTTCGTAGTGCAATTATATAGGTCACATTTGTTCCAAACAAAGATATCAAATTTATTCCAAAATTTCTACATACTTAGCTCTAGACCCGTCAAATAGGTTAATTGGATAATCTCATTATCCAAACCCAATTAACCCAATATCCAGTGGATCATTATTCAATTAGCTCATTTATTAATGGGTTGGATCATAATGAGTTGGGTCATTAAATGGATAACCCATGAGATAACACATATAGCCCAATGGGTTTAAATATATTATCCAATAAGTCATTATCCAATGGATCATTATGTAATTAACCCAATAAGTTTTCATTCAACATTTTCTTCCTCTATTCTTCTTCCTTTGCCTCGAGTTAGTCGATTTGAGTTTCAACCTTGACTTACTAGGGACGGGTTATGAGTTACGATTAGTCATATTTAGAACTTTTAATCTAGATTATCGGGCCGTGTTCCAGGCCCAAGTTGTCGAGTCAGGCCAAGATCGAAAAAACCCTTAGTTTCAGCTCGGCTCATTTAAAATATCTCGAGTTCGAGTTCAATCGAACTTCTTAAATCTTAGTTCGAATGAAACAAATTTGGTTCGAGTTCAATCGATTCTGTAAAATCTTGACTAAACTCATGTTTGAGCTCAACTCGTCCCATGATTAAGTTTTTTAAAAAAAAATTACATACACAACAATATATTATATTTAATAAAAATATGGCATATATGTAAATTATGATGGCTCGATAATCTCGATGAAGTTAACGAATAGTATTAGATGAGCTCGGTTTCTATTACTATTTGATCTCGGCTTGAGTTCGGTCAAATTCAATTCTAGCTCGGGTGGTTTAAAATATCTTAAGCTCGAGCCAAATTCGACTTCAGCTGTTTTAAAATATCTTAATTTTGATCTAACCTCGATTTCGATCAAACTTGTAAAATTTTGGGTCGAGCTCGAGTTTGAATGAAATTAATTTGGCTTGAGCTCGAATAGATTAGGGTTGTAAATGAGTCAAGACAAACTCAAAGAACCCTCAATGCAAGCTCAATCTCGACTTGAGTTCGATCGAGCAGTTAATTTTTGGCTCGAACTCGAATTTGAATGAAATTATTTTTTCTTGATTTTTTACTCGAACCATGATTTAAAAATATACTTTTTTATGTACATGATAAAATATTAAAAATATATTAAACATATATTATGTTAGCTTGACAATCTTTACGAACAATATTAGTGAGCTCGAGCTCGAATACTATAAAAGTTTGGCTCGAGCTCAGTTAAATCAAATTCGAGAAGAGTTTTGATATAATTGTTCGCGTGTTTTTTGTGAATAGTTTGGTTTGTTTACACTGCTACTCATGATTTACAGTTCGATTCATTTACAACCCACTAAATGACTTTTATCCAACGTGTCATTTAGTTTTGACCCAAAAGATCACTTTATTTTGGCCTAATAGGTCATTTATTAGTTTACCCAATTTACTAAAATTTTAACCCAACTTGTAAAATAATTCTTGTTTTATTATAAGAAATTATCCACACGTCACCCATTACCCAACCCGACCCAAAATTATCCAACGGGTAACCTGTTATCCAACCCAACGATTACAACTCATTTATATACATTAACCCAATGGATCATTATCCAATAAGTGAAAATTTGTAAATGTATAACGGTAATACATCGGGTGACCTGACACATTTGACAGTTGTGTAGACATTTTACGTGAGGACTTCCGATGGATAGCTCATTCTAGTAATATACTCTTACTTATTAGTGCATGAACTTCCAATGGATCGCTCATTCTAGTACTATACTCTTACTTATTAGTGCATGAACTTTTCATGCTGCTACTTTTCAATTTTGGCTTGTATGGGTGAACAGAATGACCTCGAAATTCAACATCGATTACCAGTGGCGGAACTAGAAGGATATTTGAGGAGGGACGGGGGTTGGGCAGGACTGGGCGGGGCGGGGGCTGGGCGGGGCTGGGGCAGAGCTGGGCTAGGAGGGGCGGGAGGGGTATATTACCCTAGTCACCGAAGATTTGGGGGGCGGCCGCACCGGCTGGCCCCCCTAGTTCCGCCACTGTCGATTACATCTATAAATTCTTGAAAATTACACGATAGCCCAAAATTGTATTATCCCATAATTCATTGCTCCAAAATACGTGGGTTTTTTATTCATGCCCAAACATAGAAATATAAAAAAAATGAAAAAATATTGAAAAATGCTAGTATATGTTCTAGAGTAACTTATGGTTGATTACTTAGAAGTTACAAAGTGAAATCGAAAAGGATTATGAATATGTTCTTCTGTCCAATTGTTGATAAATATTCCCTTACGGGCATGAAAAATACTCTAGGGACTTATATGGTCGGATCATGTTCGAGCAGATTTCAATTTGGAGTTACAAGTAAAGTTTTTACATTTTGCACTTAGATCCCTCCAAGAAAGTTGGAGTCATCGAATCACAAAATTGGTGGAACCAAAATGTAATTCAATAATATAATATTGCTACTTTGTGACTTGGGCATATATGGGTGAATGGGAGGGCCTTGAAAGTCAACATTGATTACTTCTATAAATTCTTGGAAAATTACACTATGGACCAAAATTGTGTTACCCCATTACCCATTGATACAAAATACATAATTTTTTTATTCTTTCCTTAATATAGAAATATAAAATAGATTAAAATATTGAAATATTGAAAAAGCGCTAGTATATGTTCTAAAGTAACTCATACCATAAACCCATTTTAAAATTAAGAGTCAAGTGCATATATAACCCTACATAATTCACGAAAGTGCACATATAACCTTGTGATAATTGAAAGTGATATTTAGTATATGTGCATATATAACCTTTTCCGACAGTTTAAGGCCAAAATTCAGTGAAATGACTATTTTGCCCCTCTATAAAAAATTAAAAAACATAATTTTAAATTATATTCCTACCCCTAAATCCCTAATTCATTCTCTTTCATTTTCCTCTTCTTCGTTCTCTTTTCCGCCCATCGCCATTTCTCTTTTCTTCTCATTTTCCCCTCTTCTTTCATGGGTTAAAGCACTCTGTTCATTCCTTTCTAGTCAAAGCACTATGTTCCTTTTCCTTCCCAACTCCAAGATTCCTCCTTTTCTTTCATTCCTTTCTTTTCTGTTCAGATTTCCACAGAACATATGGCATTGACGGTGGGCATTACTACTCATATTGATTCTACTTTAGATGGTGTGAAGCTGGTGATCAACGCCATCGATTTTCTGAAAGACATGCCAGAATGTTATATGATATTAAGACTCGGGTTAAGGAATCTCAAAAAATGTGTTCTAATTTTTTGTTCTAGCAAGTTTGGCAACGAGGAAAGTTTCATATCTGTTTTCTTTCTTCTATTTCTTTCCTCCATTGAAGTTTCAGATATGTTTTCTTTCTTCAATATATTGGCTGCTTTCTCCTTTTGGGCGATGGATTTGGAAAAGGCGTAGGGGGCAGAGCATCGGAAAGGAGAAGGAGGAAGGGCTGAGATGGGTGGCGGGCAGAGATGGTAGTGGCAGGGAGAGGAAGAGGTGGCGTGGCAGAGCAGTGGAGGAAGTGGCATGATAGAACGGCGGAGAAGACATGGCGGAGGAAGCGGAGATGCGACAGTGGAGGCGGTGGAGCAGTGGAAGTGGTGGCAGAACAGTGGTAGGCACAGAGCATTTTAGTCTTTTAAATTTTTGTATTTGGCTCAAAGGGTATTTTGGTCATTTTCAGTTTATCAATGGTCGGAAATGGCCAGCCAATGCCGGAATATAGTCTTTAGCTTTTATTTGCACTTATGTAAAGTAGTTAGGGTTATTTTCGCACTAAAAATTATCTCAGGGTTATATCTGCACTTTCTCAATTATATAGAGTTATATTTGTATATTTCCCTTAAATTAAAAGCACTCCTACCATCCAAAATTACTATTCTGATCATAGGCACCGGTATTAGCACCAATATGTCATTCAGCCAAAATTGGTGTTGGAAAATATTAAATTCACACTTTTTTTCGTCAAAGGCACTGGTATCTAGCACCGATTTTTAATGAACCGGTGCCGGGTTTTTTCATAGGCACCGGTATTTAGATTCATTTTCTAGATATTGGTGCCTATGTAATTCCTAGCACCGTTATTGCTCTGCCAACATTAACATACTGGCAGTAATTCCTGTGTACCGATTTTCCAGTAGTGTGGTTGCAATAAATTAAGTCAGTTTATGAAGGAATCGCCTTCTATCCACAATTAATGTGCCACTGAATGAAAATCCCAATATTTGAACCAATTTATTAACAATCAAAACACCTGCCAATCATGGTTTTGAAGTTGTTTTAAGTATCGGGATGATTACTGGTATTGGGGAAAAAATCTTGACGTGATTTCGGAAAAATGTTCCAAATTTGGAATATACATCAGTTTATTTTAAAATGTTTCATGGCAACACATTTGATTTCTGAACCTGTATAGAATAAAATCTTTCTTCCTCCCAAGTCTCAAAAATAAACTCTAGCATACCACCGCTCTAATTTTGGCTTTAAGCAAAAATATTACATCTTCCCTAATCTATATTTAGTGATGATGGTTAGAGCTGCGGGAAAAGGAAAACCAAAAAATCCATCACCATCTCGATTTGGTGGTCAAGATACAGCGTGAAATCTGCCATAGGAGGAACCCGAGGATGGCGAACTTCTGAGGAATCAAATTCCTATACGGAGAAACATAAGACAAAGAAGCAACGAGTGCTCTTCGGAGCCCACATAGAGTTGTGAATTCTTCAACCAGACAACAAAGAAGCGATATGTTCAATGAGTACGCTACAAATGCAATGCAACCAAGGCGTTGAACCAAATTTTGTATTTGATTTCAATTTTGGATGCATATGAATTATTTCCGCCGTCATTATTTGTATAACCTAGCTATGTTGGATTGTCCAACCCACCCTGAATAGTAATACAATTTAATGCAAATTTGGGAAAACATTGTGACAATGATAGGGTAACCAAGGTTAATGGAATTATAATGCATGTTAGTAACTTCACGATAAATGTTGTGTTAATATGTCCTTGAATCGATCCTAGTTTTTTACGTCCAGCTATAGTTAAAGGATACAGTGATGCAAACTGGATACACGATATAAAGGATCTGAAATCCACTAGTGGGTCTGTATTTACACTGGGTGGAGGATCAATCTCGTGGAAGTCCTCTAAACAAACGGTTATTACTCGATCCACGGTGGAATCTGAGTTTGTTGCCTTAGACAAGGCGGGTGAGGAGGCCAAATGGCTCCTTCAATTTGTAGAGGACATTCTTAGATGGCTGAAGCATGTGCCAGCCATATGTATACATTGTAATAGTGTATCTGCTATTGGAAAGGCTCAGAATATGTTGTATAATGGGAAGTCTCGTCATATTCGACAGGGACATAGTTCCATTAGACAACTTCTCTCAACCGAAGTGATCACAATTGACTATGTAAGGTCAAAGGACAACATAGCCGATCCCTTGACTAAAGGATTGAATCGAGAGTTAGTTGAAACATCATCAAGAGGAATGGGACTAAAGTTCATTAAAGGATGGGTTACGTATGTGGATACCCAACCTATGTGACTAGAGATCCCAAGATCTAGGTTCAAAGGGACAACTAAACTGCAAAGACCCATTGTGATCACTGTGGGGGTATCATACCTCCTGTCTCATTCCTACGATGAAGAAACAGTGATGTGAATGGAGGTTAAGCATTAAATTGCTTTTAATGATTCA
>JAULKM010000010.1:2314186-2329961 GCA_032355605.1 Rubia tinctorum
GATCACGTGAGCAACTTCTTGGACGTAATGCACAGCGAGGATAGGGAAAGCAAGAGGGGACTTTTTGATGCAGTAGTCGATTTTCTTCACAAGACCGGTCTCAAGGAGGAAGCTGGATCCGTTTGGGAGGTGGCTGCCCAGAGAAACGTCTACCCTGATGCCGTCAGAGAGAAAAGCTCCTCGTACTGGCTCATAAACCTGCACGTTATGTCAGACGGGACTGCAGTTATCGCGCTGTCAAGGACACTCGCCTGGTTTCGCAGACAGATGCTGACCTCAGGAATCTGCCCCAGCCGGATTGACATTGTGACCGGGTGGGGCAGGAGAAGCCGGGTGACAGGCTCGTCTCTGGTGCGACAAGCAGTGCAGGACTTGCTGAACGTGTTTAGCTTCCCCTTCGTGGCGGAGAATGGCAACTCGGGGTGCTTTGTGGGGTCCGGGGAACCCCTCAGCCGATGGCTGGTGCAGTCCTACGTTGAGCGCATGCATTTGCTGTAGTTTCTGGTACGAAGCCGATGATGCATGATGCAGTTTTGATGAAGCTTGATGCAGTTTTGATGTGGGAATGGAAAGGAAGTAGTATATATAGTGTCATGTAACGGGTATTTAGTTTGGTATGTTTTTGCTTCTGGCTAGTTTTTCAGGTAGAGTTTATTTTGAATAAGCTGTGGCTCTGCTACTAGTACTGATCAGTGGATGATTTTTGGCTGGAGCAAGTGCTACATCGTTGTGTAAAACCAATCTATGGATTTATGAAAAAGAGGCATACTAGTATATGTTTTATTTAAATTACTCCCTCTGGTTTCTTAACAATGACTCATTTTTTTCAAAAAAAAATTCAATGCATGTTTGACCATTGATAACTTTCATTTCATACAATAACGGATTATAAAATTTTACTTTTTAAAAACTACATGTTACGGAGAATCCAAACACACCACACATGACGTTTGTTATTGTATGCAATTAAAGTTATTGATGGTCAAACATGTCTTGAAAATTTTTGTAGTCAAAGTGAGGCAATGTTAGAAAACCAAAGGGAGTATGCTAAGCAAAAGTAGTATCTATAATGTTATGTATGGCTAAATTGTTAGTTGACTAATACGTGACATTACATGCATAATCTGCGATAAATTTAAGAGTAGGATCGTTTTTCTTCCACCATCTTCTGCTTCTCATCCAACATCCCATGCCAAGCCCCAACCCAACACCACCATTAGCCAACATAAAATCATAAAATGAAATCAAGAATTAAACTATCTTGAATTATGATGATAAACTATCTTGGTTGAAATTCAATGATGGACTTGTAACGTTAAAACACCCTACTCTATAACTTAACTAGGAGGGGTTGTTGGATTAAGAGAAAGCAAAGACTGCTGAAAAGGGACACCGTGGCGTATTACAGGGATGGCAACGCGGGGGGTGGCGATAGCTCCAGATGAATATTGAACAAGACAAACTTTAAGACGTCCGCCCCCGATTAGTACCATGAACCCGCCAGAAGGCAATTACTTCTTTGCGCCAGACAAGATCCTGATCCATGACCCATGTTCCCTCATCACCTGCACAGGAGTCCAATCTTCCAGCCGCCGCCCGATTTTGAATCGCAAATGGCCACTGAGTCATCCAACACACCCATATATATATATATATATGTCCACGAGGCATATCTATGGTGTTAAATTCCTCTATCCGGAAGTCAAATGTAAGGAGTCTCCCATCGACTGACAACCAGTAATAAAAACCATTTGCATACACTCCATTGCTAAATGCATTAGGAGCATATTCCAAGTCCACACATTTTTTACTCGAACCATTTGTACTCACTTTGTATATCTGAACCTCTGACTTTGCTCTCCCTTCCCCACTCCATTTCTCACCTTTTATTGCAACCACTTTGTAATCTTTACTAGACGCATTGAAACCAAACCCAAATGGTCACTTTGACGACATAGCTTATTACGAGGAAGTGGCACATCTTCGCGAGTAACAGGGTTGTACAAGTGAGCTGGCCAGTTCCCAATTCTTGTAACAAAACAATTCCATTGCATGAAACTACGACTCTCCATGAACAAGATCTCAAATTAGGACGCGACGATTTAACAAATTCCTTATTGTTTTTAGACTACCATAATACATCTTCAATATCTGCTCTTTCATGCACCAGGGAAAACATCATTGACAAAGTCGGAGCCCGGTTGTTATCAGTATGCTTTCCATGGAAATAGGGGTGTCAGAAGATCAAATCACGCCATGTTTTGCACACGCAACTAAATCTCACCAGTGACTCCACCGGCAACTTTGACAGGATTTCTCTCATCACATCTTCTGGCCAATTCATCACATGTTTTGCCCGCCGCCGCTTCATCCTGCCAAACAATAATTAAGGATGATTCTTGGCGTGTTTCTTTACTATTTATGCAAGCAAACAAAATCTAAACAAGATAAGAATCCTAGTTAGAATAGAATTAGTATCACGTTCCTACTCTGTTTTTGTATCTTTTGGCCAAACAATTGTGGCTATTAATAAGCCGAAGGTAACGAGACTTTCAATAACGTAAGGAGTAGTTATTATTGTGTTTAGAAAGGCCAAAATCATGTTTGTATTACGCATATGCTTATTCATGGTCGTATGCTTATTACATTGGAGTCATGGACCATCACAACTACTGTTATACCCAGGGGCGGATCTTGGTAAAAAAAAATAGGGGGTATTAATATATGGTTACCTATGTAAAAATTTTTTTACCATTAATATTAAATAAATAAATATATATATATATATTTTAATAGGGGTATTAGTATTTGGTTACCCCATTAAAAAAAATTTAGATTCGCCACTGGTTACACCTTCTACACATTTAGACATCGTCTTCTTCTTCTTGCATTCAAACTAATCCAAGCATAGTTTGACTTTGACTCCACAAACAAAAACCACACGTAGTACATTATCAAACAGAGGACAAACAAAATATTTAATTACGGTAGGCATAGGAGTCATCAATCCTACCTGAACTGAAATGATTTGTATGAGATTTGCAGGGATTTTTCCAAAAATTGATAATTAGAAGTTATTAAGGAAATAAATAGTAGTTTAATGTAAATATTACTTGTAACTATAATTAGATTTAGATTATTTTTTTCTTTTATGTAAATGTATTTGTACTTCTGTATAATGTACCCCAGAGCATGAATAAAATCACACATTATTATTCTTATTTTTCTACATGGTATCATAGCCTAAAATTCCGAAACTTTAAAGAAAAATTTTCGCTGCCAATTTTCGTCGGAACCGACCGCTGCTGTCCGAACGGCCCGCCACCTTCTTCACCATGCGCCGACTTGTTTCCCAGTTTTTCTCTGCTGATTCCGCAGCCGATTGTCGCCATAGATTTTCCTTCAACTACTGTGAACGTCTGCTGTCTGTCCGTGACTGAAGTAGAAGCGCGTGCTACTTCACGCGCCGCCTCGTGCTCCACGCGCCCCCACCGTTTCACCACACGCCGCCGCGTCGATCCATTGTACCGCTGTTATTTCACGACACTGATCTGCACTGATAACTACTCCTGGTTCTAGTTCCGATACTGCTGAGCAAGCATGCATCGCTGCTGAAGCTGAGACTAATAAGTTACATAATTTTAATGCCACCGATGTGATTGCAACTTTACTCAAACAGTTGCAGTTACAATCTGGCCCTGGGGGATCTATTCACGTCGGTCGATCTCATAATGATCATTACTACCTTAGTACCAATGACGGTCCCGATTGTTAAACTGTCTCATCATTATGAAAGGTGAAGAAAATTATCTTGAATGGTCTGCAGTAATTTCTGGTTCTATGCTTGCCAAGAAGAAGATTGATTTCATTGATATAACCATTACCAAACCCCTGGATAATCATCCCGATGCAGTTGATTGGCCGAGAGTTAATGTTACCCTTGTATGTTGGATCTTGCAGACTCTAAATCCACCATTGAGTTCATCTAACAGTTATTATTCCACAATTAAGGAATTGTGGGATGATCTTAAGGCCCGATTTACCTTTAGGGATGGTCCAAAAATTCCGCAGATGCGTGAAAATATACAAAACTGTCGGGAGAATGGTCAGACTGTTATAATTTATTTTGGCAAATTGAAGAAGTTGTTCAGTGCTTACAACTCACTCCGGCCTCCTTTGGTTTGCACCAGTGAAGCTTGCAAACCTCTGTGCACATGTAACCATGCTGCCAATGTCTTCCAAGAACGTGAGAAAGACATGATCTATTAATTTCTCCTCGGACTTGATGAAGGTTATCACACCTTGCGGTCCGACATGATGACCACTGATTCTTTGCTACTTGTCATGCGCGTATATGTCGTTGTTGCTCTGGAGAAGAATTACAAAGTCGTCATTCAGTCTCGCGAGTCTTCATCTGACTTTATGACATATGCTGCACGACGCCCTCCACCATCGGGTTCTTCGACAGCTGTTCTCAGCTCAGCTGATCGCGAAGATTCTCACCTGCTCTCATTGTCAACGCAAGGGTCACGACAAAGATACTTTTTTCAAGCTCACATAAGTACCAGATTGGTTCAAGGAGTTGAACCAGAAATCCAATAAGACGGTGTCATCACCACCGACGACCGCCGCCGTCATCGGCGAACCGGCCATTGGTATCCTCCAGCTACCGCTTCCTTCTGTCTGCCCCGCCTTGTCCCCACCTGGACATGTTGCGGGCGCCGACCATCTTGCCCCTACTCGTGCTGATTTTGGTCCTGCTATGTCCGATGAACAATGAAGTACGACCTACATTTATTTAATCAGTTTAATGTTGTTTCTAACCATGGGTCAGGTAAGTACAATTTGCCATGAATCCTTGATTCGGGAGCCTCATATCATATGACTGGTGATAGAGGTTCTTTGATTAATGTTACTACTGTTGTTAATGCCGTGAATGTTGTCTTGCCTGATGGTTTCGTGTCATCTGCATCCCAATATGGCTCTATTTATTTTGGAGATGTTACTCTTACTCATGTGCTTTACATACCTTCTCTGCGATGCCATCTATTATCATGCTCTAGATTGTTATCTGTCTTAAAATGTCTAGCTTTGTTTACTAAAAATTATTTAATTTTACAGAATATCAGTATGAGGAATGTGATTGGAGTGGGTGAACGACAGGGGGGTTTATTGGCTTCGTCTGCTGGATACGAATGATCATCCTCATATCTTGCAGTCAACAGTTGCTTCAGTTTCGTCTTCTGATTTTTGGCATTAATGTCTGGGGCATCCCTCCTCTACAATGTTGTCTTCTGTTTCTACTCTCGATTTTAGCACAAATAATGTTATTGTACCTTGCTTGGCTTGTCATCGAGCAAAGCATACTAGACATAGTTTTCCTTTGAGTTCTTCAAATGCTAGTTCTTTGTTTGAATTAATACATTGTGAAGTTTGGGGTCCTTATAAAATACCATCATCTAGTGGTGCATTTTATTTTTGACTATAATTGATGATTAATCCTGATCTGTTTGAGTTTACTTATTAGTCGCTAAGTCTAAAGTTACTTCTAGAATTATTGAATTTTGTGCTCTAGTCAAGAATCAGTTTGGCCGTACTGTTAGGCGTGTCCGGACTGATAATGGTACATAATTTATACCTTTGAGATCCTACTTTGCTGAGTCTGGGATTAATTTTTAGACTTTTATGGTTGATACACCAAAGAAGAATGGTCGTGTGGAACGCAAGCATCGCTATTTGTTGAATGTGGCTCATGCTTTACATTTTCAAGCCAATCTACCGATTGAATTTTGGGGAGAGTGTGTTCTTACAGCGGCATATATGATCTACCGGACACTGACCAAGCATATCAATGGTCGCATACCTTTTGAGTTATTCTACGATTGCTCCCCAAATTACAAGGCTTTGCGAGTCTTTGGATGTTTGTACTTTGCTTCCCATATTCCCAGATTCCACGACAAGTTTGCTCCAAGAAGTCGTCCCTATATGTTTCTTGGGTATCCTACTCGAAAGAAAGGTTATCAGCCTTTTGATTTTGGAGACCCGCACTTTCTTTAATAGTTGGGATGCAGACTTTTATTAAGATCAGTTTCCATACTCTGCTCTCCCGAAAGCATCATCGCCGCCGCCGTACTCCGGCCGCCCGTGTCCTCCTTGTCGCCGCCGCCGGAATAGACTTCATCGCCTCCGCCAGCCAAACACTCATCGTCACCGGTCAACACCCTGCCAGCCACCGAAATCTTCCAGCAACTGGCTGCCCACCTGACGCCGGAGCCGCCGGTCGTAGAATCCCTGCCAACTGTGCTGACTTCAACTTCGGCATCGGTACCTCACGCGCTGCAAGTGCCGTCGCCCACCATTGACATTGCGCTCCATGCGCCTCCTCCATCGCAGCCTGCCACGTCAGATGGCTCCCCGGAGCTGCCGCCTACGGCTGATCTACCTCTTGTCCGCCAGAGTTCTTTTGATCGTCGCCCTCCTACTAATCTATCTAGTTATGTCTACTCTGTTGCTGATATTAATAAACCCCCCAGTGCTACGACTACAGCTGCCACGTCACATTCCTTGGGTGTTCTCTATCATTTTTTCCGATTTTGTAAATTTTGATAAATTTTCTAGTACGCATTCCAGATTTTTGGGTGCAGTAACTTCTAGTGCAGATCCGACTACTTATTATAAGGCTTCGAAGCATGCTCATTGGCGTGATGTAATGGCTGATGAGATTAATGCACTTGAGCGTAATCAGACATGTACTTTGTCTTCATTACCTCTGAATAAGACTGTTATTGGATGCAAATGGGTGTATTGTACCAAGTTCAAGTCTGATGGTACTATTGAACATCACAAAGCTCACTTGGTGGTTCTTGGAAATTGCCAAAGGGAAGGGATTGACTACACTGTGACATTTGATCCTATTGCAAAGATGAGTTATGTACGTCCATTTTTATCAGTTGCAGTTATTCGTGGTTGGGAACTGCATTAGATGGATGTGCATAATGATTTTTTGCATGGTGATCTGCATGAAGAGGTCTTCATGCGACCTCCACTAGGATACCCTGCACCTTCTGGCCAAGTGTTGCCTTCGAAAATCTCTTTATGGTCTTCGACAAGCCCCTCGTAATTGGTTCGCAAAATTGGATTAGGCTTTACGTGCATTTGGTTTTGTTCAGAGTAAGGCAAATTACTCTCTTTTTTCTTTCACTCGTGGCTCGATTTCATTGCATGTTCTTGTTTATGTGGATGATTTGGTCATTGCTAGTAGTTCCTTGTCAATCATCTCCTACTTCAAGAAATACCCAAGTTCTTGTTTTCATATGAAAGATCTTGGTACACTTAAGTATTTCTTGGTTATAGAGATTGCTAGAAGACTGGATGAGATATTTCTTTCACAAGGGATATATGCCCTAGATATCTTGTCTGATACAGGTTTATCGGCTTCTATCCCAACTGATTTTCCAATGGAGCAACAACATGATTTTGCGAAGGTCGAAGGCCATATTTATGATGATCTTGAGCAGTATCGGCGCTTGGTGGGTAGCCTCATTTACCCGACTATTACTCGTCCTGAGCTGAGTTATTATGTTCATACTCTTGCTCAGTTTATGAAGTCTCCTTGTGTTCCTCACTGGCAAGCACCATTTCGTGTGCTTCACTACTTGAAGAGTCATCCTGATCAAGGTTTATTTCTCTCTTCACGTAGTTCCTTACAGTTGACTGCTTATTGTGATTTGGATTGGGCTGCTTGTCCGATTACGCGACACTATCTTTTTGGGTACTTTGTGACAATTGGTAATTATCCGATTTCATGGAAGAGCAAGAAGCAACCTACAATTTTTCGTTCTTTTGTTAAAGCGGAGTATCGTGCTATGACCGTTGTTTGTTGTGAGTTATTGTGGCTTAAGTTGTTACTTCGTGACTTAGGTGTTGTGCATTCTTCTCTTATGCGACTATTCTGTGATGCTCAATCTGCTCTTTACATTGCGGCGAATCCGGTGTTCCATGAATGTACTAAGCATATAGAGGTTGATTGTCATTTCGTCCGTGATCTTGTTCAGTCTGGTACCATCGTTACTCATCATATTCGCACGACTGACCAACCTGCAGATTTGTTCACCAAAGCTCTCGGACAAACTCAGTTTCATTCTTTACCTGGAAAGTTGGGCATTTCTGATCCACGTGCTCCAACTTGAGGAGGAGTATTAAGGAAATAAATCGTTAAATATGAATATTACTTATAATTGTAATTAGATTTAGATTCATTTTCCTTTTCTGTAAAGGTGTTTGTACCTCTATAAAATGTACCCCAGAGCATGAATAAAATCACATTATTACCCTTATTTTTCTACATAAGTGTAATAGAAGTAGAATTAATTCTCTGTAGACAGGTGAATCAACAGATGATGTGGATTGCCTAAAGTGCAAGTTTATATGATTAGATTTCTTGGGCTTGTCACTATTTGGTTCCTATGGAAAGTGAGAAATCAAAACTGAACCACATCGGCTCATATCTCAAATTGTTAATTTCCATTCCTTTATTTTTCTACTCACCCAATCAGTGGTAATTACACTGATCATGATTTCTGGATCAAACATAAAATTAATTTCACTACTGTATCATGTATCTGCTTAATGTTAATACTGCATGCATTTTACTTAATTGGAAATTTGGATCGGTAAATTTTAGAGCATGATTGCTAACTTGATATAAGCCTCTTGGTTCCGATACTACAAGTTCCGAGTCACCATATGAAGTTCATAGTTCTTTGAGTGAGGAAAATCCGGAGACGGAGATTATGATATACAACTGTCTTGTGAAACTAACTCTTAAGGTAAATGGATGCGCATAAAATGATATTCACATTTTGGCTTTGATATCTGAATTTCTGTCATTTTTGGTTGTTTTTTGAATTTTTGCAATAGTGTACTTGATCTCTCTGACTCTGTTTGAGATCAGCCATACCTACACAATATGATTGATCTCCTATTGGTTATGTCACTTATTCAAAACAACCATAAGGTGAAAACACCCAACCATGCAGAAGAATATGAGCCTTCTAAAGGAAATGGTAATTTAATTAGGAAACTCTCAGTGATTGTGCAGTTTGTAGAGTTTGGCACTCTAAGAACCACTCTTTGCTTACTGTTGAACTTGTTAATAAGCTATTGATATAGAATTTTGTTAAACACATATTGTATTAAATATAGGTGTTTTAGCTGATTTGTAGAGCATGACACTCTAAGAACCACTCATTGCTTTTGGCTGTTGTTGAAGTTATTGATAAGCTGTTGATATAGAATTTTGTTGAAGAAATATTGTATTGAATGTATGATGTTTTGGCTGATTTGTAGAGTTTGACACTCCAAGAACCACTCCTTGCTTTCAGCTGCTATTGAACTTGTTGATACAGAATTTTGTTGAACAAATATTGTATTGAATGCATAATGTTTTGGCTGATTTATAGAGGCTGACACTCTAAAAATCACTCCTTGCTTTTGGCTGCTGTTGAACTTGTTCATATGCTATTGATATGGACTTTTGTTGAACAAATATTGTATTGAATATATGATATTCTGATTGATTTGTAGAGCTTGGCACTATAATAATAGCTCCTTGCTTTTGGCTGTTGTTGAAACTTGTTGATATGTTGTTGGTATAGAATTTTGTTGAACAAATATTACCAGTGATGTAGCCTAGGGAGCCACACAACCATAATTTTAATGTTTTCATCATGTAGCTTACAATTATATAACAATCTACATAGAGGTGGAATCAATTACAGGAGCAACACAATTATGTTACCTACGGGAGCAACACATTAGAGCTTAAATGTATTTTATCATTAATTAATTTTATTAAAGTGGGAATTTTCAATAATTCGGATCGACTGATGAATAGTAATTTTCAATGTTTTCATTAGTCTATCAAATTTTCAAAAGTATATAATTTCCGGACAGAAAACGAACAGGCCAAAACTCAAAGGATTACTTATAGTAAACTAGATAGGAAATCGATACCGCAAAAACAGAAACTCACTAGTCCTTGAGTAAATTTTCCCTTGTCCATATGGTGAGAAGCCGAGAACGAGTGAGTTGTTGGGTTGAGAGATGATTGAAAGATCGACGGCGAGGAAACTCACAGTTCACAGAGATGAGAAACTACCATAATAAGAAACTCACAGTTCCACGATCAACGTTGATGCTCACGAGTGTTGGTCAATTGAAAGAGATCTTCGATTGATTCATTTGAAACCATGTATACATAAGTTCAAACACCTTAGGGGTTGTTTGGTTGGGGAGAATCGAAATGGGGAAAGGGAATAAAGGGTAATGAATCCATTGGTTAATGTTTGGTTAATTTTTTTAATCATTTCCTTTCCTTTTTTACGGTTTGAGATTCTCTCAATTCAGTTAATGACGATTCCCTGCTCTTACCCCAAGATTCAGATTCCCCCTATTTTTGTTTCGTTTATAAGATTAAAAAAACTCTTTCACTTGCACGTCTTTCTTCCACCTTGTTCCAGCTTCTTCTCCACAAACCCTTCACCTTCTCCGGAAGACCTTCTCCACTGCAAGACCTTCTCCATTCACGGTAAACTTCTAGCTTCTTGATTGATGCATTTTCACACCATTATTAATCGGCGATTGATGTATGATAGTTTTTATCATTAGAACCTCAATATTTTCTCTGCGCACCTACTGTCCCTGTAAACTTAAATTCTGGTGTACATGTTCAGAAATTTGATGTAAATTTGGGTGATTGGTTTCTCATACCAAAACCTTGTCAAAGTGATATCATCCAATTATATCTATAGTATACTCCGTGAATCACATGATTTAACCAAGTAGGCTTTTCCAATTATATCTATAGGATAAATGAGGCGTATGTTCAGGTGACCAGATTGTCATGTAAAAGTGGTTATTGTGAAGCTTTGGAAACCAAGAAAAGGGTCACTTGTTTAGCAAGCGCTAGTGAGAAAAGAACATGAAAACTGCTATTTGAGTTGTGTTGGTTTAAGTCTATTTTATAGTTCAAGGAGAATCTTTAGTGCTTCTCTTATTAGACCCATTTTGATAAAAGGAAGTTGTTTTGTTAAGAGAATTACTAAGCTTGAGAATTAGTCTGTTTAAAGATTCTCTTAACAAGAGAAGTATACTTGTTTTGATAACAACGAGTGGACAAGTATTTAAAGCGCGTTTCTTTTAAGTGTAGCAGTATGACATCCCTTTACCATGGTGCAACAGTAGAGTTATTTACCACATAACGTGCTTGAGAATTGAAGGGATTGGATCAGCTTCTAACATGGGTTCCCCTGATTCATGTTTCTTGATTTTCTACATCTACTGCTCGCTGAAATTGGCAAAGGCATGGCTGAATGACATAAACAATCAGAGAGGGAATATAATTATAATTATTGAAAGAAAGCTGTACTACTAATTAATTGTAAATAAGACAAGGAATAATGAGATGATGCACAACAATTTTATGGTATCCCTGTTGTGTAGCCTATGCTTCTGTTTATTAAATAAATTTGAGAAGGAATTTTGAACTTCTCGTTTGTTTGGAATCATATAAACTGAGTAATGTACCTGTTTGTTTGTTGTTTGATGTGTTCAACAACATTGATAAACATGGAATTTGCTTAATCTGCTTGAAATCTTAATTTGTCACATCATTAGTTCTTTTATTTTTACGGTCTAATAATATTTTGGCTAATAATACACATAATGGCTCGTCCTGGTCTTTCATTGAGAAGAAGAAAGGAATTGGAGTTTATTGAATTTAAAATACTCATGATTAATGTTGTGATTTTGGTATACTTGACATCTTACTCGATCAGTAAAACATTGTATAATTCAAAACTCTTGTCCAAAAACAAGAGAAGTAGAAGAATACAGAAAATGATGAACTTAAATAGATTAGTGAGAGATATTGATGTTTTGTGTAGGAGTCATCTTCGTATGAATCGATGTGCTTTTAATAAGTTTTGTGAGATGGTTAGAGATATTGGTGGCTTGAGTGATACTAGGAATATGACTATACAGGAGATTGTTGCGATTTTCTTGTATACAATAGCACACCACCAAAAGAATAGATGTTTGGGGCCCTATTTTTATAGGAGTTGTGAGACGGTTAGTAAACAATTTTAATTTGTGCTTGAAGGCAATTTTGACGTTGCACGTTATGTTACTTAAGAAGCCTTCGCCTATAACAGAAGATTGTAATGACGACAGATGGAAGTATTTTAAGGTAACACAAACGATGATCTCATTTATTTTTAACAATTTCAAAAAATCATTATATCAAATCATCTAAAATTTTGTATATTTTATAGGATTGTTTAGGTGCAGTTGATGGTACAATGATTAATGTAAGTTTACCATCGGAGGATCGATCCAAATATCTAACAAGAAAGGGTACAATTTCAATGAATGTTTTAGGAGCTTGCTCGCCAAAGATGGAATTCATTTACATTTTACCTGGTTGGGAGGGTTCAACACATGATGATAGAGTACTACATGATGTTATTTCTAGGCACTGTGGTTTAAATGTTCCTAGAGGTAAATGAGAATATTAATACTTAATAACTAAAATATAAAAATCATGTACTAAAATTATTTTGTGTGTAAATGTTGTTATTATTCGTGCCATGCTGGATATACTAATGGAGAGATATTTCTCACGCCATTTAGAGGACATCTTTATCACCTTAGAGAGTGGAACAATGGTCCCCGTCAACCGCAAAACGATGAATAGTGTTTCAACTTATATATGCAAGGGCTATAAATGTGATAGAACGGTGTTTTGGGGTACTCAGGGGGAGATGGGGAATACTTAGAAGTCCTTCTTTGTTTAGTTTACAAACCCATGGCCGTATTGTCATGCATGTTGTTTATTGCACAATCTGATAAAGAAATATATGCCTCCCGAGTCTATTTTTTTAGGACATATATGATGATGAGGATTATGATTTCGATGGTGGTGACGATGGGGACGACGGTGAAGTTGAATGTATAACGTCTGTTGATACATCTGATCCTTGGACTAACTATAGAAATTCAATGGCGCAAACAATGTTCAACAATTGGCAAGCTAGAGTTCGAAGAGACTGATTTTTTTAATTATGTTATAGAGACATAGTTCATATTGTTCTTTCTTTACGTATTATAATAAAGATCATGAACTTTTGAATTTTAAGTACGTAGTAAATTTATTAATAACTTTTGAACTTTTGAATTAGTATGACTTCAGTGTGTGTATGGTCTTTTGATTATGTTTATTTCTAATGATGAATTGAAATTTATGTGAAAATAGGATGGATGAAAGTATGTCAACTGGAGGTGCTAGTGGAAGAGGGAAAATAAACGATATTGAACTAGTGAAGAAGATAAGGCCCTCGTAGGAGCTCTATATGAGTTATCCACTTATCCACATTGGAAATGCGAGAATGGATTTAGAAATGGATATATGATTCGTTTGGAGGAATTAATTGGGAAGGCAATGCCTGGATGTGGTTTGAATTCTACACCTCACATTGATTCTCAATTGAAAACTCTTGTCAGGAAATTTAGAGCCATAATTCAAATGTTGGGAATGAGTGGATTCAAATGGGATGATCAAAAGCATGTGATATCCGTGGAAAGATCTGTGTACGATGAATATTGCAAGGTAAACTAAATTGATACAATGCATTTATATACAAAATTTATTTTGTTATACTTTTTATATGATTATAATTTTTTCTTTTTCTAGGCTCATCCTGCTTGCAAAAATTTATATGGGGGTGCATTTTCCTCACTTGCATACCTTGATGGAGATTTATGGTAAGAACTATGCAACTGGAAAACTTGCTGAGGGATTTGAAGATGCAGTGGGGAGCATGGAAATGAGAGAAATGTGCGGGTTGACATTAACTCAAGTGATGATGATGGTGAAGCTGAAGTTCTTGAGTCTGCTCCTCCCTCGAAGAAGGCCAGAAAAGAGAATATTTCTAAAAAAGGAAAAGTACAAAGGTGACGAAGAAGGAAACTGAGAATTCTAGTGGCTCAGAATTGACAACCTTGCAACATTTTATGAAAGATATGAATAGTCATCTTTCTACAATGACCAGTGTTTGGGTTCGAGCTGATAATCGTGAGCAAGAAATAGCTGATAAGTGTAGCAAAGTTTTGGATGAATTACTTGAATTGGATGGCTTATCACCAACTGAGGCAATGGAAGCAGCAAACGTTCTAATTGCTCAACCAAACAAGTTGAATATATTTTTCAACTGTCCTACTCATTTGAAAAAACAATATGTGAATGGTCTACTTGGCAGTGCTGTTTCTGGTGGGAGTGATGATATTTAGATTTATATAGTACTCGATGTTGAATGATTGTTTTTTAATAATGTAGAATTAATTATGTGTCTCTGAATATCATATGATATTTAATTTATTATGTAGTGATTTGAATTTCTATTGGTTTATCATATTTCTCAAAATTTTGTAATAAAAATTATTATTTTTGTTAATTCTTAAAGATGACATGAATTTTTGACATTAGTATTAACATGTGTGGTTAATATGAAATTACTTATCCTGCATATGTGAATTTAAGTTTTTAAAATAGAAATTTGTTTCCCCTTCTTGAACCAAACATGTACAAAGGGAATGAAAGAGAACTTGATTCCATTTCCATTGTTAAACCAAACAATTTGAGAAATCCATCATCATTTCTTTCCTTTCTCTTCATTTCCCCTTCCCTTTCCCGATTCCATTCTCTTTCCTCCGTTTGAACCAAACGACCCCCTTAAGCTGAGGAATGTGAATGCTAAAAGACTTCTATTGTGTTTAGAAGTGTGACTTGATGGCTTATTTTCCTTATTTAATTTAACTTTAATTAAATAAACTTAAATATACCGGGTACCTTGGGTACCCGAATATAAGATTTTTACGGTCCGTACCCGGACCTGGTAAAATACGTAATTTACGGGTCGGATATTCAGCCCAATTTTTTTTAAAAAAATACCCGGTCATTAAATGTCGGGCTGATAGATGGACGGGTCGGATATTGCGGGGTCCGGTATATATGCACACCCCTAGTAGAGGGGGTAGATTTAATAGATCCGATCATTTTACAAGTCTAGTCATCAATATAAAGAGGTAACATTTCTAAAACCCCGAAGACAAAATATGAACCAATCAGATAACCATTACAAATTTACAATTAATTTTTTTAATCATGATTATACTAGCGCAGTCTCAAAAATAGAAGAAGAAGAAGAAGAAGAAAGGTTTAGTCAATATTAATTTATTATTAGTGTATAAATTAGGAAACATGATTCCACCAGATAGCGTATAAATAATGAATTCCAGCTCCAGCTCCAGCTCCAGCTCCAAAACGGCAAGACCTCACTCACCCAACCCCGGGGTTTAGGCACGCACACACTCACACAGTAGCATATCCCCAAACACCCGTTACAACGGAAATTAAACCCCCCAAAACCGCCCTCCGCCACCGCCGACCGCCTCCAGTCTCGCCGCCGATCGGTCTGTTCTCTCATGCTCCGCAAGGCTCCATTCTCACAGTCAACTTCGTTTCAGCATTTCCTATCCCCGCCCCAAAAGTAAGTCTCTGACTCTGAGTTCTTCCTCTCTTTCTGTATAAGCATCTGTAGCAGTTCTTTCTTCAGTTTATTGATGTTTAATTCGTTCCATTGCTCGGTTTGATGCATTCGCATGTCAATCGTGTAGAATAAATTGATATTTGATGGGGCACAAGAAGCGAAACGCCGCC
>JAULKM010000010.1:2380607-2394106 GCA_032355605.1 Rubia tinctorum
CGGGGGGCGGGGGAGGGGGTGGTGACGGAAACTCTAGTGGCGGAGGAGGTGATAGTAGAGGTGGTGGTGGCGTCGACGGAGATAGTGGCGGCAACACGGTAAAAGTGGTGGAGCAGTGGTGGTGGTGGCAGTAGCGGTGGGTGAAATGACACTTTTGTTTTTTAAAATTTTATTTTTGTCTGAAATGACGTTTTGGTCATTTCAATGGTCAGTCAATGCCTAATATAGTGTTTACGGTTATATTTGCACTTATATAAGATAATTAAGGTTGTTTTTGCACTAAAAATTATTTCGCGTTATATGTGCACATAATAAAAGTAGTAATGAAGCAATATACTAGGAGACTAGGAGTCGAGGACTTCCCTCTAAACTACACTAGACATTCCAAAAGAACCAAATTTCAAAAGAGGCAGACCCGCCTTGCCGGAGAACCACCTCTACCGCCTTCTCGACGCCGCGCCTCCGTCCACCGCCGCCAACAACTCAGTTCATGTAGCAGAAGCACCCACAGCCAGCAGAGAAAGATTCAGCGAAGATGGCGAGCAAAGAGACCTACAGAAACGAACTCCGGGCAGCAATCGGGCAGTTCAGTGACCGGTGTCTCTACACCGCCTCCAAATGGTAGGTGACCCTCGAACATTTTCACTTCCCATCAAATCAACACAATCCCAATTTGATCTTTATCTCTCTTGGTGTTTATTTTTTAAGGGCGGCGGAGCAATTGGTGGGGATCGTGCAGGACCCGGCGAAGCACACGCCGTCCCTCACGCGGTTCCAGCGAGGGAGCTCCAGCATCCGGCGCCGGTTCCGGACCGACGTCTACGCGGAGGCTTCGCCAGGGTTCTGTGCGACCCCCATTACTGGGGTGTCGTATGTGTCCACGCCTATGGCCAGGGAAGAGGAAAACGACACCGTGGAGGGCGATTTTTATTTACTAGCCAAGTCTTATTTTGACTGCAGGGAGTACAGGAGGGCGGCGCACGTGCTCCGGGATCAGACTAGCAAGAAAGCTGTGTTCTTGAGGTGTTATGCAATTTATTTGGTTAGTTTCTTTGACCCTTTTTTGTTTGATAACCGTGTTTTATTATGTTTTAGTGATTTTTTTACTTAGATTTTGTAGTTGTTGTTTTGAAATCATTAATACTTGTAATGTTTACGAGTGGATGATAGTCTTAGTATGTAGGACATTTATATTATTCCTTGGATGAGCGAGAGCAGTAACGTGGTCAACATTTTTAGGAGTTTCGGGTAAACCTGTAGAGTATCTTGGGTTTGGGTTAGATGTTCTGTAAAATCTGTGGATTAGGGGAAGGTTGTGATAACTATGCAAATCGTAAAGAATATAACATCAGGTAGAAGTAAGCCAAATGAAAATTTTCACTTGCTTGGTTTTAAAGGAATATGGAACTTGAGTGTAGAACATGGTAGAGTTATGTTACAGGTTAGAATTTTTTTCCTTCCCAAGTTTAGAAATATTATTAATGTAATGAATAATCAACAATTTTGTCAACATGGAAACCATTTTATTTGAATGTTCCAATTTTTTTGCTGAACACCTATCTGAAGTTCCACTAGGGAACAAAGGATGATGGTTGGGTACTATCTTGTTAGTATTAGTCTCAACCTAATGCGATTTCAAGAACATTATTACTGCAGATTCATTGAGGACAACATCTGTCTGCCAAATCTGAAACCAACCTTTGGTATAATCAAGAATGTTTCTCAGAGGTTGTTGGAGTTGTAAAAGAGATGTGTAAGTGACAAGGAAGTTTTGTAGTATTTGATTGATGAGGGTGAGACCATTATGAACAGAATAAATGTGAACATCCAGGTGGCTTCATTTTTAAAAAAAACTTTGGATAACTTTTGTTAGTAGTCACCATACTTAATATGTTCGGCTTGCAAGTCACACACTAAGGAAGGCCATATTCTTGTTTTTTACTGGTGAAATTTAGGCTCTTACAGATCCATGGCTGGGTGAATTCAGACAAGAAGCCGTATCTTCCGTTTCAAAACTATCTTCTTTTTTGCTGCTTTTAGTGTGTGTGTGTGTAATTTGATACCTGGGTATTTTTGTAGTTTGTCATAGACTTCTATTGGAGGAAAAGCCCCAATTTTCTAATGTATGTCACTATGTTGGCATCTCATTTTTGACAAATTTAGTAAGGAGGTGTTTTGGATTGCCATTTCTCTCTTTAATAGTCATTGTAGCATTTGGATAGACCTTTTCTTTGTTTCATTTATCAGTCGTTTGGAGCAATGTGAGTAAGTCAAAATTTGTTTCACATGTAATAACCAACTTATTTTATATGTCAATTTTCATTTCCTTATTTGAATCACCTGCTTCCCATTGTTTTTTATAAAAACAATTCAAGCAACTGTTGAATGTGTGAAGCGCCTAAACTGTGATTGGGTTTGCCC
Organism: Rubia tinctorum; assembly: GCA_032355605.1. Taxonomy (NCBI): domain Eukaryota; kingdom Viridiplantae; phylum Streptophyta; class Magnoliopsida; order Gentianales; family Rubiaceae; genus Rubia; species Rubia tinctorum. The sequence continues at coordinate 2,383,029 of JAULKM010000010.1, forward strand.
GGAAGTCCAAAATTTTCAAAATTTCATCCATGGTCATGATTCCCATATGATTCAGACACATGTTCTTGTTTATGCATTTGTTTGCGAAGAGTTTACTTGCAGTGCTGTGATAGTCATACTAGCTCTTTCTCCTTCCATAGGCTGGTGAGAAGAGAAAGGCGGAGGAGATGGTGGAACTTGAAGGACCATTAGGCAAGGGTGACGCTGTAAATAAAGAGCTTGTGTCTCTTGAGAGGGAGCTGTCAGTCTTGTGGAAAAATGGCACAATCGATGCCTTTTGTCTATATTTGTATGGTCTTGTTCTGAAGGAGAAAGAAAACAAGAGTCTTGCTCGAACTGTTCTTGTGGAGTCTGTGAATTGCTTCCCGTGGAACTGGAGTGCTTGGTCTGAGCTGCAGGCGTTGTGCACCAGTATTGAGATATTGGACGGTCTTCATCTTGCCAACCACTGGATGAAAGAATTCTTTCTTGGCAGTGCCTATCAACAACTTCGGAAGCACAAGGAATCTCTGGGAATACATGAGCATTTACAGTTAACCTTCAGCTTCAGCAATTATGTACAAGCACAAATTGCTAAAGATCAGTATAGTATGAGGCAATTTGTAGAAGTCGGAGTCATTTTTGAGGATCTTATCAGGAATGATCCTTACAGAGTTGATGACATGGATGTGTATTCAAATGTGCTTTATTCAAACGAAAGTTTGTCTTCATTAAGTCATCTGGCGCACCGAGTGTTTATGATTGATAAATACAGACCCGAATCGTGCTGTATAATTGGAAATTATTACAGTCTCAAGGGTCAGCATGAAAAATCTGTGGAGTATTTCAGAAGGGCTCTCAAATTGAACAGTAAATATTTATCAGCTTGGACATTGATGGGTCACGAGTATGTTGAGATGAAAAACACCCCGGCAGCTGTTGATGCGTATCGCAGGGCTGTTGATATTGATCCCTGTGATTACCGAGCTTGGTATGGTCTCGGGCAAGCGTATGAGATGATCGGAATGCCCCTTTATGCACTTAATTACTTCAAGAAGGCTGTGTTCTTCCAGCCAAACGATTCTCGGCTGTGGATTGCCATGGCAGGGTGTTACAAAGCTCAAGAACTCAACAAACTCGAAGAAGCAATCAAGTGTTTCAAAAGGGCTGCGAGTTTGAACGACAATGAGGCCATCGCACTCAATCAGCTCGCAAAGCTGCACAAAGAACTCGGGCGTTCTGAAGAGGCTGCATTTTACTACAGGAAAGATTTAGAAAGGATGGAAGCAGAAGCAAGGGAAGGGCCGAACATGGTTGAAGCTCTGTCATTTCTTGGAAGATACTGCAGAGAACAGAAGAGATTCGAAGAAGCAGAAGTGTACTGCACTCGCCTTCTTGATTATACCGGCCCTGTAAGTTCAGCTTAACCCTTGTTTCTACTCATTTATGGTTCCTATTCATCATAGCTAACTTGTTGAATCACAATGCAGGAAAAAGAAGAAGCGAAAAGCCTTCTTCGCTCAATAAGATCTGCAGACGGTGTGGAGCTTTTCCCTCCCGGATTGCCCTTCATACAAGAGTGATTCACGACAAATAAGTTGACCGGTGAAAGTTAAAATGGAGGAAGAGCTCAGACAGAGCAGCAACCATATAAGGTTTGCAGAGGAGCAATTCTTCGTGTTGGACACTATTTTTACTTGGTTTAACTTGGACTATGTTGAAGTATGTATATTAGAGTGTGATATCTGAAGGCATGCTTAATCAAAGTTCTGATTTCTTGAAATCCTTATCAAAATTGTGTTTTCACGGTTACTTATATAAGCCCTTTTAGAAGGTCTTGAGTCCAATATTCCTAACGGGCTGGTAATGTCAGGTGGCAAGGTAAACTCTTACCACACGGGTCAAGCAGATTGATTATTTTTGAATTCGAGTGGGCATATGAATTAATTGGATAACGGGTTAAATGAATAATGAGTCAAATGTGGGTAGGGTGGGTGAGGTTTGCTGATTGACCAGAGGTTTCAATATATGGGCTGAAATCACCATGTTTACATGTATAGGTTAATATATAATTTGAAACGTGCGAGTTTTTCCATATAGATTGGTTTATATGTGTTGAAATTCCCATTTTCAATTTTTGAGTTGAGTCATTTTCGACCTGTAGGTTGGTGGGTTTTGGCCATAGCCATTTTAGACCCATTATTAAACGTGTTGAAATGGGTCGTACCTGTATTTTTAATTACCCATATTACTAGCCCTGATTTGATTAGCCCGTCAACTTGTCAGTCCTACGTGACTGCCTCAATTCACTACTCGCTTCATATTACAAGATCAAAAAGACTAGAGCGAAGTGCATATATAACCTTATGTAATTCACGAAAGTGCACATATAACCCTGTGATAATTGAAAGTGCAAATGTAACTCTAGATAGTTAGTTTATGTGCAAATATAACTTTTTCCTGCAGTGATTATGATGAAAAGACTATTTTACCCATCTAAAAACAAATTTTTTTAATAAAAAAATGAAATGTCTTTAATGCTCCCAACCCTAATTTTCTTTCTCCTTCCATTTATTTTCCCCTTTTCTTTCTTCTCCGCGTCTTTTTTTTCTCTCTCCATTTCTTTTTCCCTTTTTTCTTCTCCGGCGCAACCTCTGTTATTCCAGATTTGGGTTCTTCTTCTCCGATACCATTGCTCTTCAATGTCTCGGAGGCTTTCTTCTTCTTTCCGTGACAGCAACACCGGATCCGGTCTGAAGCTCCTCGCAATCTGGGAATCTGACCGGCTCTGCAGATTCCGTGGCAGGGGCTGGGTGTTGGGAGTGGGATGTCGGTAGGGTGGTGGTGCCGCCGATAGGGTGGTGGTGAAGCTAGGATTCACGCCGCCATACGTTTATCTTTCTCCTTTTTGGTGGTGGGGGTTGGGCATCGATAGGATGGTAGTGGTTAAGGTTCGTGCCGCCGCCCGTTTCTTTCTCTTTCTCGGTGGAAGAGGCTAGGCATCGAAGGTGGGGCTCAGTAGGGTAGTGGTGGAGCTAGGGTTCGCCCCACCGTTTCTCTTTCTCCTTCTCAGTGGCAGGGTTTGGGTGTCGGGGTGGGGGTGGGGTGCCGGTAAGGTGGTGTTGGCGCTAGGGTACGTGTCACCACCCGTTTCTTTCTCTTTCTCGGTGGCAGGGTTGGGCGTCGAAAGTGGGGTGCTGGTAGGGTGGTGGTGGTGGTGCTAGGGTTGCTGGAAGGGGTGGTGGTAGAGGCGGGGATGGCCAGAGAGGCGGGCCTGGCTGAAGGGGTTGGAAGGTGGAGGCGGAGACGTCGGAAACAATGACGACACTGATCTTGTTGGGGTGGATGGTGGTGGAGACGCGGGTGGAAGGTGGTGTTTGTGGTAGGGATGGGTGTGGGGGGGGGGGGGTGGTCGTGGAGTGGCGGCAACCTGGTGGTGGTGGAGTAGATGCGGCGACGAAGGTGGCGACATAGGAGGTGGCAGGGTGGCGGAGGTGGTGGCTATTCAAGGAGAAAAGGTAATTTTTGTCATTTCCAGTCGGTCAATGGCCGGAAATGGTTAGTTAATGCCGGAATATAGTTTTTAGGGTTATATTTGCACTTATGTAAAGTAGTTAGTGTTATATCTGTACTAAAAATTATCTCAAAGTTTTATCTGCACTTTCTCAATTATAAATAAAGAGTTATATTTGTATATTTCCCAAAAGACTGAAGTTACGTGGGGCGGGTCCCTTCGAGGACATCTAATAAAATTGAAATGAAATGGAGAAGATTAGAGTATCTCCGATGGAAGAGTAAATTTTGAGGGTATCTTTTACCAAATGACATGTTTTAATTGGAACTTCAATATGATGTAAACAAAGAAAACTAATTGAGGGTCTTATTTAAATTTGGGATGAATACATTTATAACCCTAACTTTACCATGAAAGTGTCAATACAACCCTGTAATCTCAGAAAGTGCCAATTTAATCCTAACTAATTGTTATATGTGTCAATCTAACCATAACTTTCAAAAAATTTGTGCTGATATAACCAAACAACCTAATTCCGGCATTGGCCAAATGAATTCAGGCAAGATTAGGAATTGAAATGACAAAAATACCCTCATGACAACAATATTTCTTCTTCATTTCTTCTTCAGAACTCCGCCTCCAATGCCGCCGGCGTGCACTGCCGCCTTCTCCCCTTCCCCGTTGCCACCCTCCTCCCTCCCCCCGCGATTCCTCCTCCCTCTCCCCTCCCTGCCATCTCGTCGGAAACTCTAACCTTCACCACCCTCTTCCCTTAAACGCCTCGTCTGTGCCATCGGCCACCACCGCTTACCATCGTCTTTGCCATCAGCCAAACCAGACTGGCCGTTGACCCAACAAACCCTAGCATACTGTCTGCTGCCGTCATTTTTGCCACCGTCATTTTTGCCTCCACCGCGGGCCCAATCGAATACATCCATTAGCCAACCGTAAATCATAAACCCAATCCAACCAATTGAATACATCCACTGACAGTTGAAGTGGGAGGAGAAGCTATGGATGGAGAGAAGTGGGCACAATCAGATACATCCACTAACCTAATCCGCTGTGGCAGGAGAGAAGCGGGAGGAGAGGTGATGACGACGATGTGTGCGGCAGTGAGGGGGAGGAGAAGGAGGAACCTTTGAAAGGGGGAAAAACGGGAGAGAAAACAGGGGAGGAAAGACGGGGGAGAGAAAACCCTCGCTACTGGGAAGAAAGATGAAAACTAGGGGGAGGATATAATTTGATTTTTTTGAAAGGGGCAAAATGGTTTTTTCAACAAAATCAGGCCATAAAATGGTAGACTAAAAAGTCAGCGGAGTTAAGGGTTATTTTGACACTTTCTGAGATTGCAGGGTTGTATTGGCACTTTTAGTTTAAAAAGTCAGGGTCATTTTAACACTTTACTCTTTAAATTTTCATCTTTAATGGTACAATAATAATCTCAACTTCCGTATGACGTGATTGAACAAAGTTTAGTTGAATTCATGCATATTTATAAATTACTATTTATTTTTTTCTTGGGAAGAATTAATATGAACTTTTCTACATAGAAGGTCAAATTAACCCTCTAAAGAAAAGTGTGTCATGCTATATTAACGCCTTCACCTAACCCTTAGGTTGGAGATGTTTTTGTGGACTGAAAGTCTATCAATATGATGTGACAAGTGATTTTTGGCTAAGTGACTTGCATTGGAAAAAAATAGTTGGGGTGGGGGCGGTGTTGCGTTGTGCCGCTCCGAAACTCAAATCAGGTTGGAAGCTCAATTTGGTCGTGAACTTACCAACCATGCAAAACTTTTGACTTAGGTACAACATCGCAGCTCAAAATCAGTGATCATCGTTTTCAACGGCAAGAATGGCTACTCTCAACTCAGCCAACATCTTCACTGCAAATCACGCCCAGATTCCCTCCTGGGTTTCCCTCAAGCCCAGCTCCGCCCCTCTCCAATACGCCCCACAACCCAACAGTGGTAAACTCGAAAACCTCCATATAGTTTCCCTATCAAAACAAGGCAAGCTAAACGAAGCCCTCAAGTTCCTCACGGAGATGGACTCCGCCGGCGTTCCGGTGACGCCGCAGACGTACGAAAACCTGCTTCAAACGTGCGCAAAGTTGAAGTCTTTACTCCATGGAAGATCGGTTCACCGGAGGGTTTGTCAGGAGCTCGGAGACCCACCGACGTTTCTTCAGAATTGCGCTCTGGAAATGTTCTTTGAGTGTGGGAGTGTTAAGGACGCTGAGAAGGTGTTTGATGAAATGCGCGAGAGAAGCCCGGGATCGTGGTTCTTGATGATTTCTGCTTATGTCGGTAAGGGGCGGATAGCGAAAGGCTTCGAATTGTTTTCGGGAATGCGGGAGTCCGGGATCATCCCCGGGCCTTCTGTTTTTATCAAACTTCTGCGAGTTTCGCCGGGGTCGGAGGTTGGGAGACAGCTGCATTGTTTAGTTGTGAAGTCTGGTTTTGTGGAGAATGTGTCTATGGATACCTCTGTGTGTAATATGTATGCTAAGTGTGGGTCAATGGAGGACGCGGAGCGGGTTTTCGACACAATGCTGGAGAAAAACGCAGTTGTTTGGACTAGTTTGATGGTGGGATTCACTCACTCTGACAGGCTTGATGATGCTCTGAGATTGTTTGCTAGGATGGTGAAGGAAGGGGTTGAAATGGATGATTTCGTCTTCTCGATCGCTCTTAAGGCGTGTGCTGGATTGAGGGATGTGGAAACCGGGCACCAGATCCACGCCCTTATTGTGAAACTCGGGATGGATAGCGATGTTTCCATGGCTACCCCTCTTGTGGACTTCTATGTTAAGACCGCGAATGTTAAGGAAGCTGTTCGGGTGTTTGAAATGATCTCTGAGCCGAATGATGTTGCTTGGAGCGCGATGATCACAGGCTATACTCAAGCTGGCGAGTTTGAGAAGTCCTTTCGAGTTTTCAACAGTTTGAGGAGTGAAGCGGGAGCGTTAAATGAGTTCATATACACTAGCATCTTCCAGGCTTGTGGTGCCATGGCTGACCTAAACATGGGAGCTCAGGCTCATGGAGACGCGATCAAACGAGGTTTGATCTCCCATTTCCATGGGGAAAGCGCTATGATCACCATGTATGCAAAATGCGGTAGACTAGATCGCGCGTTTGAAGTCTTTAACTCGGTTCCTGACCCGGATACTGTGATCTGGACTTCGATAATCGCTGCCTGTGCTTACCATGGCAATGCCAATGAAGCCCTAACCCTATTCAAGAAAATGCAGGCTTCCGGGGCAAGCCCTAATGCGGTTACTTTCATCGCGATCCTTACTGCCTGCAGCCATTCGAGACTGGTGGAGGATGCAAAGGGATACCTCGAATCCATGACCTGTAAGTACAACGTCGAGCCAACCATAGATCATTACGACTGTATGATTGATGCATACGCCCGAGCAGGGCTGTTTAGCAAAGCGATGGATCTGATAGAGAGAATGCCATTTGAACCTGATGCCATGAGTTGGAAAAGCCTACTAGGAGGGTGCTCAATCCACCATAACTTCGAGCTCGGAAAACACGCAGCAGAAAAGCTTCTCGATCTGGATCCTAATGACACTGCTGCATACATACTGATGTTCAACCTCCATGCTTCTCATGACCAATGGGATGAAGCTGCAAACTTCAGAAAAATGATGGCAGGAAGGGGGATAAAGAAGGAGGTTGGCTGCAGCTGGATTACTGTAAAGGGCAAGGTGCACAGGTTCATCGTTGGGGACCGGCACCACCCGATGACCGGGGAGATATACGAGAAGCTGGAGGAGCTGAAGGTTTCCGCGAATGGAGGCAGTTTTGGTGACGATGATGCACTGTGTTCGGGTTTGGTGGGGCGGAAGGAGCAGCTTCTTGATCACAGCGAGAGGCTTGCGATTGCTTTCGGGCTTCTCTCGACGCCGGAGAATGCAGTTATATTGGTGTTTAAGAACCTTAGGGCGTGTAGAGATTGCCATGAGTTTGGGAAGCATGTATCTCTGGTTTGTGGACGTGAAATTGTTGTGAGAGATGCTAGTCGGTTTCATCACTTCAAATCTGGGAAATGTTCTTGCAATGACTACTGGTGAAGTATGTAGCGAAAGTTGTGCGCTAAAATGGAATGTTTTCGGTTGGAACTTTTGTCAACATGGCTAATCTCAACTCTCAAGCCTCCCATTATTTGGTCTGCTTAATCTAACAGGCACCTATATAAAGCACAGGTTTTATAAAATGACAAAAGTATTGGGAGGTAACGTCTTTATATAAACCTCTGAAAAAATGGGATTGAATTAAAAGAGAGTCTCATGAAACGTGGCCTTTACATAAATTTACGAAAAGTACACCGTATTTTTTATAAGGTAAAAAATACGTAGACTGTCCATAAACTCATGGACAGACCATCTGTCAGGAGACCCATTCGAATTAGAATTATAGAAAGAAAGAAAGTTTCAGTAGAAACATTAAAAATTTATTATGTAACGTGTAGTTGTTATAAGTTTATGACCCGATAAATGCAATCTGAAAATTTTATCACGATTTCTTCTAATTTGCAATTTAAACTTTGGGTTTTCCATAATTTATGTAACTTTGGTCTTATAAAAATATTTAAAATGGTAAATATAGATTTTAATACCTATTTATTATAGGGAAAAATACAGAACTAACCCTATCATTTTTTGAAATTGCAAATCTAACCATGTAAAATTTGAAAGTGCTATTATAACCCTAAGTTTTTCAGTAAATGTGCCGATATAACCTTTTCGCACTATTCCGACGTTGATTGGCATTTTCATCAAATGTACCGATATAACTTTTTCGCACTATCCCACCACCCAACCCTCCTCACCCGGAGGTCTCTGGTGGCTAAAAGGTTATATTGACACATTTATTAAAAAATTTAGAGTTATAATTGCAATTTCAAATTTTAAAGGATTAGATTAATACTTTGAGAAAATAATTGGATTAATTATATATTTTTCCAAGTATCAATTCAAGTTTCATTTAGCATACTAAATCTCGAGGATACAAGGTAAATGGTGTATCCAATAGAGTTTTTTTAAAAGTTAAATATTTCATTTCATGTTAATGGTATTGACCAGTATTGTTTGAAGGTAGAAAACTTGGGGAGTAGTTCATACATTCTCCAGGAAATCATTCGATTTCGCAAAACAAGCAAGTGAATGAGAGATAATGTTTTTATCTCTAGGGATCCAAAAAGGTATATTAACACCTGTTTCCGCAAGGAGATGTTGTATCTGCTGAATTATGTCAACACAAGAAAGAGAAGGATCAACTTCGCCTCGAACAATTCATATGACTCTCACAGTATCGCCAAGAATCTATACATACTTTCTTCCATCCCGCACTGCCCCTTGAATCGCCTTTAACAAGGTTAGGGCTTCCACTTTGGCTGAATCAATAATACCTTGTGTATCTAGTAGAGTATAAATTTAAAATATAAAAATAATACATATCCAACATTTTTGAAATTTAACTAACCAGCAAACAATACAAGTTATACTGCTGAAAATATAATACAATACGTATCTTTGTGCTACTATATAATTTACCTTTACCTCTAAGTTAATCCAAAGGAATCACGCATTAGATATGCTCATAAGTAATGTGAGAATTAAGCTGAAAGATAAAATACAAAAATCAAATTGACGTATTACGCAAGAACTTGAAAAATGATAATCGTTTTAGTTTTAAATTTACGTTTAAAATAAAAGATGGTCTCCTATGAGACAAACTAAACTTTAGATAACGACATTTATACAATTCTAACTATATTTTATCCAGGGGCGAAACCAGGGGGCGAGGGGGTGCTGGCGCCTCCCCTATGATCCGGTGGCCAGGAATTTAGATCCAGGTGCCATCAGAATCCATGGATTCTGCCCCCTTGAAAAATTGCAGAACCAGTCCGACGAGCTTGCCGAAGAAGACGATTGTCTTAATTTTTTATTTTTATTTTTTGTTCCCTAACTAAACAAAACGATGTTGTTCCACTAAGGGAAAAAAAGAAGGATTTTTGGGATGAAACCCAATCGGCCCAGCCCAAATAAAAAACCCTACATACATTAAGATTAATGTACTCCACTTCTCCTTCAGTCTTTCTTGCCATTCTCCAGCCTCCAGTTCAGTTCCGCCATCGACCGCCCGTTCATCCGCCGCTCTGCCGCTGTCCATCCGCCGCCGTCGCCGTCAAAATTTTTTCCACTCTCCTTTTCAGCCCCCTTGCATGAGGTCCTGATTCCGCCACTGATTCTAGCTCTATAGACCTATCTCTAATAATTTCACAGGGACATATTTCTAATAATTTTATAGGGACCTATCACTAATATTTTTTCGGGTTTTTTCTGTCCAATTTTTCTCATCATTTTCCCGGCATCTTCAATCTCCAAAAAATAAAAAAACCAAAAAATCAAAAATATTTTTAAATGAAAAATTAATATAATTATCGAACTGAAAATTATAAATATCAGTAAAAAAATAGCAGAACATCAACAAAAAAATATATAATATAAACTAAAAAATTGGAGCAAAAAAAAAATATAAAAACAAATAAAACAGCAAAAAATATTTTAAAAATCAAATAAAAATTGAAAAACGTCGACTACAACTAACAAAACATCATTTAAAAATCATAAAATCATCAACAAATCTTCAATTATCAAATTTTTAATAGAAACTACAAAAATCAACTAATATCAACCAAAAACTAAAAACATCAATTTCGATCACCTAAAATTCACCCATAAAATGAAAAACGTCAACATAAGAAAAAATACTACAAAAAATAACCTATGTCACCCAAAACTACAACATCAACTCGTATCACATAAAATTACCGAGAAAATGAAAATCATCAACATGAGAGAGAAAAATAAAAAATATCAACCCATATAATAAAAAAACTATAAAAAATTGACTCATATCAACTAGAACTCATTCAGAAAATGAAAAACATCAACATGAGTTTTTTAAAAAAACATCAACAAAAAAACTATGGTATCTCAAGAGTAGAAATTATTCACTCAAGAAATCATAAAACGTCAAGATTTTTTTTAAAAATACAAATATGAACCTATATCACCCAAGAACTACATACATCAACTCCTAACACATAAATCTCACCCGGAAAGTGAAAAATATCAACATGAGAAAAAAGACACTACAAACATCAACTCCTATCACCTAAACCTCAGCCAGAAATATGAAAAACATCAACATGAGAAAAAATATACCACAAAACATCAACTGCTATCACCTAAACCTCAGCTAGAAATATGAAAAACATCAACATGAGAAAAAAGATACCACAAAATCAACTCCTATCACCTAAACCTCAGAAAATGAAAAATATCAGCACGAGAAAATAATTTTAAAAAACTACAAATACCAATCCATACCACCCAAATAAACTACAAAAACATCAAGTCATATCAAATAAATCTCACCCAAATAATAAAAAATATCAACATGAGAGAAAAAACTACAAACCTTAACCAAAAAGTTACAGTACCTCAACAACATAAATTATTTAAATAAAAGGTTCAACCAAAAAACTACAGTACCTTAAC
>JAULKM010000010.1:2403697-2414115 GCA_032355605.1 Rubia tinctorum
CCCCCCCCCCCCCCCCCCCCCCCCCCCCCCCCCCCCCCCCCCCCCCCCCCCCCCCCTCGCCAGAGGGATGATTTTCAAACCTACCATTTTAAACTGCTGATGTTCAGATTTAGCCTCCTACACCCAGTTATCCTCAGCTGGTGCTTCACCTACACATAAGAACCTGATCCAGGCCTACTCGAGCTACTCAAACATGCATATTAACATCATACTGTTCTAAACAGTGAGTATTATGTGCAGGTTCTTATTTGAGACATGAAGATATCTACCTCTCATTCACCAAGTCTGCATGAAGCAAAAATACCTCTTTGAACACGTAAACTAGGAAAGAAAGAGACCAAGAGACAGAATTTTGATTAATGATTACCTCATCAACAAGCTCTGCATGATATGTGATTTCTTCTGAGGCTCCAGAGCAGGGTCAGAGGATATTCTTCTTATTGCACTTTCAAGCTCCTTTTCGTTCAACAATATATGTTGATCTTGGCAAGGCACCTCGACGTCTTGTCTAAGTTTATCTGCTTGGTCAGTTGAAGAAACAAATTCTTCGCTGTTTTTGATGTCTACATCTTCAGAATGTTTAGCTGGAGCATGGTGTTTATCATGGTTTTTACCATTTCTGGGATCTTGATGATGCAGAATAAGAGACCTTGACTGCCCAGACATATCATCTGCAAAATTAATCTCTGAAACCTTCTTGTCTTCAGTACTCTTGCATCTTCCTCCTATATTTCCACTTTGTCCCTCAAGATATGTCAAGACCATTTCGACAGGATCAGCAGTAAAGGCAAGAGGAACACTTGATCTTTCTTTATCTAGAGGTACATAATAATTTATAATACTTCCCCCCCAATCTCTTAACCATTCATCAAAATACGTATTTTTAGTGGCTTTGTGCCACAAAGATATCAGTCCATGCCATTCATCTTCCTTTAACAATGATATCAACCAGGGAATCATTTTAATTAGAGTCTCAGTTCTTGTCCGCCCAAGAATGCACCCTATAATCTTTTCTTCTTCCTCAATGGAAAAGTGTTCTGCAAACAAAGACCAAAGTTGAACTTCTCCGCAATGGATATGCTCAGAAATCACTTTTTGCATGCAACAGCAGGCCTCGTGGAGCTTTATACACAGCTGAAAATAAGTTGGGTTAGTCTGACCCATCATAACTGAATTCTCAGAAAGATTAGATATTTCATCTACAACAGACGAAACTTTCTTAAATTGTTCAGCATCTAACAGATGAGCAACCCTGCAATAGTGAATGATGCTATTCAGTTTTTCCTTAGATTCCAGAGCTGGAAAGATAGCCTCACTCTCTGAATCAACTTGAACATCATACAGAATCTGTATAAGTTCAAAACGTCTTTTTAAATCAGAGAAATTTTGAAAACTTCGGGACAAATCTGCAGAGAGACTAACGATTTGCCTCAGATCTCGTATGAGAGCATTGTGAAAGCAAATCAAATGATTCATTGGTCGAGATCCAATTTTGAAAACATTGTCGAAACTGCCATGCTCAGCCGGATGTTTCAGCATGGGATATGTAGAACTCAGCATTTGAGTGAATAGCCGATGAAGATTGAATTTACCAGACTCAAGCTTCTCAGTCATTTTGGAAAGAGAAGCTGAGGCATTCCAGCTCCTGAAGTTGTCACTCCCATTAGAGTTTGGCACAAAATCCTCAGGATTAAGTTTGTTAAGGTCTTGAATCTCCAATTTTGAGTCTGTAATTCCAATATCTGCTTTAATTTGTACAGTTTTGCAATAGCCTGCTCTAAGAGGATGTTCTGCAGCTTTGACTGAGCTTGCTAAGGAGATTCCACCTGAAGAACAACTGCGAACCCACTTGTGGAACAGCTTGGAAAAGGACTTGTAGGTAGAAGGGCATTTTACGTTCACGCCATCCAGCATTGTCTTAAACTGTTCATCAGACAATGCAGCAGAAAACCAAACAGCTGTACTTCTTAAATGCCCAAATGGCATCGATTTGAGACCTGCATATAACAGCCACAGCTGCATCTTATGGCTGCAGTTCTCATGCATAAATGAAAGACCTGTGCTAACCTGAAAAGAAGAGTCAATTATGATGCATAAGAGTAGATATAAGATTCTTATGAATATGACATGATATGGCTAACATGATGATGACAGAACCAAATGTGTTTCAATTTATAATATTCAATCTTAGTTCATCCTTACTCATCTATATTTCTGAAACTGAAACAAAATTATACCTCTCTGTCTGTACAAATAAATAAGTTGCTTATTCCCCCTACTAGCGACTCCACATCCTCGCAAAGACCCTCCAAGAAGCTGCTGAGTTGAGACCCAAATTGTGGTTTCCCACATAAGAAGCTTTGAAGATTTCCAATTTGACATTCATCAATGATTCGTTTATGAGGAAACGGTAAACCATTCTTGGAAAGTCCTTTTAGTATGGGGTATAGTATTTGATCCAATGCTTTGCTACAAATTAAAGTCTTGCATCAGGAATAATATATTCTTTGCAGATTCAAGGTGTTTTTGAATGCCTCTATTGTTCAGGAACTAACATTATATTTGATGACCACAAAACCTGGTTCCTTTATTTTTTTTTAAAAAAATTGAAATTCAGCAAAAAATCAAGGTAACCAAGGAAGTTATATAAATTCATTGGGAAAAATGTCATGTGATAATATGGAATAATCAATACCCCGATAAAATGAAAAAATTGCATTTTTATCATAGACTTCCATTAATCCTCAAAGTTAAAGCAGAATTGCTAAGTAAGAAGATTAATAACTGTAGAGAATACCTGTAGAAAATAAGAATATCTGCAAGAAATTGTAGCTGCACTAGTGAGGAAGAAAAGTTTGAACAAGTAGTTGAGGATCTCAATTGATATAACTCAACCAGAACTTGCTTGAATTCTCTCGTAATGGCACTACTCAAAATATTAATGCCATCAAGTGGGTTCTTTCTACTCCTTGAGTAGACTGAACGCTGTTTCTTTCCAGAATGAAATGCTTCTGGAAATATCTCAAGTAGATTCCCAAAACTGGCCTGCCCACTATAACCTCGAGCTCCATTTCCATACCCATTGCTTGCTTCAGCAAGATATGGTTTCTTATTATGAAGCCAGGATATGACAACCTTCAACAAGAAGACCAATACTCATAGGTAAGCAAAATTTTCAAAGATGAAGCATGACGATAAAATTATACCTCCTGAAGTACTTCCTCCTTGGGTAAAACAGTCTTTATGCCAACCAGCAGGTCTATTTGTTCGTCTGGAGGAAGAAATGAGGCCATCCAAGGCATAAAATCTTGCAATACAGCTACAGGAACAGTGCATATACACTTCCAGACAATCTTTGCTTGTTTTTTAAAAGATAGTTGCTTTAAGATCAACGGGAACGCCTGCAATCATGTATTAGATAGAGACCGATGAGATAAAGTTTGATTGCTACCATTTAACAGACCTAGATTCTGATCTTCTTATATGATTGTCTTTCACATAGTACATCAATCCATTTGAAAAGTACCCAAACTCCAGTCTAGAAATGATATCATCACAGACCAGGTGAAGTCAGCACTAATCTGGACATATTGATGATAAAAGCGGGCAACTATGATTTCAATCATTTATACTTTGCTAATTTTATCAGCAACTCATAATGGATGTTGGAACTTTATTTGCAGGGTAGTACTCAAGGGACTGTTTCAACATCCAACCATGAGATTAAAGATCCCCATGGTAATGGCATTCTTTACCAATCCCAAACTTGTGCCCAACAGTTTTGGTGCATTTTGATTACCTATGTATGACTCAACTTTGAACGTTTCCAAAAGATTCAATGAGCAATTGATCATGTGAAGTAGTAGGTAAGAAGAAAAAAAAAATCCACAGACCAAATAGGTATCAAAACAGAAAGAGATAATGTATAAGTAGTGGATACCTGTCTTTCTTCCTCAAGCATATGCTGACAGATCATGGATTTTATTGATTCAATGTAAACAAGAATTTCTGGGAACAAACTACTTAAATCTTCGCCCTCCTTCTGAACAAGATCCAAACAATGCAACAAGGAGCTTAAGCCACTAGATATGCTTTTATGTTCCTGTGCATATGTAGACACTGTATTCTTCATAGTCGAGTCCAATTCCGCAAATAGAATCTGTCAGAAATTTCAGAATTCAACAACTCCACCCTTTAGTGAGCTTGATGCAGAAAAAATAATATTGATACTGTAAACACAAGAGAACAAGTAAAAAAATACAGTCTCAGAACATTATTTCCAGTAGAAAACTAAATGGAAAGAGCACGATTCGACAAGTACAATCTCAGCATACTCTTGCATCTTCCTTTCTGACTTGTTAGTGTAAATTTCTGTTTTATTAAAAGAAAAGAAAATAAAAATATAGGAGAGAAACTCTATGAATTTTCTTTCATTAGTTTACTCATCCTGAGATCCTGATTCGAAATTGTATTAAAGCTTAGTATGCATAGAGGATAAACAAAAGCAGCAATCCACAACCACAACCATAAGTCCACTGAAAAAGCTGTTGATTCAAAGAACTTTCCCATCTAAATGTTCAAAATTCTAAAGGTAAAATTTCATTACTAAGCCAACCTAGCATCTCATTGCGAAATATAAGTAAACCTTTCAATCAAGAAAGATTAAATAAAGAAGAATTACTTCGAATTCGAACAAAATACAAAGAAACTAACACCAAGCAGTGGATTACCCTAACATTGAATCTACGTGAATTTCCATGTAAACATCAACTACTATGTGACTATGTCTAAGGCAGTATTCTTTTCTACTGAAAACTGAACTCAATTCTGTATAACATATTACTATGAACAGCTAAACCAATCTGTACTACAGTTAAGTTGAAAAAACATGGCATAACAGTTCACAATTAACAATCCATCTGTACGTAAACAGTAAGCTTGAATTCAGTCAAACACAACACCACGCATTTCCCCCATAATTCAGTCACCAAAATATTTTTAAAAACAAATTCGAAGCAGAATTTCCCTCACCTCATCTTCTGCAGCACAGTGATACTCAAACACAAGCTTAAAAAACTCGAACCGCCTCCCAAGAGCGCGCAGAACTTCCCTGTCGTACGAACCGCTCTCCAAGGCCTCAACCGCCACGGCGTGGAGCTCCTCGAGTTCCTTCCGGAACGCATTGTGAGAGAGGACGAGGAAGAGGATCGGCGCGTCCGCCATCTTCACGCCGTCCAGGGGAGAAGAAGACATTGACGGCAGTTGCTGCTGCTGCTCCATGTGTGGCTCAACTTTCGCCTTTCCGGTTCCCGCCATTTCGTGAAGAAGCTTCGGAACCGCCGCATTTACTGGGGGAGGTTCCAAAGGGGAATTTGCAACATCAAAATTCAGTTACATATAGGGAAGAAGAAGATGGCGAAGGCATGATGAGTAGGCCTGTTCTGTGCCGTTTCCATTTTCAGGCGTTGAATGTTTTTGCTTGCTACCCTTGCTTATTTCCTGTTTTCAAAACAACCCCCTCAACTTTCTTATTTTGTCACTCTGTAGTCCCAAAATAATCTGCACATATGACTCTTAATAACTTATTCAAAAATTGATCATTAATGTCGTTAACTATGTACAACTAAATATCATAAATAATTAATATTTTAAAAGTACACGGTGAATTTAACCGTAGATCACATTGTAATGTCTTTACTTACTCCGTATAAGTAGAGGGTTTAGCTGAGACTTTTATACACTTTTATCAATCAAATATTCAGAATTTTGAGTTATTCTCATTATTTTCATTGTTGCTTAATCCTGCGGGTTAATTAAGTTTCAATCTCCTTTGTAAGCTGACCCTGCGGGCTAGTTGGTTTATAGAGAAACCTTATGATCTGAACCTGCGAGCTATTTAGACAGGAAGATGGAGTTGAGTGTATCCTGCGGGCTAAGCGCTTGAATTTCGTGCATTTATAATGGGTTGGGCAAAATCCCTGGTGTAGATAAAGATTCGATATCCCGCAATCCAGAGTTTTCACAAGGAGAATCATATCAGTTTGTTATAGCACTATATATAGTAGCGCTTATCATTGATGAGGTGTGTCATTGATGTGATAGCAATGCACCATAATAAAGTCTTTTATATTTTATCAGAAAGAAATATAAGAATTTGGAGTAGTTAAGCAATACAAGTAGTATTCATGTATGTAGAAACAAGAGAATGAGCAAATATTAAAAGGATGGGTGACTTGTGGGGCCCTGAACTCCCTCCAAAGTACACTTTTAGCCCCTTATATATTTTTTAATACTTTTCGCCCCTCAATTGACAAAAAGTGTTAAATCGTGGCCCTTCTGTCTGGTCAAAACGTTAACTTCAGTCAAAAATATCACTTGTAAGGGCAAATTAGTAGTTTCACATTTTTCCTTTTCCCATTTTTCATTTTAAATCCTTTTTCCTCTTTTTTTCCTCTTTCTATTTTCCTTATTTTTATCCTTTTCTTTCTCCTTTTTCTTTTCTCCTTTTGGATTCATTTTCCTTAACGTTTTTGAGGTCCTCTCGTTGCTGTCTTCAGAGAATCGGAGGGGAGAAAAATAGTGGCGCGGCGGGAGATGCAATCAACGAACGGGAGTGTCGCGCCGGAGCTACTTGAATCGGAGAAAGAACAGTCAGCAAAGAAAAATGCTCGAGAAGGAGAAAAGGAGAAAAAGAAGAAAAGAAAAGGATAAAATAAAATATGAAAGAAAAGGATAAAAGGAGAAAATAAAATAGGAAAGAAAAGAAAAGGATAAAAGGAGAAACAAAAAAAGAAACAAAAAGAGAAAAGAAAAAGGGAAAGGGAAATGAGAAATTACTAATTTATCCTTAAAATTGACGTTTTGACTTTCACTTGAAGTTTTGATTAGATAGAAGGACCACGACTTAGAATTTTTGCTAGTTGAGGGGCCAAAAGTATTTTTAAAATGTACATCGTCCCCTTTTCGTCCCTTAGATGGGTCCCAAGCCGTTCGCCCATATTAAAATGTACAGACGTCGCAGTTGGAATGTTGAGATAAATATGAATTGACACTATATTTAACAAAATCATCACAAAATGTGGGACTTTTTAAGTAATAAAAGAACAACATATACCCTTATCAGAATGGTTTGGATTGAAGTATGTCTGCCATATATGTTGTAATAATGATTAGAGATAACAAAAAAGTTATTAACACGTGCTAAAATGATTAGAAGACCAGAGAAAGTAGAAGTTAGATCAAACAGATCAAGTTAGGTTGTAACTAACCTACCTAATTAGAAATATTAAGATTAAAATGACCACTTTTAAGGAGCGGGGAGTACTGATATTTTTCCCTAAAAAGCGCGAAGAGCTTGGAGGAAACCTTTTTTTCTAAATTAGATAAAAGGTTGGGTATAAGGGACATCGAGGTTACCTTAAACAGTGGCGGAACCAGGAGCTCTTGCAAGGGGTGGCTGAAAGGCGCGGCGGATTAACGGCGGCGTTGATAGGCGGGGTGGGCGGATGACCGGGCGTGGCGCGGTGGCGGAGTCGGGCCACGGACAAAGGCTGCAAATTATTTTGAATATAAATCCGTTTGTTGATGATGAACATGAAATGGTTAGAAAATTTTAGGGTTTGGGTTTGAATTGGGTCGATTGGGTTTCAGCCCAATCGCCCCTTTTTTTTAAAAGCAGCAAAGTAAAACGACGTCGTTTTGATAAGCAAAGCGACGTCGTTTTGCTTAAGCGGGCAACAAAAATAAAAAAAGGGACGCGACTCTTCTTCTCCGGTGTCTTCCACGGCGACAGTGCCGGATTTTCCGGGTTACAAAGGGGTGGTGGAATTAGAGGTCCCTTACCACTAATACTCGGGCCGCCGGATCCTAGGGGTGGCGCCAGCACCTCCTCGCCACCCCCTGGTTCCGCCAATGACCTTAAATACTTATTTTCTCTACCTATGGTGGAGAACTACGATAGGGAAAAACTCAACGGTCTCATTGTGTCTGGTCTTTGCCCTAATCATAGAGAACCTCTCATAACTGGAAGGGGATTTGGTCTTACACATTTACTCTTGTTAGATTCCCACATTGGTGGTTGACAGTCTCATAACTCAATATATAAAATTATGGGTTACCCCTACATAGTACCAATTGGTTTTATGATAGGAACCCATGATTCTAATATGGTATCAGAGCCAGGTTGGCCCGTTACCCCCTTCTGTCCACGTTTGCGCGATGATTTATACCGCTGCACGTGAGGGGGCGTGTTAGAGTCTCACATTGGTGGTTGACAGTCACATAACTCAATATATAAGATTATGGGTTACCCCTACATAGTACCAATTGGTTTTATGATAGGAGGCCATGATTCTAATAACTCCCAATAAAAATTCAAGCATTTTATATGAAATTGTCGGTTGTAGTTTTTGCCTAGGGAACCAGACAGACGAAGGAGATATGATTGATTTATGGAAAATTACTGATTTTCCATTTCAATAACTCACATTGCGTCAATTTTTAGAGAATTAAATACTCTATAAGTAAGTGTTGCAACCATTTTTTCCTAATACAATTCTAGCTATATTCGGGATCAGAGATACAACAATCTCATCGAGATGCAATCATATAGAAATAAAATAGCCATTGAAACTTCACGCTCAAATCAACCTAAAATTTTGTTTGTGGGCTACTCAAATCCAGATGTAGTGTTTATAAATATGTTGAAACTCTTATTTAATTTACCATCCATTCTTATATGGGGTTCAATATTGCCAAAACAATGTTGCCTGTGTTTAGAATCTGATACCTTGGATCATTTTTTAATTAATAGTTTTAATTTCTCCCGTTTAGCCTAGATCAAAATAGGACTATTTTAATAGTTGTATTTTGTATAGTTTTGTTTCTCCCATTCACAAAACCCTCTTAACCTAAGATATAATTTTTTTGAGCATGTGGGATAGAACAGCATACGATCCATCTTTTAATTGTAGGGATAAGGACTATAGATCAATTGACTCCTTTACTACAACTGTGAAAATTATGGAAATTTTTTAATAAGGTTATATTCGATGATTAAAGAAACAATGTCCTTATAGTTTAGTGGGCATGAGAATGGTATAAATAACGAAAAATATTGAACTTTTTTTAAAAATGAATTTCAAGAACAAGTCTACGAAACTCTCTCCTAGTAGAGTAACTTCATTCAATTATCCTAGTTGTCTAAGTTACAAATGGATTACATCTATCTCCTTTTGTTAATGAAACAGAATTTATCAATGTGAGCCATAATAATATTTAACCTTATCAACCTCAAAAAGCGATCGCTGCTCGCCCTCAGCAGCCCATACCAGCCGACACCACAGCCATCATATGAGAGGTAAGTCACGGTAGCCCAGCGCCAGGAACCATGAGCTCAGTTCATACTCGGTGCCCACCAGGAAGCCCAAGCAGACCCCTTGGCCCGAAGGCCAAGCTTTGGCTCAGGACATTCCCACACGGTGGCGGCCGAGCCTCGAACCCGGATCTCTTCAAATTTCCACTCATGTCCCAACCGCTGGGGTACACCTGCAGGTGTTAACCTTATCAACCTAATGGTACAGATGGAGTAGAAATCATCTCTCTGTGCAACAAGTTGAAGAAAAGGATAAAGAACTAAACCTAGAGAAACAAAAACAATCTACTGGCTACAATATTTCAACGAACCAAAATGAAATACTGAAATTGCTCATTAAACATAATGAATTTAATTTTTTAAAACTTTTCATGTCAAATTGGAGCATAAATCATCTATACGGAAAATAGTAGGTAAAAACGATCAAATAACAAGAATTCTAAGACTGGAGAAAAATAAACAATCTACAGGCTGCAATTTTGCAACGGACCAAAAGAAAAGGATGAAATTGATCACTAAACAACTCACACCTCTAATTGTTTTTCTCTCAAAAACTAGAGTTCTTACCTTAGCATCTAATTTCTCGTATAGGATACATTCTAAAGTAATTTTACCACAATATCCGTTTCACTAAAAGTGACACACTTACCTTATCATGATTTTTTTTTAACGACACACTTTACACTTTCGGCAAGATTCTTTCAATCTCATCCACTCATTATACTTTTTACTTTCTACATTAAATTTCATTCACTTATTTTCTTCATCTAAATCTAAGAGAGTTAACCTACTGTGCCACTTTTAGTGAAACGGAAGGAGTAAAAGCAATAAAGCGCTTCAGTGGTTTTTGCAATCAAAATTTTTAGAAGGTATTAGTTGTCAATAAAAGTCCTGGCATATTATGGTATTTTAAAAAATTATAAGAATCATCATACAATATTGAAAAACTGGTTTTACCATTTTAGGCATAATCTAGTTAACATGTGTTCCAACGTAGTCTTAACCTAACCAAGTATGTAAAGTAAATAAACACAAGACACACAAC
>JAULKM010000010.1:2474132-2484516 GCA_032355605.1 Rubia tinctorum
CGCCGGTTACATGAGCCCGACGACGGATAATGTGTTCATGATGATACAGTGCTCCCCGGAATCTCCACTGTTTCAAGGCTTTCCAGGTTGGTGTCACTGCTGTAAACTAATGCTAATGTAACACTTATGTGCTAATAATACTAAGTTGAGCCTATAGCAACACTTTTACGGGTATTATGTTGCATTAGATTTAACGCAACACTTTACAAGTTATTGTAATATTTTAATAAGTGTTTTATGATAACTATAATTTTTATTAATTAGGATTGAGCTACCAAGTTTTCTGATAGTTATGTTTAGGTCCATGGCAAGATCACAAATGGACTAAGTAAACCTCATTTTTTTTCCAATTAAGTTGTGTTTTAGCCACTGATTATATTTGTGTGTTTCTCTGTTTTCAATGTGAGTGGTAGACATTCTTGCCTTATGTAGAATCAAATTACATTTTGACTCCTTTTTCCATTTACCCAATGTAAAAGTACCCAATGTAAAAGTAGTTTTGATTACAATTTTGAAGAACTCTCTCCATCTCAGCTCTATTTGCAGAGAGGGTGAGGAAACATTTTTTTGCGCTCTTTCTTTATTCTTGTCTGTTGATGTGGCGAGGGGGTTGGATATTTTATTTTCGATTTTTACTTTATTTTTTGGCCAAATTGGGTAACAATCATGGAATCAATAAGACCAAGAAACACAAATAGTGGACAACATAGTCTAAGAAGGAAAATTTTAAGAGAAATGTAAATTCAGATGGGAGATTCAAATAACAAAGATTACAAATAGATACTATAACTATAAACTCTAGGGGTTTACCCATGTATGATGTATTCAAAATTGGAGGGAAGCACTTATTGAGTCTTTTCATATACATATATAATTAGACGTATGAATCAACGTCAATGGATTATAATTGTATCAATGTCATAATAAATAGTTTATATCATATATTCTACATGCTATACATTAAAATGTAATTTTCAAAATTAACGAGTCGAATTGTATCACTAGAATAAATTGGCAGATCAGAAACTGACACCTCTTAAACTCTTTCCAGGGAAACATTTGCCCTGTGGCACTGTCTCAGGGATGGGGTGTGAGGACTACTATGGATGCCCAGCCTGGAATGGTGTAGGCACCAGCCAGGTGGGGTCCACATACGGGTCGCCGGCGGACCGGTCGGGCCCACCGGAGTGCTGTGCAATGTCCTTCGAAGCAGTGAAGGATGTGAACCTCAGCAGGCTTGGTTGCCAGGGGTACAGCAGTGCTTACAGCCTTGCACCCCTTAGGGTTTCAGGGGCTGAAGACTGGTCTTATGGGATTAGGGTGAAGTATTCTTTGCATGAGAATGAGAGCTTTTGTAGAGCCTGCCAAGCCACTGGTGGGACTTGTGGATTCAATGTTGGTGATGATTATGGTGGCTTGTGCATGTGTGGGACTTGGAATTCCACATCCAATTGTGATTCAACAGGTTAGGTTTTTCTAGTCACTACTTCATTAATTTAGTTATTTGACATTTTTTTGGTCTGTAATTCATTGATTTTTAATGGTCTCACACACTGAAACTAAATGATTTTCGATAGTTATGTGTTTTTTTCAGATTGAAATGGGTTGGATATTGTAATATATCATAGTATTTCCATGGTTTATATCATGTCATGAAGAATAAAATGAAAAAAGATCAGTTCCTGTTAAGATGATCTGCAATTGCTGGTGTTTTTGCAAAAAGTTTTGATCGCTGTAGTAATATTGACACATGAATTTTGTGTAATGCAGTCCATTCTACGGGCAACAGGATGAAATGGTCATCAAGGATTGCATTAACAGGTATAACTGAAAATTCGTGACTTAAATGATTATACACTTATCAATATATAGTGTCTGTCACGGTGTTTCCATGACAGACTTATAACTACTGCACGTTGCATAATAAAATTTTAATATAACAACTAGAACCTTTTGCTTTTTTTATAGTTCTAATTCAACCTCGTATTTCCATATGCCTCTAGAAAGACTGTATTTTCCAAAACTTTGCCTAATATAAATCCTCACAAGTTACAAATGGTGAAATTTTTGACTTTTCAATTGCAATTTTGTTTTCCTTCGATTTAAAAGAAAACAATTTAGCTAGTTTTTTATCATTATTATAGTAGGTAGAGTAATGTAGTTGAATGTTCTTTGATATAAAATGGTCCGTTTTAAGAGTTTGCTAACTTGAGAATAAAATATGCAGGTTTCTGGATATGCTCGACAGTTTTGAGAAATCTTCTCAGATTTTGAAGGTATTTCAACTACAAAAGAAGAGCGGGAAACGTTAGCTTGCGTTGTTATCCTCAACTAAGATTTACCAGAAACCAATTTTGTGCACATTTTGGAAAAAACCCCAGTTCCATAACATTTTGTTCCATATTGTTGTTATTATAAAAAAAACCCCAGTTCCTTCCATTCCTTGCAATTTCATCATTTCAACAACTAGCTAGCATTCATAAAAGAAAATAAAAAACCTAACCAGCTAAAAATTGGTTTCAAAAATATAAAAACCGACGAATCTAACAAAATTTCACATAATTTTCGACAACTAATTTCCTTCGCCTTTATTTTCAATAAAGCTGGCGTGTAACGTATTCGATTCATCCATGATGGACAATTGACAATTGAACATTCATGTTCGTCCCCCAGAAAATTCGTCATCGTCAATCACAGTTTTGAATTGCAGGGCCAAATTACACTCATTCCCTCTAACCAAACTCTTGCAGATCACCATCCTAAGCTTCTAATCATTGAACAATAGATCTACTGATCCAGTAATCAACCTCGGCTTGATCCAGTAATCTACCTCGCCTTGATGGGCCACAAACCCGCAACACTAGGGAATTTACAGCCCTAAATTCTTGACAAGTGCTAAAAGTAAAAGCTTAACTGTTTCACTTGGATTTCTTCTGGTCGGATACACGGGCTCCCATGATCTTGATAACAGGTTCATCCTCTGCTCTAACGAGTTTCAAAGCCGGATGAACTTTAAGGTCACGCGCTACAAGCTTTTGGCCAACATCTAACTCACTCAAATCAACGTCGATATAGGGAGGGATGACATCTGGTGGACAGAGGTACTTAACAGTTCTCTTGATTACGTTCAGGAATGCCCCTGCCAGAGCAAAGAGACGGTCATACAAATACTGCCGAGTGTGAATCATTGTCGGGTTCAAGTGACATAGTGGATTATGAAAAAGCAGTCCCAGTACCTTTTCTTATACCAGGAGACACATCTTCGCCTCTCAACACCAGAGGAACATCCACCTTTAAAAGAGCATTTGATGGAGCTCTTATGAAAGTAACATTAAGTATGACATCAGTCCCTGATTGCAAATGAAGCTGACATAAAAGAGACTATAATGAGCACACATCATAAGCAACAAGTCTTTTTTTAACTCCCTTTTTGTTCCAATTTGAGTTAAGCTACTACCAGACAGTTGGATTAGTCAAATAAATATTCGTTCTTCAAATCAATCTAGCTCAAAGTTCCAACCAGCATAGAGATATTGCCAAACAGAAAGTTCTCCTTATGAACGGAATAGCTCCAACTGGATGTTTGTTAGGTTAGGTTTTCAATGCACATGTAACATTCCCGAGGCCACAAGAATTATACTTTTTGACTTAGAAGGAAACAAAACAGGCTTAGAACTAACTACCTGACAGTGCTTTTACACAAATAATAGTGAAAAATGCGGGTGAACAGTACCCTGAAAAGTGTATCTGAAATTTCTATCATAAAAGCAAAGGCTTTATATAACTAAATCATTTACAAACAACAAAAAAGACGGAACTCCTAATAGAAGGGAAAGGTGTCCATTTCTGCTACTGTTTTATCATCTCTATGGCCATAATCGGGGAAAGCATAATTTGAAGAGTTCATTTTCATAACTCCAGTATGCTTTCTGATGTTACTCGGGACTTGTGGAGACTAACCTGTTATCCTCTAATATACATCTTTCACAACAAATGCATTGGTGCTGGTAATTGGCTACTCAACAGTGTATAGTACTCAGGATTCAACAAGAAAATGGAAGTTGAATACTACCATCACTATAGTAGCTTCAGCAAGAGTCGTGAAGCTATAAGTATGTTGTTGCTTGTAGCTATAAACATGCCATGAAACTAATATTCACAAAAACCAAGCAGTTCAGTTTACAAAACAACATTAAATTACCATATATGTATTACTAAATTGAAAATCATCTATCAATACAACTGTCAACCCATCAGGAACCCCTTAAACTACCACCTAAAGATACGAAGTCGAGAAGAGAGCTCTTTTAAGAAAGTAGTAACACATCTCTTTTTTGCAGTAGATACTGAAATTTTCTTGAGATACTCAAAATAAGGTATGAAAAAGTTAATGGGATTCCTAAAAATATATGAAAAAGCTTATGGTCAAAAGATAAACTTTAAAAAGTCTTCCTTTTACATATCAAAACATGCTAATCCAAGAATTGTCTTGGTTATCAAAAATGAAACAAAGATGATCTCAGGTTCACTACCTTTAAATACTTAGGCATCACAATCTTCACTGGAAGAAATAAAATATTTATTACCAAAATCTTTTGGCTTCTATCCAAAGCAAAATTAACTACTGGCAGAACAAAAGCCTCTCACAAGGTGGTAAACTAACACTAATTAAACATTTTCTCCACAATTCCATTACATATCCTTAAGTATAATTGATAAGCTACATAAATTATTTGCAAAATTTTTGTGGTATACTCAATATCCAACAAATAACAAAAAGAAAATATGAGGAAGTTATAAAAAAATTACCATTACCTAAAGAAGAAAATGGATTACATCTAAAAGACCTTAACACAATGGAGAAAGTTTTTTCACTAAAATTATGGTGGAAGGTTCAATAAGGTAAGTCACTTTGGTCCCTTTTCATGTGGTCAACACCTGACAATAGAAAAATATCTAAGACCTGGAAAAGAATCCTAGAAACCCAAGATTTAGCAATTGATAACACTTTCGTTCAGATTGGTAATGGGGAATCATCATTTTGGCATGCTAATTGGACCAAATTAGATCCATTAAATATAATTTTGGCCATCAGATACTACCTCATCTATATCTGTCCATAGTTGATTTCCTAAACCATCAAAGCTATTATATCTCTCTATTCAAAGGCTTATTGACAAACTCAATTCTCAACACCTCAAAAAGCAATTATCATTTGTTCAACAACCATAAGGAGAAACAGGTTTGGATGCATACAGAGAATGGTAGCTTCACTTTGAAATCTTCCTGTGAATTGGTCAGACATAAAAAAATAAAGGTCTTATCCTTTAAATATCTCTGGTCTCCTTTCATGCCTCCAAAAATAAGTCTTTGGAATTGGAGATTGTTAAATCGTCTAATTGCAATGCCAGATGTTTTGTAAGATTTTAATTTGAATCTTCTATCCAAATGCTGCTCCTGCAATAATAACTCTGATGATATTCATCATGTTTTTAGTTCATGCACTTTCTCAAAGAAGATTTGGTAACTGGTGAACAGAGTCTTCAAATTCCAACTTATTGATCATAACAATTTTCTTCTATTGGACTTTAGATGTGAAAAATAAGTGTGTTGCTGATATCATTCAAACCCTTCCTTGTATTGTAACTTGGGCAATACAGTGTACTAGAAATAAGTTTATTTTGAGGATATCAAACCTCAACAAAAAGTTGTTTCTATCCATATTTTGAATCTAATCAATGATATACTATTAGCTTACAAAGTTGAAGTTTTTGGTAATCATCTACTATATATCTGGCTCTTAACATTAGCTGGAAATTGACGAATACGAAGAAACCAGTGGTTGTTTCTCGGTCTCCTTCAAAAGATATAAAACTCAATGTTGATGGCTCGGTTTTGAGCAATGGAACAGCAGGTATTGAATGAATATTGAGAGACAAGCATGGAAAACATATCAGATATGGCTCAAAGGAAATTCCACACTGCACCATCATTGAATCCGAACTTCTTGCAGTTCTCCACGGTCTCCAAATGGCTAAACAACTAAAAATCAATATCTTGGACATTAAATTAGATTCACTGATTGCAACAAAAGTGCTAACAGAGAATAGAAGATCCCTGGGATATGTATTGAAGTAGTATGCAATATTTGGAAAATCATGGACATCACAGGCTGCTCAATCAAACACACTCCTCGAGATTCTAACAAAGTTGCAGACTCCTTGGCCAAATTTGCATCTCTTAACGAGGTAAATAACACTTTTTCTTTTGTAGGTCTGGCAAAGGATATACAAGGACAAGTTCAACTTGATGAAATTAGTCTTCCTTATATAAGGACTAGTTATGTTTTTCTCCTTTTGTAAAAATTCCGATCATTCTTTGTATTCCACGTTTTGTTTCATGTGTTTAGTTTTATGATTCTTTATTTTTGATATGTTTATGTATCTTAATCATAAAACAAACATCTTCTTGATGTGAGGCCATTAATTCCCCCTATATTTATATATTTTTTAAAAATAATAAATGAGTAGGGGTCCGCCAAACCCCCGCAATCATAGGTATTTTTTTTAAGTGACTGGGATAATTCTTACCCACTTGAATGCAAAAATTAAACCATTTCGAAGGCCCTACCTGGGCTTAGTGATTGAATACTTTCAAGAAACAACTAGCTACAAGTGATATTATTTTTGTTGACTTTACAATTTCAAGTGATTCCAAATTTTATGCAGATCAAATCAATCAGGGCTCGATAGTCTTTAATGTTATTTTGTTAAACTGATATTTATCAATATTTTTATCAACTAATTGAATTATATTAAAAATATATATTTATTATAAAATTCACGTCCGTATAAAACACGAATGATATCTAGTATTATAGAAAAGAGAATCCAATTTCTACAGTGAACTTTCGCTTGCAACAGCTTTTGCTAAAACGTTGCGTTTTGGCTTCCACTTCTTTACCACTTTTGGTTGATCAAAACGCACCGTTATCGTGTGGCCGGTGGCAAGTCTACTCCCACGCGCCTCTATGGCTCTACCTCACAAAAGCCCTATATCTCCGAGCTCCTCTCCTTCACCCTCGATGAACTCCACAAAGTATGTTTTATTTCTCTCCAAACATGGCATTTAAAAAATACGAAAAGGGTTTAATCAGAATTTATTTCGTTCAGAAAATGAAAGGAAGAATGCCACCACAGCTTTCGGGTGACCAAACTGAAGGGATCCTCCACCTCCTGACCAGATAAGAACTCTTCTGTTAGCGCCATTGTTAATGGTTAGTGATTTTGCCAGTATGTTAGGGTTTTAGGGAATTAGGGAATTTGTCTAATTAGCAAGCTGGCTGAGAGCGGCGGTTAGTTTGTTGAAGCTGGGATATATGTCCAACTGATTTGAGGTGGTTAATCGGTTGGAATCTGGGGATAGAAGGGAGAAGAAGAGAGCAAAAAGCTTAATGGATTTTATGTGTGTAAATTCTGATCAAAACTTCCTTTCTCATCTCCAATTTCAAAATGTAGGTGAAGAAAATGAAAATTAAGCAATGACATGCATAGATTACTGGTTCGTTTGACAAGGCCGTCGTCATCATATTTGAAGTATCCAGTTTGAGCTCACCAACTTCAACGTTGCTCTCCATTTTAGTTCTTTTTCCCTTCTGAATACGATTTGTGCTCTATTTTTTTTGTTTTTATAGCATTCTATTTATACCGCCGTAGCATCAGTGGAGTGAATGTGACTGCCTTTAATCTGTACTATAAATATGATTCAACAGATGGCATTTACTTCTCAGTGGAAATTTTGATTAGTCATCCAACGGACATGGTTCCGTCCAGGGACAGACTTTTTCCTGAGAAAAGAAATCTGCTTTTTGCTTTTTGATACTGCTTTATGTGTGAACAAGGTGTTCAGTTGTGGTTTAGTTGTCGGTGCAGGAACAGGAGATGTTATTAGAATATGCCGACAGATGCAGGAGGTGACGGTGGGGAACTACCCCTATTTTATCTCTGCAGCTAATGCATGCATTCTATTAAAGTGGAAGTTTGCTCAGGAGATTTATGACACATTTTCTTTGATTTTTAGCTGATTTATTACCTCATTGCATAGGGACTTTGATCATTTTGGTGAATTGTGCACGTAATTACTTTAAATTGATGGTACGGGCTGGGAATTTGATGAAGCTATGATTCATCAAGTTATTTCTTTCTGTCCGTTGTACACTGTATTTTTATTTAAAATAATATCTATTCTTCGAAAGCACCTCCTTTGTTATCGTGGTTATACAGGTTTTAATTTAAGATGCTATAATATGTGATTTTAATGGTGTTTGGAGGATATGGAAAGAGGAAATTCCATGTTGTTCGCTCCGAGATTACCTGCTGGATATGCTGTTTGGCCGGGGGAGATAAAGCCTTTATATGACTTAAAGATGTCTGGTATCTTGGTTGCTTGGACTTTTATACTGTTGAAATGAAAAGGTGCGAGGTAGTTAAAATTTATTTCTTTTGCATGATAAATACATGGTTAGCTTAGTGTACTATACAAGATGAGATTGCAAAAGTCTTGCATGATTTGTGTAGAAAATAATGAGAATAATGTATGTTTGTATTCATGATTTAGGGTACATTATATAAACTTATACAGAAAAGGAAAATATAATCTAATCTAATTACGATTACGATTACAAGTAATATTTATATTCCTTAACACCCCTCCTCAAGTTGGAGCATGTGAATCAGAAATGCCTAACTTCCCAAGTAGTGAATGAAACTGATTCCATTCGAGAGTTTTAGTGAGCAAGTACGCGGGTTGATCAGAAGTACAAATATGATGAGTACCAGCAGTACCAGTACAAGATTACGGACGAACTGACATTCAACTTCTATATGCTTCATACGTTCATGGAACAATGGATTTTCCGCAATATGAAGAGCCGATTGACTATCACAGAAAAGTCGCATAGGAGCAGAATGCACAACACCTAAGCTTTGAAGCAACGACTTAAGCTACAAAAACTCTCAACGAGTGAAAGAGAAACCATAGGTTATTTCTTGGTCTTCCATGAAACCGGAGAATCACTTACTATCACAAAGTACCCAGAAATAGAGCGCTGTGTAATAGGACATGCAGCCCAATCAAAATCACAATAAGCAGTCAACTGTAAAGAACCACATGAAGAGAGAAATAAATCTTGACCAAGATGACTCTTCAAGTAGTGGAGATCTCGAATCGCATCTTTCTATAGAGGAACACAAGGAGACTTCATAACTGAGCAAGCGTATGAACTGAAAATCTAAACTTAGGACGAATAATGGTAAGGTAAATGAGGAGACCAATTAGGCACCGATACTGCTCATAATCATCAAAAATGGGGCCTTCAACTCTTTCAAGATCATGTTGTTTCTCCATAGGAAAATAAGTCGGCTTAGAAAACAAGAGCTAAGTATTTCTTGAATTCAGAGATGAGCGACGAAGAACTACCAGCAATAACCAAATCATCCACATAGATAAGTACATGCATAGAAACTAAGCCACGAGTAGAATCAATTAGAGAGCAATCTGTCTTACTCTGAACAAAACCAAATGCATGTAAAGCCTGAGCCAATTTGGAAAACCAATTGCGAGGGGCTTGGCGAAAACCATAAAGAGATTTATGAAGGTGACATATCAGCCTAGGGGGCGCAGGATAACCCGGTGGAGGGCGCATAAACACCTGTCCATGCAAACCTGATGTGCCCAATTTATATCATATTTTTGGCACATTCGAAGTCTAATTTTGTAATGATTAGGGATTTAATTTGAAGTAAATCGACATTTTATCATTGAAAGGGTTAGGATGATATCACATGTTTTATGTCCTAATTATTTGATTTATGAAGTGTTTTGAAGACTCTTTTTGAAGAGTTCGGGTTTGAAGAGTTCGGGATTGAAGAGGTGACGGAATTTTGAAGAGAAGATCAATTATTCTGGAAATTGGTAGAAGCTGGGCAGAGAGCTTATCATGGTCAGTGTCAAATCTGCACGGTCAGTGTAAAATTGGCACAGTGCGTGACAAGGGGTAACATCCCATTTTCTTGTTTTTATCTTTTAATTCATAGACTATAAACACCCCTCTCCCCCCCACTGAAGACCACGATTTTTCTACCTTCAAAACCCTAGTTTGCATTCATTCCTTCATCTTTTTTCCTATGTTTACCTTGGATTTTTGTCCCTTTTTATGGGTTTAGTTAATCTAGGCTAAATATACTCTTGGGAGCAATTGGTAAGTATTTCTATTATGAATTTGTGAGATTTGATTTCTCCTATTTTGCGCTTTGATTATCAAGTATATTTTGTTCTTTCTTGTGTAGTTAATGCATGATTTAGACTAGGATGATCAACTAGTTGA
>JAULKM010000010.1:2484616-2496088 GCA_032355605.1 Rubia tinctorum
ACCAGTGTTAATTGAATTCGAGCTCGAGTTTGAACTCGAATACTATATGAGTTGGTTCAACCGCGCTCGAATTCGGTCAAACTTGAATTTGAGTCGAGCTTTGCTAGAGATGCTCGTAAATAGTTTAGTTCATTTACATCCCTAGTGTGACGAAACTCGAGCTTGTGAACAGTTCTGGTGTAAACGAATCAAGTTGTTCGCGAATAGATCGGTCAAATCTCGACTTGAATTCCAATTTGATCGAGATCGTACAGTATTCGGGATCGAGCTCGTACAGTATTCGGGATCGAGCTCATACAGTATTCGAGTTCGTACAGTATTCAACCTCGAGCATGTACAATATTTGAGCTCGTACATTATTCGAGCTCGATCTCGATCTCGTACAATATTTGAGTTCGAGCTCAAACCCAACTAATATTGTTCGTTAATCTCATCGAGTTTACAGAGCCAACATATTATATATATATATCATTTTTATTAAATATAATATAATATATTTATTCATTGTTTTTTGAGTTCAAACTAAATTAATTTCACTTGAGATCTAGGTGAATCATGATTTTATAGGTTCAATCGAATCGAACCAAGTTCAAAATATTTTAAACGATTTGAACTCGAACAAACTCGTTTACAGTCGTATTAGGAATTACACTAAATAATATTTTCATCAAGAGACGGGATTTAATCGGGTATTAATTGGGTACCCATAATTACCCAATTTTAAATGAGTATATGGGAAGATTGGTATTCCAATCTCATTTCTCCTTGTAATCCAATGCTACGAAACCCACTTGATCATAATCTCAAACTAGAAAATAATGGAAATTTCCCATCCCGTTAACTTGTATTTAATTGATCCCAATGGTCACTGGGATTAATTTCCCCCTCTATGTAGAATCAACTTACATTTTTTTGGATTCATTTGGTTCACGTGGGAATTAAATTCTTGCAGTAATTTCTATTTCATGGAAAATGATTTCCATGATTAAAATCCTAAGATATATGCAAAACGTGTTTGGTTACACAAGTAGAAATTTATTTTCCGAAATGTTGTTTGGTTGACAGAGGTAGAGGAGGGAAATGAAAAAACTACACACGTTATGGAGGGAAATAAAAAAACTATGCATCATTTACGGGATAAAAATGTAAATGCATATTTAAAAAATGGAGGATTTGAAATCGACTGAGAGGGTTCTCGATAAGATACTTCCCACATTGTGTGAGAAGTTTAATTTCCTCCCCATTCCAAATTCCCATGTTTTTACTATTTTCCGTCAACCAAACAACCCGACCCATCCTAAAATTCTAGAAATTTGTAATTACTGCATATCAAATGACTCCTTTGACTCCTTTTTACATTTACCCAATGTAAAAGTAGCTTTGATTACAATTTTTAAGAACTCTCTCCATCTCAACTCTATTTTCAGAGAGGGTGAGGAAGCATTTTTTGACACTCCCTTATTCTTGTCTGTTGATGTGGCGAGTGGGGTTGGATATTTTGTTTTCAATTTTTACTTTATTTTTTTGCCAAATTGGGTAACAATCATGGAATCAATAAGGCCAAGAAACATAAATAGTGGACAACATAGTCCAAGATGGAAAATTTTAAGAGAAGTGTAAATTGAAACGAGAGATTCAATTAACAATGAGTACAAATAGAGTTGGTAAGGAGTACGATGCAAAATACTATAATTAGAAACCATAGGGTTTACCCATGCATGATGTATTCAAAATTGGAGGGAAGCACTTACTGACTATTTTCATGTACATATATAATTAGATGTGTGAATTCACGTCGATGGATCATAATTGTATCAATGTCAATTTAAATAATGTATATCATATATTCTATATGCTTTACATTAAAATATAATTTTAAAAATTTACGGGTCAAATTGTATCATTAAAATAAATTGACAGATAAGAAACTGACACCTCTACTTCTGTCCAGGGAAGCATTTGCCCTGTGGCAATGTCTCGGGGATGGGATGTGAGGACTACTATGGATGCCCAGCCTAGAATACTGTAGGCTCCAGCCAGATGGGGTCCACATACGGGTCGCCGGCCGACCGATCGGGCCCACCGGAGTGCTGTGCAATGTCCTTTGAGGCAGTGAAGGATGTGAACCTCACCAAGCTTGGTTGCCAGGGGTACAGCAGTGCTTACAGCCTTGCACCCCTTAGGGGTTCAGGGGCTGAGGGCTGGTCTTATGGGATTAGGGTGAAGTATTCTTTGATTGAGAATGAGAGCTTTTGTAAAGCTTGCCAAACAACTGGTGGAACTTGTGGATTCAATCTTGGTGATGATTATGGTGGTTTGTGCATGTGTGGGGGCTTGGAATTCCACATCCAATTGTGATTCAACAGGTTAGGTTTTTCCAGTCACTTTTTTTGTAATTTTGTAATTTCACTTTTTTCCCCTGTAATTCATTAATTTTTAATGGTCTCACACACTGGAACTAAATGATTTTCGATAGTGATGTGCATTTTCACTTGCGGGATCGGATTGCGTCAGGCGTCAGGCGACATTTCACATTCTACTCCCTCCGTCCCAAGATTATTGACCTAACTGTTTTTGAACCAAAGTTTTATATAAAATTATGTGGCATGGAATAATCAAGGAAAAACAGGGATATTTTAGAAAAACAATGAGTCTCATCTTAAAGTTGTTAAAGACAGAGAGAATATTGTGAGAATCTAATGTCATGTTCTTTGCTATTTTAAGTGATTTTCAAAGTATGTCATTACTTGTAGTACGGTAAGCCAATAATCTTGGGACGGAGGGAGTAATAAATTGTATTTCCATGATTTTGGGTTGGGCCGGGTCGGTAATTTAACCCAAATCCAAAGTCAAATATATCATGTCATGAAGAATAAAATGAAAAAATCTAGCTGATTCGGGTTGGGTTAACACTTTGAACAACTCTAGAATTAAATCTTGCATTAGGACATAACTTTTTGAATCATATTACATTATAAGTGTCTTGTATGTATGAAACTTTTTTTGGGAAGATGTTCTGCAAGTGTTTGTTTTTTGAAAGAGTTTCAATTGCTGTAGTAATATTGACAAATGAATTTTGGGTAATGCAGTCCATTCTGCAGGCAACAGGATGAAATGATCGTCAAGGATTGCATTAACAGGTATAAGTGAAAATTCGTGAGTTGAATGACTATACATTTATCAGTATAGTACTAATATATAGAGTTTGTCTCTTGAAAGATGGGTTTTCCATGAGTTATGGAAAGATCATTGTTTAAATTGCGAATTACAAGAAATGAACATAAAATTTTCGAACTGCATTAATTTGGAATCATAAACTTATAATAAGTACTTCACGCTGCATGATAAATTTTTAATGTTGCAACTAGAATCTTTTACATTTTTATAGTTCTAAGTCAATCTCATCTTTTCATATGCATCTAAAAAAACAATCTTTCCCAAAACCCTACCGATTCCACACAAGTTACAAATGGTGAAAATTTTGCCTTTTCAATTACAATTTCGATTTCCTTCGATTTTGTTTTTTCAATTTAGCTTTTTTTATTTATAATTAATAAATATATATAGTAGGTAGAGTAATGTAGTTGAATATTCTTTGATATAAAATAAAATGGTCCGTTTTAAGAGTTTGCTAACTTGAGAATAAAATATGCAGGTTTCTGGATGTGCGCGAGAAATCTACTCAGAATTTGAAGGTATTTCACCTACAAAGGAAGAGCGGGAAACGTTAGATTGTGTCGTTATCCTCAACTAAGATTTACCAGAAACCAATTTTGTGCACATTTTGGAAATTTTTAGTCCTATATCGTCGTCGTCCTTATTATAAAAAAAAAAAAAAAAATCCCCAGTTCTTTCCATCCCTTGCAATTTCATCATTTCAACAACTAGCGGCTCCCTCTCCAATTCAACCTGCAATTTAACTATTCATTTAATTAAAATTTCTTAACTTTGACCCCATAATTAAGAATCAATTTTTTTTGAGTCAACTGTTGAAAGTCAAAGTGTGCAACTTGAATTGAGACAGAGGGAGAGTAGCATTGATTAAAAAAATCAAAATAAAAAACCTAACCAGCTAAAAGTTCGATGGCGATGTTTCAAAAATATAAAAACGGACAAATCTAATAAAATTTCACATAATTTTCGAAAATTAATTTCCTACGCCTTTATTTTCAATAAAGCTGCCGTGTAACGTATGCAAATTCATCCGTGATGCACAATTGAACATTCAAGTTCATCCCCCAGAAAATCCGTCATCGTCATTCAAACAGTTTCAAATTACCCTCATTCCCTCTAACAAAACTCTTGCAGATCACCATCCTAAGCTTCTAATCACTGAACAACAGATCTACTGATCCAATAGTCTACCTCAGCTTGAAGGGCCCACAACCCCGCGATACAAGGGAATTTACACCCCTAAATTCTTGCAGGAAGCTAAAAGTAAAAGCTTAACTGTTTCACTTGGATTTCTTCTGGTCGGATACACGGGCTCCCATGATCTTGATAACGGGCTCATCCTCGGATCTAACGAGTTTTAAAGCTGGATGAACGTTAAGGTCACGTGCTACAAGCTTCTGGCCAACATCTAACTCGCTCAAATCAACGTCGATATAGGGAGGGATGACATCTGGTGGACAGAGGTACTTAACGGTTCTCTTGATCACGTTCAGGAATGCCCCTGCCAGAGCAAAGAGAGGGTCATACAGATACTGCTGAGTGTGAATCATTGTTGGGTTCAAGTGTAGTCACATAGTCAAAAGCAGTCCCAGTACCTTTTCTTATACCAGGAGACACATCTTCGCCTCTCAACACCAGAGGAACATCCACCTTTAAAAGAGCATTTGACGGAGCTCTTATGAAAGTAACGTTAAGTATGGCATCAGTCCCTGATTGCAAATGAAGCTGACATAAAAGAGACTAAAGTGAGCAGACATCGTAGGGAAAAACTCTTAACTCTCTTTTAGGTTCCAATTTGTGTGAAGCTACTACCAGGCAGTTGGGCTAGTCAAATAAATATTCGTTCATCACATCAACCTAGCTAAAGTTCCAACCAGGCACTGGCATAAAGAGACGGCCAAACAGAAAGTTCTCCTTTTAAACGGAATAGCTCCAACCGGATGTTTGTTAACTTGATTTTCAATGCACATGTAACATTCCCTAGGCCACAGGAATTGTACTTTTTGGCTTGGAAGAAAACAAAAACAGGCTTACACAAACAGTAGTGCAAAGAGCCGGTGAACAGTACCTTGAAAAGTGAATATCTGGAAATATATAATAAAAGGCAAAGGCTTTCTATAACTTATCATTGACAAACATGCAAAACAAAAAAGAGAGAACCCTCTATAGAAGCTATTAGAACTGAAAGGTGTCCATTTCTGCTACTGTTTTATTATGTCTGTAGAGTGTAGACATACAAAGGTCATATTCAGGGAAAGCGAAGAGTTCATAGTCATAACACTGATCCACTTTCTGATATTACTCGGGACTTTGGGAATCTAACCGATTATCCTTTAATATACACTTTTCACAACAAATGCACTGGTGTTTGTAATTGGCTACTCGACAGTGTATAGTACCTCAGTACTCAACAAGAAAATGGAAGTTGCATACTACCATCACTAGAGTAGCTTCAGCAAGAGCCGTGAAGCTATAAGTATGCAGTTGTTCATAGATATAAAAACAAAGTGGTTTAGTTCACAAAACAACATGAAAATACCATAGATGTTTTACTAAATTGCAATTACTCTATCAGACAACTGGCAACCCATCGGGAACCCCGTAAACTACCACCAAAAGATATGAAAATTCAAAAACCGCCCACATTTCATTTAATCACTATCAGCATGAAATGCAAAGAAACCTCATCATATCCTCGACTCGAGTAAAGACTTTGAAACATACAACACTCGCAAATCATTCTCACATATTTGGCTACCTACCTACCTTCGGTCCATAGTCAAACGACTAAACAACACATCAATTCTCATGAAAATTACCCAAATTCCAGCAATTAAAAGCCCACCTTCTACTGAAATGTCAACACATTGCATCATTCTCCTATCTTAAGGATCGAAATCAATTCATTAGTAAGGCTGAATGAATGCTCTCAAACTTCCAATCCATTATACAAGTAACATTAACACTTTTGATAGCAGCAGCGGCAAAAACACTAAAGAACGTTCTTTTATCAAGCAAGCAGAAAAATCCACTCCAGAAAATGCTGAAAATTGTGAAGGAAACATACCAATCTGGGCAAAACGCGGGTCCTCTCAATAATCTCATCGGACTCAAACTCGGGCCGGATTTCAAGATCAAAAAGCCTGGAAAGAAAGAAGGACCGGCCCATATGATTTACGAGCTTCTTTATCTGATTAGTCTGTACGGAAATGAGGCGTTTGTTGCCGCCGTGTTGGCCATCCTCCGCCTCGAACACTATGCTCGGAACCCTACCGGCCTTCCTCTCTTTCCCGCTCGTGATCCTCCCACTCCGGCCGCGAGGCATGGCGCCGATTGTCACCGCATACTTGGGGTCCGGTGTCGGGAGCCCCGGGAGGTACTGGAGCGGCGGCGGCGCTGGAGGAGGAGGGGATGGGGCCTCGAAGTCGACGTCTTGCTGGAGGAGCGGAGCCGCGGCGTAGCAGCGGCGGAGGAGGTGGTGTTGGAGGGTTCCGATGGAATGGAGTTTCCGGATCAGCATTTGGGTTTCCGGGTTCGGGTTCGGGGTTCTTCCGGCGAACTAAGTGAGAGAAAGGTGGAACGGAGAGGAAAGGGCTTTGGAAGGGTTTTGTGTCGAGATAATAAGAATGGGCTGGGACTTTAAATTGTTATATTTGGGCTCAATTGAAAATGAAATAAAGAAAAAAAATTTGTCATGAGGTTACTCGCCACGGGGAGTGGATCGGACATTGATATTAGTTCATACCCGCTCCACTATACCTGCTATGCAGACACTATTTTATTTTATAATAAATTATTATTTATCCATAATTCACATGTTTTACTTATAATATTTTTCGTGTAAATATTATTAAAATTTTAATATTGAAAATTTTAATTTTAAAGTAAAATTTTGGCATTTTTTGGAGATATAAATAGGGTGAGTAAAATGAATTTAAAGTGAGTATAGAGACCCAAGTGGGTGATGAGGTGGGGATGAATTTTAGATAATACCGATGGGGCGGGGGGTGGATTTCAATGTTGTATCCGCCATGGGTAATGGGGTGGGTATGAGTATAAAATTTTGAAGTGGGCATGGATATGGAGGTACCATAATCCGTACCCGTCCCACCTCATTGTCATCCCCAGGGATGACCATGGGCCCAGGACCAGATTTAAACCCATTGGATCGGGTGTGGGTTCAAAAAATTTAGATCCATTGGGTGGGTTTTGGGTCTAAATTTTAAAATTACGGGTTCAGATCCGGGTCTAAAATATTAAGACCTGTACCCGACACATACCTAACTCGTAGACCCATACAACCCTAAATATACACATATATGGGATGATTCGTGTGAGAGCAATCATTTATGTCAGACAATAATCTTATGTGAGACCAAATCTCCTTCACTGGATCATATAATCGGATGACCGATGTTTCAGTGTGGGTAGAGTAGGGATATACGGAGTATTTGATACTATATTTATTTAATTTAGAAAGTGTACGCATGCTGAGCTTGTGCAATGCAAAAGAAACATTGCTACGTGTTTCATTACCTTTGCTCTTTTAACTTTTCTTAATCTTATTTATTTAGTATGGAACTCATGTTTTAAAATAGTTTTCCCCTTTACAATAAAAAAAAATCAATTTTCAAGTGATAGTTTGAATAAATACCAGCACGTACTTGAAGTTTTTAGTACTGTATAAAAATTTTCACATTTAAAATATAAACTGTATTATTCGTTTAAAAAAATATAATATTCAAATAAAAAATACACTAATTAAAAATAAAATGTTCAACAGTTATTCCATAACTTATGCATATAGGTGGTTGAAGTATTGTTTGTAGGTGCTTCTAAGTGGTGTTGAAAGTATTTCAAATTTTATTTGTTTGGGCTTTGAATGTTTTGACGAAGGTGTTTTGAATTTTTAATTTTTGGGTCTTTGTGATGGAAGGTGCTTTAACTTATGTGCGTAGGTGCTTTAAGTTAAACGTGTGGGTGTTTGAAAATTTTATTATTTTGTGCTTTAAATTTTTTGTGAAACTTTATGTTTAAATTATATTGAGCGTATGTGCTTCTACTTCTTTTTGTATGTGCTTTAAGTTAAATGTATGAGTGCTTGAATATAGTATTTTTGGCGTTTTAAGAATTTCGTGGAAATTTGATTATTTTAAAAATTATACTAGCGGAGTACCATCGCGCGTTGTGCGATATTATTAATTAAAATATTAGAATATACATTTTATGTTTTATATTTAAATTGAAAACAAAGTTTATTAATTTTTTTAAAGTTTAGTCATCTAAGAAAAACTATATGATTTATGAAGTGAAATAATTAATTTAGTTAGAAATCGTTAAATATTGAATACAATAAAAAATAATTATTTATATAATATTTCATTCAATTTTTTTAAAAGCAATTATTTATATGTTGATATTCATTTTAAAAGGTTATCATAATTAAGTGTATCTCATTGGAATAAATAAAATTAAATGACCTAATTAGTCTCACTAATTATGAAATTTCCCCATTTAATAGTTAGCCGGTCTAAAATAAGACTTTGTCATATATAATAAATAAAATAATATGTATACATATTTCTATCAAAAGTACCCTATCATTATATAAAAAAATCCGAACATTTTGTAATTTCAGATTATGTGTTTATTTGGATTTTCTTTGGTGATATATAGTAGGCAAAGTCTTGGGAAAAACGTTCTTTCCATAAACTTATGGAAAGACGGAGTTTAAT
The DNA here is from genome assembly GCA_032355605.1 of Rubia tinctorum. Classification (NCBI taxonomy): domain Eukaryota; kingdom Viridiplantae; phylum Streptophyta; class Magnoliopsida; order Gentianales; family Rubiaceae; genus Rubia; species Rubia tinctorum. The sequence continues at coordinate 2,493,526 of JAULKM010000010.1, forward strand.
TATAAAAATAAAAGGTAAAAGGTTTTTGTTGCAATATTAAAGTTTTATTATAAAACGTGTAGTAGTTATAAATTTTATAACACGGTTCATACGACCCAAAATTTTATCTCCATTTATTCTAATTTACACTTTAAACCTTGGTCTTTCCATGACTTATGGAAAGACCGTATTTCAAGAGACGGACTCTATATAGTATGAGATATTTATGGGTTTAAATATATCTTTAGAAGTTATATATTTTAACAAGTTATGATTGATTATATATAGTAAAGAATTAAAATAAGTTACGTATTTTAAAATTGGTGTGTTATTTCCAGATAATTGGGTTTAGCTTAGTCAAAGAATTAAAATCAGTAACATATTATAATATTAGGATGTTATTTTTAGTCAACTTGGGGTTCAGTTAGTCAAAATGACTTCAATGTCCCTGGTTGACAGCACAAAGCAAACAATTTCTATTATATGGTGCTTGGAATTAAGGTAAGGCATAGGTGCTTCAAATTATGTGCATAGGTGCTTTAAATTACAAATGCGTGTGCTTGAAAATGGTATTTTTGGTGTTTTAAGACTTTCTTACAAGTTTGTGTTTAAATTATATTGACTGTAAAGTTAAGCGTCAAAAGTAGGTTTGTGTTTAAATTATATTTAGCGTAGAGTGTAGGTGCTTCTATTTTTGTTTGTAGTTGATTTAAGTTAAAGGTGTTGGTGCTTGAAAATGGTATTTTGGTGCTTTAAAAATTCGTGCAAGTTTGATTATTTTTTTAAAAAAATTATATTTACCATAGAGTGTATGTGCTTCTACTTTTGTTTGTAGGTGTTTTAAAGGTGAGAGTCAACTGCATTCCCGACAAGGACTGGTCCCCTCCTTACTAGCCTATTCACACCACGGTTGAGGTCGGACCCCAGTGGGACATGCCCGTGTTGTAACACCCCAAATCCAGGACCCACTTGCTAAATGCAAGTATCGGGTCGGACTGGGTGTGCTACCGATAATCCAACGGATCGGACTATTCAATTGCGGTAACGAGCAAATATAGTTATGCGGAGGCAATTTAGAAAATAAAAAACTCTAACTTACTATTAAAGTGAAAGTATTAATACAAGTATTAAACATGAGTTTTAACTAAAGTACAGGCAAACATTCTAAAGGATCCGATAAAGATCAATTTTACATTAATATTTTACATAAATGTAATACAATCTAAACCAAAACGTTCCAAGGTTTGCCCAGGATCCTTTCCCAAAAGAAGTAAATGCCCCGTGTACTTCACTCTAACTGTTCCACTACACATGTTATGGTTATTTAAACTAGGGTAAGCTCCTTGTTTAGTGAGGTTCCATCGCCAATAGTTACCAAGTTAAACTTATTGATCACATAAAGCAAATAGTTACAAAGATCCTAGCACATAGCAAAAGGATACAGGTGGTTAATGCCAAGTTGCAGTCAAGTGCCTATGTGGCAACTCTGACTAACATACAAGGCATAACCTTTTCAATAGTGCCCGAAGGCTATCAGATCCAGGAATCCATATTCGTCAACCACGCCCAATATATTCAATTACGAGCTCGTATCAGTAACAGTTGGTTATGCTAGCATACCAGAAACGCCACGAGTAGCCGATATAGTCGTACGGTCCGGTCAATACCGTTTCCCGCCAAACTAGACCAAAATCCAATCACGTCGGGGACCCCGATAAACATAGTCAAGTAATCAAGTAGCAAGCAGTCAAATTTGACACGGCAAGATAAAGTACAAGCCAGTCATCCACATAAAATCAGTACATAGTATTATGACAAACAAACACAGATAAAATACACATCGTGCTTAATTAATATAAAGCAGAACGATAAACATGAAGAAATCATAATATTGATTAATATTTCATGCCTTATATAAAATTTTCTAATAACACATTTAAAATTAACAGGCATAAAAAATATTCATTCATAATTTTTAATTCAATTCGTGTTAGGGCGATGAAAACACTCACCGGATTGAACACGATTTTAGTATTAGTACAATTTTGTTGTTCCTATCTAGACAGCTAAATTTTCCTGTAATTTATTTGTAAGAAAGAAGGGAAAATGGATGATATCTTTAGAATTTAGTCTTGAGTAAACATTGCCTCATTCTCCCAAATATTTATAGTATTCCCTTGGTATTCTTCTTCCTCCTAACCGACTTAACCCTCTCTTTTGGTCTAAATTCTTCATGAAATGGTCTATTTTTTCAACTTAATGATTCCATTTGGTCCAACTTTTATCCCTTAATTCAAGATTAAAAAATGATGGCTATAATTATTTGGCCTAAGTAGCCTCTATACCTATTATTCTACCAACTAAATAATCCTAATCCACATTTTTGTTTTGTTTTGTTTTTCTTATCCAGCATTTTTTTAATCCTTATCTAACGTTTTTTGTTTGTTTTGTTTTGTTTTATTCTATTTTATTTCTATTTATTAATTTATAATTAATTTTGATTATAATGTATATATATTTCCTTATTTATTATTAGTACTCTTTTCTCTCTTTAAGTAAGTGAAAAATTGTCAATATTTTAGTT
>JAULKM010000010.1:2517737-2537538 GCA_032355605.1 Rubia tinctorum
GCCCCCCCCCCCCCCCCCAAGGAAGCCTTCTTCGTCTTCCACCTAAACGGTGCAGGAAAGGCCCAAAGCCAATCCCAGGGAACAGTAGTGAAGCTTCATAGGGTCTTTCCGTCCAGGTGCAAGTAATCTGCATCTTCACAGACGTGTCTATTTCACCGAGCCTCTCTCCGAGACAGTGCCCAAATCGTTACACCTTTCATGCAGATCGGAACTTCATAGGTCCCAAAATATTAACACCGAACAATGGGCACAATTTTTTTCAAAAAACAAAATGGGTGGAGGAGATTGTATTGAGAGAGTAAAAAGTAAATTTAGTGGATGAAAATAATCTAGAATTTACCAAAAGAGGAATTTGTCAATATAAAAGATCATCCAAAAAAGGAAAAAGTGTCAATATAAAAAAACCAAAGAGAGTATTCTATAATAAATAACAATAAAAAAAATTTAATTATGATTATGGTAAAGTCTTTATTATACATTAAATAATAATAATTTTTATTAAAAAACCGGAGGGAGTATTCTATAATAATTTACAATAAAAAAATTAATTATGATTATGGTAAAGTCTTTATTATACAATAAATATTTAAAAAAATATTTCTTTTTAAGTAGTGAGCGTTTTTCATTAGACTGATCAATTGTAACAAATCTAATTATTAGAACATTTATGTTCAAATTATAGTTATTTTTGTATCAAAATATATTTTAAAAGGTTTTTTAAATTATAAAATTATAAATTCTTGTTACAATAAATAAAATTAAAAATTAATTTAGCTCACTAATTATATTAATTATTAAATAACTGCATGTAAACGTTACAAGTTTTAAAACAAGATTTTTGCTTCTTTAAAATTACGATTACATTAAAGTCAGATTATAATAAATAACAATGATTTCTTCAAAAACATTCCTTAAAATTATGGTGGCGTTAAACTCAAATTTAAATTGAAGAAAGGGAGGGAAGAAAAATTCAATTGAAATTTATTTTTGTAAAATATATCCATATCATAAATTTAATTTGTTTTGTATTGATTTTAGATTATGCTGAATCTTAAATTTTGTCAAACAGTTTGTTTTGCATCCAAATTATCGATTTAGGTTAGGCAAATTCTTAGCAAAGATGGTTTTCCATAAGCATATGAAAAGACGGGGTTTAATATTTATAATAATAAAAGGTAAAAAGTCTTTGTTGCAATATTAAAGTTTTATTATGCAACGTGTAGTAGTTATAAATTTTATAACCCGGTTTATATAACCCAAAAATTTTATCTTCATTTATTCTAATTTACACTTTAAACATTGGTCTTTCCTAGCTTATGGAAAGACCGTCTTTCAAGAGACAGACTCTTTCGGTTATAGAAATTAATTTAAATTAAATTTGAAAATAACTATGATTAGAATAATTTTTTAAATAAATAATTTACATGTGTAATTAGTTAATAAAATTGTTGTGGTTAAATTTGAAAAAAAAACATATTTTTCTTATACTCCAAAATTCAAAATTTGCAACAAATATTTTGTAAAATAAATTTTTTAAAATTTATTTGGCACAACATCATTTAAATTCATTTATTAAATTAATTTACCAAGATTAAAATTTTATTTTCATACAAAAAGTACAATGTTATAACTCAAATGAGTTTATTTTTCCAAAATCCAACCCAAATTCTGTGATCTTAAAGATCGATTTTTATTTTTATTTTTGAACAAAGAGTCGTTCTCATTCTCATTAACTGTAAAACCGTTACACATTTGCGCCAGGTTTAGGCAGCATAACCCCTAACTAACAACTATAAATAATCTATTAAAACCTTCTAAACTCTTTGATCTCACACACTGTGGGGTGAGATTCCCATAAATGGACATATCACTAGGTTCATTTTCCATATTGGCAATCTCCGCAACTCGAGCGCGCCTTCAATCTTCATCTTCACCGGGTTGCTTCAACTCTATAGTTTTGAGAGGATGTTGCTGGATATCTCCAGTTTGCGGCAAAAGGTGTTCGTTGAAAGAGTCGAGAGCTGGTCCGTTTTAGTTTGTAGCAGTCTAGTACTGCATGTCTCTATGTTATTCAGTGTTGGCCAGATTTATCCTCACTGGGTTGCCACAACTCCTTAGTTCTGATTTTGAGAAAAAAATTGGAGGTTGTTGCTGGATTTCACCAATTAGCGAGGCGGGATATAATCCAAATCTCACCGGAGTCGCGAGAGTACCAACTTCACACCTAGAAAAAACATAAAAACAAACTAAAGCATTTAACCTAAACTCTAACATCATTCAGGGAAGTCATGCCACGCCGCAAGTCTACTATAGCCCAGAAGCATGCGTCACCTTAGGAGTAATATTCTCCAAACTTACTGCAGATGTGGTACTACAGCCAGTTGGAACTCTGTTGTGCGCCAGAAACTCTGTTCGACTACTACGCATTATTACAGAAACACCCATATTTTTCAATTGGTCAAACTATATACCTTCCACGGGATAACCTATTTTGACTATTTCCCGTAATCTAACACCAATATGACAAGGTCATCAACTGCTTCTAATCAACTCTCCATCATAGTTACCACGAGGCTGTCGTGGCTACAACCGACCACGACAAATTTTGTTTGAGCAACAAGACAACATGTTGGGTGGTGATAGATTTTAGTGATGGGTAAGAGTGGAGATTACTCTAGATGTGGTTTAGGCCTGAATTTCAGGTAGGATCCAAGGTGGGGGGACACCAGAAACCACCTTGTGCCACTTTACCGCCATTAACAGTAACACCGCTGACTGCTATTGACTGTCGGGACCGTTGTTCGTTGACAGCCGGAGATCATTGACTTGACCGCGCAGCTGTCGTTGACTTCACCGGAAGTCTGTACGCTGGACCGATGGTAAAAAAATCGTGGAAGCTCATGTGGTGTTGCCGGTGGTGAAAACCCCAGCCAAGCTCCAGCAAAAGCTACTGTCCACCCAGATCTGCGTCTTCGTCAGCCGGATTCTCCTTTTCATCCGCTGGAGTTGCGCTCACTTCGACCTGCTGCTTCTCTGGTTGTCGTTCTTCCGGTTGTCCTTAGCAAGAAAGGGGTCTCCGGGACTCGACGGATCTGGACCTCTCTTGCCGGAAGTTTCGTCCTATGTTGGTCCCCGATAGAATAGCTCGTCGGCGGTGGCTATGAGCCCTGTCGCCTACTGTCATCGCCTTCTTGCTCATCGCGGCTCTCCATCGCGCGCTTCTTCCCTCTGTTCAGTGGCACCGGGAGAGGCATCATGAATGCTCATCTCAACCACCAGGGATTACGTCGGACGAGCGGTGTTGGTTGGTGCGCGAAAGAGACCCCCCCACCCGACCTCAGATCTATGCCTAAAGAAGGGAAACTAGAAAGAAAATGGAGAAAACATAAAAGATGGGGGAGGGGGCTGCGAACTGACGATGGCGACGGCGGTAACCCTGCTCAAACTAGGGTTTGAGCAAGGAGTGTGCTGGGAACGTTTGTTTTTTTAGAGAGAGAAAGGTACCGATGACCAAATTTTTCCGTTCTATTTTTAAATGAGTTTATATTTAGTTGCTCAAAGGGTGAATTTATTTTAGAGTAAAGTGCGAAAATAATCCTACCTTTTGGATGAAAGTGTCTATATAACCCTGCAATCTCAAAAAGTGTCAATCTAACCCTTGACTTGGCTGACTTTTTAGTCAACATTTATTTGCCCAAATTATTGTGAAAAGATAATTTTACCCTTTGACTTACAAATATAAAAAAAATGAAAACCCTGCTTCTTTCTCTTCTAGTTTCTTTCTTCCCCCGCTGGTTTCTCCCCCCCCTTTCTTTCTTCCCCGGTGGAGCACGGCGCCAGTGGATTTCCCCTGGCGAAGCAATGCATCTTTCTTCCCCCGGCGGAGCACTCCATTCTTCGACGACGTTAGTGTTGAAATCCCTCGATGGGTGGCGGTGGGATTTCTTCGACTCCTTTGAGAATCCTTCCAATCCGTTGAGAAAACCCTTCAATGTCGGGTGGCGAGCGGCTAGGGAGGAATGGGGCTGGGTGGAGGAGATCGGAAGGGGTGGGGAAGTTTCTAGTGGCGGCTGAGATTTTCGGCTGCGGGAGAGGAGGTTCACGGTAGCGGAGAGAACAGGTAAACATAGAGCAACAAGAGAGATGAAAAATTCCATGTGCTTTCTGTACTATGCAATATAAACTGGGATGGAGGGAGTACTAACTTTTATTTTTTTCTTAAATAGAACACGCAATACATATTTAGAAATGAGTATGATTTTAGAATTCAACTCCAGTTCGTAAGAATTCAATTTGCACTATTTTCTATCAAAGTTTGAACGCATAGTTGAATAGATATGTGAGCAACAATATTATCATATGTGGTATTGTTGAATTCACTGTAACAAGTAGTTTCTAAATATCAAATTTTTATTTGCCGTTATTATACGTAATTGAACATACTAACGGTAAAACATGTTTTTTAAACAGTCTGATAATGATTGCCGTGCAATTTAAGTTGGGACGGAGGGAGTATTAATAATTAACAAGATCTTTGATGTAATATTATTTACTTGTATCAAAAAATTACTCAAAACAATAAGTGAAAGCTCTTAATTTTTAATGGAGGGAGTAATAGGTGAAATCAAGTTTGAAGGAACTCAAAAGGGGGTATGAAAATGTTGAAACAAAGCAACTTTCAAAGAACTCATGATAATGTTCAAACAAACAATGGGTAATATTTCGCATAAGAAGGCATTGGGTAATATTTCGCATAAGAAGGCATTGGGTGTGCACTGTGCACATTAGTTTATACACTATTACAAATTTACAATCAATGGTCACAAAAGTGATTTCACCGGTCAACGATGTCAGAACTGACTTTAAAGTCTAATAATTAATAATGTTTGTTACCGAAGAAAAAAACAGTAGTTCTTCTAGTGTAGTAATAAAAATATTCTCTCAAATATTTTGTCATGCCAATTCATTTTTCAAATAAGATTTAAAAAATATATAATCAATGAACAAATTTAGATTAAAATAAATGAATAGAAGTAATCAAAATTTTATCATAAATGAAAGATGATAAAGTTTTGTATAACTTTCGACTAGATCGAGATCAAAGTGCTAACTATAAGACTTTTAGTTGAAGGCAAGTTCGGATTCACACAAGGGTTCGGATTCTGCCCGTGGCATCAAGGGTTCAAAATATGACATCCCTAGATTTGATGGTCAGCAAAATCCAGTGAGGTATCTTGATTTGGAGCGATAAATTGAGAATCTGTTTGATCTCAACAATTATCGGGGGAAAGAAAAAGAAAAAGTGGCGAAGTATTCCTCAATGAATTATGCCGCATAATAGTGGAAAATTTTGAAAGAAATAAGATCATATGTCGGGAAGAACCCAATTACAACTCGGGAGAGATTGAAGTCTGAGCTTCGTTTATATCATGTTCCACCTACATATCTGATGGAAAAACATTCTTATTTAAGCAATATGAAGCAAGGAAGTCGATCTGTGGACGGATATTCGCAAGATCTTGAACTGACCATGAGGAGAGTTGGAATGAAGGAAGACGACGCATTTATAAAGAATCGTTTTATAGAAGGCTTACAGGAAATCTCCAAGTACCCGTTAAGCTTCAACACAATGAGTCGATGGGAGACATATTGGTGAAAGCAAAATTGGTTGAAAGTACATTGAGGCCTAAAAGGATCCCAGTTTGGAGTTTCCAATCAAAGACCAGGTTTTGATTCCGAAAACCCCTTGTTTGGCCGAGGAAGAAGGAGCACCATGGGAGATCGTGGTCCTGCACAGTCCTATTCAAATCCAACTTATAGTCCCAATGAACAAAGGATGGCGCCCTCTACCCAACAATGTAGCAGAAATCCAAGTAAGTCTAATTCTTTTTTCATCAAATACAGTTTCTTCCAATGCTCCAACCTGTTTTTATTGTAAAGAACGAGGACATGTGCGCAATAATTGTCCTCATGCTCGAATAATGACTACAACAGAGGGGGAGAAAAAGATGAATATGCTGATATGCCAGTATTGTATGAAAGCGAGGAAGAACGGGTAGATGAAGAGATCGTCATAAATGATCAAGGTAAACAAGGCCCAGAAACACAAGATAATTTTGTGTCATTGAGACTTCTCAACTCTCAAATGGCCGAAATAGAGGTACAACGTGTTAATATTTTCCATACTCGTTGCCTTGTGAAAGATAAGAATTTTTCACTGATTATAGATGGCAGATCTTGTGCTAATAATGTTTCTAATCTTCTAGTTGAATCGTTGTCATTGCCTGTTACTACTCATCCATCTCCATATAAAATTATTTGGTTAAATGGTATTGGGGAGATTAGGGTCACTAACAGTGCATGATTAACTTTAGGATCGGTAAGTATCATGATTCTATCTTATGTGATGTTATACCTATAGGAGATAGTAATATTTTGTTGGGCAGACATTGGCAGATTGATCGAAAATCTATGCATGATGGCTACACTAACAAAATTACTGTGATTAAGGATAGAACCGGGTATAGTTTGACACCATTATCTCCGGTAGAAGTCCTTGAGGCTCAAAAGCGCATAAGTTGACAAGGAGAAATTTGTGACTGAGACAAAGGTGGCTGAACTAAACCATACTCAGGGTTTGAGTGATTTTGGCCTCAAGGCCATCAAAGGAGGAAAATCCTGTCAATTTCGACCATAAGTCAGGGAGGGCCGATCCTAAGGTAGGTAAGACAGGTAAGTCGTAGAATGATCTTGAAAAGTGGCATAAAGTTTTGTCTTCACATATTAGTCTTTTACCTTCTATTTGTATGATAAGGCATGAACTACCTGCTAACTCTGGTAAATCATTTTATGCTTTAATAAGAGATGTGAATCATGCTTTGACTAATCATGCTTTAATAAGAGATGGAAAACTGCATTTAAGACTAAGTTTGGATTGTATGAATGGATTGTTATGCCTTTTGGTTTAACGAATGCACCTAGTACTTTTATGCGGTTGATGAATCACATATTGAGAAAGTTTATTGGTTGATTTATTGTGGTTTACTTTGATGATATCTTGATCTATTCTAAATCGACTACTCAACATATTGAGCATGTTAATATGGTTCTTGTTGCAGTTCGTGAGTCTAAATTGTATGCTAACATCAAGAAGTGTACCTTTTGTGCTTTGGAAGTTGTTTTTCTTGGTTTTGTTGTATATGGTAATGGTATCAAGGTGGATGAAACCAAGGTTGAAGTCATCGGGTCATGGCCGACTCCCACAAGTGGCAATCAGGTGAGATCATTTCATGGTTTATCTAGTTTTTATAGGAGGTTTGTACGTGATTTCTCATCCATTGCTGCACCTTTAATTTAAATGAGTTGGTTAAAAGGATGTGAAATTTGTCTGGGGGAAAAGCCAGGAGAATGTAATTAATGAATTGAAAGTAAGATTTCGTAATGCCCATGTACTTGTTTTACCTGATTTTAATGGTACTTTCAAAATTCATTGTGATGCATCTGGTGTTGGTATTGGTGTTGTTCTTATGCAAGAGAATCGACCTATAACTTGTTTCAGTGAAAAGTTAAAGGGAGGTGCTCTTAATTATCATGTTTATGACAAGGAATTATATGTTATTGTGAGGGCTTTAGAGTCATGGAAACATTATTTATTACAAAAAAGAGTTTGTTATTCACAGTGATTATGAGTCTTTCAAATACTTGAACAGTCAGTTAAAGTCGTCGAATAAGCGTCATGCTAAGTGGTCTAGATTTATTGAATCTTTTCCTTATGTTTTGCGCTATAAGAAGGGAAAAGAAAATGTTGTTGCTGATGCTTTGAGTCGTAGGCATACTTTACTTACACGTCCTGAATGTGTTATGCTAGGGTTTGATTTTATGAAATAATTGTATGCAACTGATTCAGATTTCGCTTATGTCTATACTGCATGCTAGAATGGTGTTTATAATAAGTTCTATAGACATGATGGATTCTTGTTTCATAATAAAAATCCAAATTAGTTGCATACAGGTGGTCTTATGGGTCATTTTGGTGCATTTAGAACTTATAATCTGTTGCATGAGCACTTTTATTGATCGAAAATGACACTATCTGTTATAGGATTTGTAGGAATTATATTGATTGCTTAAAGGCTAAGTAAAACAACTAAACCTTATGGACTTTACACACCATTACCTGTTCCTACTCATCATTGGGTTGATATTTCCATGGACTTTGTCCTAGGTTTTCCACGATCTCAATTAGGTAACGATTCTATCCTTGTTGTGGTTGATAGATTTTCAAAGATGACACATTTTATTCCCTGTAGAAAAACCGATGATGCAAAACATGTGGCGGATTTATTTCTTAAAGAGGTAGTTCGGCTACATGGGTTTCCTGCAAGCACAACATATGATCGAGATGTTAAGTTCTTATCTTACTTTTGGAATACATTATGGCACAAACTAGGAACAAAATTTTTGTTTTCCACTGTCAGTCATTCACAAACTGATGGGAAAACTTAGGCCACCAACTGTACTCTTGGCACTCTCATTCGTGCCTTAGTACGAAAGAATTTAATAATTGGGAAGTGTGCATTCCAATAGCAGAGTTTGCTTATAATTGCACTGTTCATTCATTCAAATACTTCTTTATCTCCATTTGAAATTATTTATGGTTACCTACCTATTACACCTCTTGATCTTATTCCTTTGAATTTTAAAAATGTTAGGAACCTTGATGGAGAAAAGAAAGTTGATTTTGTTAAGAAGTTACACAAGAATGTGCAACTAAGGATTGAACGGACAAATGCGAAGAATGTAAATCAAGGTCACAAACTGGTGAGGTTCGACCTAGGTGATTGGGGTTGGCTGCACCTGTGCAAGGAACAGTTTCCTAATGCTTGGAAATCTAATTTAAGTCCGCATTGGTGATGGTCATTTTCAAGTGCTAGAACGTGTGAAGATAATGCTTACACGATTGCTTTGCCTGGTGACTATGGTGCTAGTACTACATTCAATGTTGATGATTTATCTCCATTCACCTTTGAAGATGATTCAGTTTCAATGATGAAACCTTTCAACCACGGAGGGAATGATTCGGATGTCAAAGCTACCACCATAGATGAAAACATGTCAAAGCTTGATTAGACATTCAAAGGATATGTTAGGGAAAGTGACATGGTGGGTCATATGACCAGGGCAAGAACAAAGCTTAGAGATGCTGGTTTGAATGCTTTGATTGATCAAATTCATGATGAAGAGTTGAAGAATATATCGACAATGTCCTGGATTAATTGTTCAAGAGTGTTAAAGTATTGAAGACATCATGAAAAACACTATACTCTTTTTCCCATTGAATTTTTTAATGAGGTAGTGTGATCATTGTAAATTATTTCATTTTGTAATAAAGTCATCAAACTCGGCCATGTTGGCTTTGGAAGATTTTAATTTCGGCTATACTTCATTGATTATAATTAGATTTGGTAAGATTAGATAAGGAAATATTCATTCAAGACATAGCTTGATGAATTTTGGCCATATATCCTCTTATTTTAGGTATTTTAGTTATATATGGTTTTAGTTTCTTAAATCTGCCATAAGTTTTTCCAGTACCAAATCATGTTTTCTTTCTGATTCATGTTGGCCGAACTATACCGATAAATAGGGAGGTCATCCACGAATTTAAGCACTTTTTTATCAATCATATATTCAGAATTTGAGTTATTACTCTTTTCTTGCGAGCGGTCCATTGTTGCTTAATCCTGCGGGTTAATTAATTTAGCAATATTTTTCAAATCCGTGAGCTAATCCTGCCGGCTAGTTAGTTAACAGTTTGTGCAGTTGTGATTAGGGTTTGCAAAATTACCTTTATTACAGTCAAGAAACCATCAAAATTCCGCAATCCAGAGAATTCTCAAGGAGATTCATATCACGAGGTTACGATGTCGTCTTGGAAATTGTGTTTTGACTTTAGGTCGGATTTGCACATTGGGCATGTCATGTCTGGTCATTTTAATTTGATTGTGTTTGCAGCTGATCTATAAATCTCATTTTGTTATGTGACTTTTTATGTAACCATGATGACGTTCAATAAATTGCTTTTATATTTTTCATTTTTAACATGACATTTTATGTTCATATTTATAAATTTGAACTTTGAACGATTTATGTAAATATAATAATAATTTATTATTTTTATTTCGTTTTTGACATTTTCGATACTTGTATTAATTTTTATATATTTCATCTCAAATCACATGAATTTGGAACTGTGTGATTTTTTTGTAATAATTTTTATATTTTACAATTTTAGTACTTCCTCTGTCGACCAACCTTTTTCTGTAAAAAAAAGAGAAATTGCGGGATTTTTTCTTTAGTTGTGAAAATCTTTAGCCACCACATTCTACCTTTGACAACCCACCTAGCACCACTAACCCCTCCCACCACTAACATCAGGCCACACCAACCAGCACCACAAACACTTGGGCTTGCCCAAGTGGCCAGGGCCATGAGCTCAGCCAGAAGCAACTCAAGTTCAAAACCTCCCCTTCTCCAATGGAGTTGCATTATTCTGATTTCAAGTCTTTGATTCACAAGTGTGGAGCTGTAGTGAGAGGCTCACCTCACTTTGTGTGAGCCAGAAGGGAATTTTATCCCTTTGTTTGAGACAAGTATGAGTGATTGTAAAAAAAAAAAAGAGAAAAGTGCCTTTACAGCCCTAATAATTGACATAAGTACCAATATAACCTTTCAGTGTTCGAAAGTGACAATGTAACCCTATATGGTTACTGAAAGTATCAATTTAACCCTCTCCGAAAACTTTTAGCTTGAATTATGTGAAATTACTATTTTATCTCTCTGAAAAAAAATTTAAATAAATTTTTTGTGAAAGGACTGTGATGCCCTTAACCCTAAATCTCCTTCCCTTCTCTCCTTCTTCATCAATCACTGATCTTTTCCTTAAACTCTTCTCCACCGTCAAAGCCTCCTCCACCATCGACTACTATTCCAGCGCGCTGCTGGACCTCGAAGAAGCACCATCGCCGCAGGAGCTTGAGAAGCATCACTACCAATAACTCCGTTCAAACCAAAGCTCGGCCAAAGCTTACGATGCAGTAGATTTTTGACGTAGCTGTGGGTCACTTCCAACGACCCCTCTGTCTTCGACCAGATCTTACCTCTGACAGACCACCATTCCATCTGCGTTGATGGAGCTCGAGGAAGCCCCACCATTGTCCAAATCACAGGGTATATCTCGAATAACTCACCGGAGATGCGGAAGAAGATCATTCCAGGTGGGGTTTCCGCTGGCGCCTAATCTCTAATTTGGTTTATTTTAATTTACAGGTCTGGGTTTTAATTCCAATTTAAAATGAGGGGGTGGCAAGGGCTGGTGGGAGGGGGTGGTGTTGGTGGTCGGGTGGTAGTGGCTGGCAGGAGGGGATGGTGGTGGTGGCCAGGTGGAGGTAGGGTGCTGGCGACAACAAGAACATAATCATGTTGATTTCATTCCATCCGAATAGTTTTGGCAACAAAATCACATAACATAGATAACATTGGCTTTTATGGAAACTTCTTCCTTTCCTTTTGTTTTTTTAAACAAAGAGTCGAGCACTTATATTGCCATGTAGAATTGGTGGGTGGTGCCTAGTACATGTCGTGCCAGGTTATGAGCATTGATTACAATTGATCTTGGTACTTTGATTATATGTATTCTGTTGAACACCATCACTAGCATTATGATGCTCCTGACTAGCCTCTTTAGTCCTGGTGGGATGTTTGGAAAGTTGTGAATGTGGTTGAGTGCCATTTCGCAATCTGTTCGAATACAAATATCGGATGCCGCTCTGTTTCTTGTATCTGCCATTGACTCATAAATGGCAATGAGTTCTGCCTGAACTGTCGAAAGCGCCCAGATATTCCGCGATCCCTGCCATCCACTTGCCTCTTCCTCTTTTATAGCCGACCATGCTGCAGCCACCTTTCTGTATTGAGTTCTGAAGGCCGCGTCAGTGTTAATGCGTGTCCAGTTGGAATTTGGGGGGGGGGCTCAAATGCCCATCATGCATGTTCCAAATCAATTGAATCTCTCCTACTTTGGCCTGTTTTGTTTCCTCCATTTGTGCTTGACCCGGGATTTCTTAGTTTGTGTTGGGGTTGTCTAGAATCCCGGTTCCTATTGGTTCTCGTTCAGAATTATCTGCCTTTGTAGCCTTGATGATAGCTAGGACGTTTTCTACAGAGATTTGTTGTTGCTATATTGTTTCTTTGTTTCTTACACACCTGATTGCCCATATGATGATGCATGTGAGGTTGATGTCCTCGTCTTCCGGTGCCCTCTTGAACTATTCCTTAAGCCAAGTTTTGAGTAGGATCGGCTTACCCTGTCAAAAGTCGAAATCCAGTCTTGATGCTGTCCAGACTCTCCTTGAGAATTCACACTCTAGTATCATGTGTGTTGTGGTTTCCAATAGGGAGTTGCACATTTGGAAGAAAGGCAAGACCTCCATGTTCCTTTTCCTTAACACCGGACCTGTTGGTGCAGTATTTTTTACGAGCTTCCACACAAAGAATTTGTATTTCTCTGGGATGTTGGTGTTCCACAGCTTCTTCCATAACTATTTATTGGGTTCTGAGTTACTCGTTGAGTCTGAACTTGTTGGTTTGTGTTGATCTGATGCATTCCAAGCCTCATGGTATCCCTCATTGACTGTTTACTTTCCGATTCATTCCTTATCCCAAAATTGGTAATTCTTTTGTCCAAGGGGTGCAAGAGGGATGTGGATACATGCAATGTCGTTTGCTATTTCTGGACTGAAAATTAGTCTTAGTAGGGGAATACGCCACTGCTTGTCGCAATCAATCAAGTCACTCACTTTGAATCACAACTGAGGTAGAAGCTGACTTTCGTACCTTATTAGGTTTTTATGGTTTGGAATCCCCTCATATTGGATGTCTATTCCCAAACCATCGACCCATTGCCATTTGAGGTTGCTCTTGGTTAGGTCTCTTCCCCACAAAATTCCTCTACATCCCCACATTGAGCCCTGTTTCAGTCTAACCCTCTGGAAGTCTTCTTTGCTGTAGTACTTAATGAGGAACAATTTGGAGAAAAAGGAATGCTTATCCGTTATTAGCTTCCAAGCTAATTTTCCAAGAAATGTCTGGTTTATCTACTCTGCTGAGCACATCCATAATCCTCCCTTCCACTTGGAATGACACATTGAGTCTCAATACTTCCAGTGCATTCCTCTACTGTCTGCATCCCCTGCCCAAATAAACCTGGCGAGGTGGGTATCAATTTTTATGGCAATTGTGGAGGGTATTCGAAAGGTGTTGAGTGTATATTGGGCTGTTGACGCCATAACATTTTTACTGAGGGTGACCCTTCCCATGACCGACAGGTCCCCAGTCTTCCATATAAAAGTTTTTGCCTTCACCCTTGAGCTAATTTGTTAAACATTTGAATCTTTGGGCCAGTGAAATCCATATTGTGGCCTACGAAGTTTTCCTTGAGTAGATATGCAAAATCTCTAAAAGTCTGTCTGAGTCGTTCCTTTGTTCTTGACTATGTGTTTGGCCTGACTAGCAGTGCGGACTTCTAAAAATTAATTCTTTATCTCGAGTATGCCGCAAAAATATTGAGTGTCTGTGCTAGTTTCGTTGATCCTATGTCTAATATATTAAAGAAGATGAGGCAATCATCTGCAAACATGAGGTGTGAGATTGGTTGGATGGATTCGCCTATTTTAACACATGAGCAAACACTTTGGAACCCGTCGAATACTATCATTGATGAGAATGCTTCTTGAAATAGGATGAAGAGGAACGGCGATAGTGGGCACCCCTTCCCGAGTCCTTGTTTTGGCTGGAAGGCTCTTGAAATTGTTGCATTGAGCTTTATGGAATATGTAACAGTGGTGACACAATCCATGATCCAAGCTATCCATTTCTATGGGAATCCCATATGTTGCATCATTCTTTGCAGGAACTCCCATGACACCCGATTATAGGCCTTGCTCATTTCTACCTTCATTGTTGCTAGTGCTTGCTTCCCTATTTTCTTATTGCGAATGTATTCGATGAGTTCATGGGCTATGAGTGAGTTTTCGACAATGGATCTGCCTTGCACAAAAGTCGCTTGTTTTCATGAGATCAGGAACCCCACGACTTTCTTTGTCCTTTTGGAAAGAATCTTTGCAATAATCTTGTTTGTTACATTGCATAAGCTTATCGGTCGGAGGTTACCCGGCTCCTTCAGACTCATCTTCTTTGGGATGAGAACCAGAGTTTTGTGATTCCACTCTGATGGCATTGTGGCTATTGAAAAGAACCTTTGTACCGCCTCTGTAACTTCTTCTCCAACTTCCGGCCAATTGGTGGTAGAATCCTGGTGATAAATCATCTGGCCCCGAAACCTTCCATTTGCCCATCTGAAAAATGGTTGCTTTTATTTCCTGCGGAGTTAATGGTTCCTCCAATTGTATCTGCTGCATTTTGTTGACCCCCCTGGTTATAAGGTTTAGGATATCCTCCATGCTAGACTGTCCAAAAGCTTCTGCTGGCATTATAGATTCTGTAACAAAGACAAAGCTTACATGATTGTAGACCAGTTGTTGCAATTCTTCCTGCTTTGATATCCACGCTCCTGCCTCATCTTTTAGTTTGGTTATGTAGTTTCTCCACTTTCTTTAAGGTACCCATTTGTGGAATTCTTTTGTATTTTTGTCGCCTTCTTTGAGCCTTAGTGATTTGGCCCTTTGTCTCCAGTAATCGCCATGCATGGTGAGTAGATCCTCCAGTTCCTTTGTTTTATCACGCATGTCTTCCCCGTCATTCTCTCTTTGTTTTGCTCCTAACTGTTGTTTCACTCGCCATATTCTGGATTCTAGTTTTCCAATGTTCTCTTTCACCAAGTTGTGCAATCTTTTTGTAGTGTCACTCAGCTTCATATTAATAATGCTATATTTTTTGGTACCATCGTGGTGTTTATCCCTTCTGTTTGGCCCATTGTGTAATAGGCTGGTTTCCAGACACGTTTTACCAGCTTCATGTTATGATTATATTTGACCCGGAATTATTCAAACTTTTTGGATAAAGTATTATCCCGAGCCTTTTTCTAGGGGTGTGTGCTGATAGTGAGGGCCCCATGCTCAGATCTCATGATTGTGTGGTTTGTTAGGAAATACTTTTGGAACATTGGCATCCAGAAATGAGGTCCCCATCGTTCGCAAATGCACAATTAAGACGTTCTAGTATGAGATCCCTCCCTCCTCTCCCGTTGGTCCATGTGAACCATTATCCGTTGTTTCTGAGTTCTCTTAGGTTTTCCTCCTTCAAAAGTTTGTTGAAGTCATTTGTATCTTGCGGTATAACTGACCTATCCCCTGATTTGTCTTCCACTTCTGGGACCTGATTGAAATCACCTGTGATAAGTACATGTAGATTTGTGCTTTGTAGAACCATGTGTAGGCAGTCTCACACAGTTTTCCATTGGGGTCGGTCAGGGTGCCCGTACACAAGGATCAACATCCATTCATCGCCTTGGGCAGTCGTGACTTTGCAACATACAAAATTTTGGCAGTTTTAACTATCGAAACTACTATATCTATGGACCAAGCTATGCAGAGCCCTTCACTTGCACCTACTGAGTCTACTACTTCCCAGCTAGTGAAATAAGTTCTACCTAGCCACTTGCTAATTCTACTAGAGTTACACTTAGTTTCCATTAAAAAGACAATATTAGGGTTATAATGAGAGATGGAATTGTTTAAGAATTTTACTGTCAGAGGATGCATCAGTCCTCTGCAATTCCAGCTGAGTAGATTCATGCACCTCTTGGTGGTTGTTCTGGCCTAACCACCGAAGTACTGCAACTTTCTTATTCTTCACCTTGCAACATTGTTTGCACAACCGAATCAATAGTTCTGGCTGTGACAATGACCAGCTCACCCTGAACTGCCCCAGTAGCTTGGTCGATTTCTAGAAACATCGACAGTGTCTGTTGCGGTTGCTCTTCTTCATGTTCCCATATGTATCTTCTTTTTCTAAAAAACAATTTATCCTAGCTCCTCTTGAAGTTGTCTCTTCCTTTTGACCCCTAGCACATATGCCATGGGCATGTATTTCGCTACCGCCCAATGGATGGCCTTCTTTTTGTGTTAATTTGCGCCATGTTTACGCTCTTATGGCAGACCGCCATGTTCCCTATCGCCGTTGATTTTGGCCAAATTGGCACTCCCCTGCTAGACCCCTCACTTTCTCGATTGCCGCTTTCCACAATTCTCAGCATCCTTACTCTTTCCACGTTCTTTTCAATAAGCATTCTTGTGGCAATCGTTGATTTTGTTGGCACGAGTTTAATATTTCCCCTTCTTCGTATGATACGCATGACAGATTGAAAATTTCCTTGCCACTTAATGTCAGTGCAGATTGTCCTGTTATTGAATGTCATCACTTCATTATTGGGTGATTGGCCCACTTCTATTGGAGCAACTTCTTCGGCCAAAATTCGCATGTCTTGTTCTTCATTTGTGAAAACTTTAGGGACCATTATCCAATTACCTTTGTTTCCCTCATCATTATTAGTTGGCAACCTGCTTTCTTCCTTCTCCATTGTGAAAAATTCATCCCCTGTACCTGTTCTCCATTGTGTTTTTATGTTTAATCAACCATTAACTTCATTGAGTCAACGTCGGGATTGAAAAAATGGGTAAACTGCACAATTTTACAAAAAAACTTAGGGCTAGTTTTGCACTTTTATATTCTACCCATTTTTGCACTTTTCCCTTTATAATTTGTCCCTTGATTTTATCATGAGACGGACTTGTAGAAGATATATATTTTAAAAATAATAAAATTTAAAAAAAAGAAAATTGTGCTGTAAGTAGAAAAAACAAAGATAATAGTATAAGGCAAATTCTTGGGAAAAATCGTCATTTCATAAGTATATGTAAAGATGGAGTTGAATTAGAATTATAGATTGGCAAAAAAGTTCTAGTTGAAATATTAAAAATTATTATGCAAAGTGCAATAGTTATAAGTTTATGACCCGATTAATGCAACTCAAAATTTTTATCTTGAATTCTTCAAATTTACAATTTAAACCTTAATCTTCCCAAAACACATCAATGAACCCTATTTGAACCTTAATCTTCCCAAAACACATCAATGAACCCTAATCCTTCTAATTTGATTAAATGTATTGGGCATGTAGCCCAGATATGAATGAAATAATCTCTTTATCCAATCGGGCCTATTGTCATCTACATTCGGGGTATACAGTGTCAGTTTGAGTTTGTTTCAGTTTTACTTACGTTGTGCTGGGACTCTTATTAAGAGTTCAACATGAAAAGTTTTTTTTTTATAAAAACATGAAAAGTTAAAAATTGCTAAATTACATCATTTATTTTTTAATCTCACGATCATGATATGTTTACTATATGTATATTTGAAAAAAATTATTTTGTGAAAAATAAATCACCCCCACCAAAAATAAATATAATTATTTTATGATTCAACAGTTCTGTAAATTGAGGGGTCAAAAGTGTGTAAAACAACGAGGGCCAAAGGTGGACGATCGCAATAGTTAAGGGGCAATTGAAGTCATTTGTTCTATATATTTCGCCTCTATTCCAGCGAAATAGTGGCGGTTTTCGAATGGTTCGACGATTTGCAGCGAAATAGCGTGGGATGAAAATGTGGAAAAGAAAACGCAATAGATGAATTTTAAATTCAGAAAGTACTTTATATATCATCCCAATGTTTCTAAAATACACGAAAATGACTTCAGTTTCTTCAGTTTATTTTAAAAAGAGTTTCATCCCAATTAAAACCTATGATACTTGCATAATGGAACCTAACTAAAATTTAGACCGTATAAAACAATCATATATGGGATGACATACCATATATAATCATTCAAAAATTAACATTTCAACAATTAACATTTTAATAAATAACATACATATTTCACCATTTAATTTCAATTTTAAATAAAATTTCAACAATTAACATATCTCATTTCAAGTTATTTCAACATTAAAATCTTAATAACTAACATTTGAATCTCAATATTCTAATTCAATTTTAAATGAAAAGATAATTATAAACCATAAACTTAAAAATTATAATCATGCAAAATTAAAATTAAAATTTTAAAAATTAAAGTAATATAATAAATATTTTAATTATTTTAAAAATAAAATAGTTGAATTGACAATTTTAACCATTCTGTCTTGTAGCGACACGACTAGGTAGTCGTGCAGATGGTGCGCAGACATATATGGGTGAGAAATTCTAGATTTGTTTAAGGAGAAAATGATATAAATGGTGCTCACTTTTATGTGAAATTACGGTTTCGTACCCACTTTTACAAATTGATCTTAAAACGTTCCTAATTTTAAGTTAAATGATCTGATATTGTTCCTTTATCGCCTGCCAACTGGTTGACTCGAGTTAACACACTAGTCAAAGGCTAGTGTGGTGAAAATTATAAATTCATTTTAAGGACTTTTTTACGAGTGTTCACTTTTAAGTATTTAGAAAAAAACTTGGTGTTGGTGTGTAAGTAATACTTATATAATTTAAAACAAAATGAAACAATTTTATAACCTATGTACGCTCCATCCAACGATTTTTTTTAAACTATGGGGGTGGTTGTAGCTAGGGTTTATCTCCGACGGTGGCTTCATTTTCACAGTGGTGGCTTTGATTTTCTCTTCGGCGGGGGATTAGGGTTTTTCACAGTGGGTGGTTGTGAGTTTGACTCTGACGGTGGCTACCGATTTCACTTTGGGCGGTTGTGGGATTGTCTCTGATGGGGGCTCCATTTATTCATAGCAGCAGGCTTGAGTTTTATCTCCAGTTCATTCCATTACAAACTTACATCATGTTGAGAACCAATCACCGTGAATTTAAAAGGCAATTGGATCTCTTTTAAGCTGTTTGATGTCTGCTGAAAAACCTCTAATCTCATCGACACATGGCTAGCTGAGCTAACAGCCATGAAAACCTTCAGTTAATCTTCCTTTGGAACATTCTGGCGTGGATCACTGATCTCTGGTCTGGAGGGGTTAAAATCAGGGGAGATTTCAGAAGGTATAGAAGCTGAAGAGGGAAGGTTAGCGCCGGAATAATCATCGAAGAAAACCCGAAGCCACTGTCGTGGAGAAACCCAAAACCACCACCGTGAACAAGCGGAGCCGTGGTCGTGAAAAAACGGTGAATGGTGCTGCAGTAATTCGTACGTAGGGCTAAACTTTACGATTTTGTTTTAGTTTATGCTTATTTACACGCCAAGTCCTTTTTATTAATAACTTAAAAGTGAAAGCTTGCAAACAAAAAGTCATTGAAAAAATAAATTTATAATTTCTACCACATTGATATTTGACTGGAGATTTGACTCGAGTTAACCGGTTGGTAGGCAGTAGAGGAACAAAATCGGAACAATTAACTCTTTAAGTTAAATGCTAAAATGACCCCGACTTTAGGCTGAAAGTGCCAATATAACCCTGCAATATCAGAAAGTGCCAAAATAACCTTTGACTCCGCTGACTTTTTAGTCAACGTTTGTGTGGCCGGATTATAATGAAAAGACAATTTTACCCTTGTCTTAAAAAATTTTAAAAAAGAAAATAGAGGAAAACTCTTTCTTCCCCGTTAAACATGATCTGTTTCTTTCTCGTTCAACCCGCTCCAGGGCAACAACGGGGGAGTAGAGTAATTAATTGAACTTGGGAGTAAAGTCATTCTCGTTCAACCTGTCTGTTTCTTTCTCGTCCTCTCCTATTTTTTCTCCTTCGTCGGCAAGAGGGGAGGT
>JAULKM010000010.1:2537638-2558206 GCA_032355605.1 Rubia tinctorum
TAACTACTACACGTTGCATAATAAAACTTTAATATTGCAACAAAGACCTTTTACTTTTTATTATTATAATTAAACCATGTCTTTCTATAAGTCTATGGAAAGACCGTCTTTCCCAAGACTTTACCATAGTAAATAATTAAATTCATTAACATATTATAATATTAGCATTAAGTTATAATTGATTATATATAGTAAATAATTAAATTCAATAACATATTATAATATTAGTATGTTATTTTTAAACAACATGAGTTCAGCTTAATCAAAATGACTTTAATATCCCCTGTTGACAGCACCACCACACCACACCAAACCACACCAAACCACATAAAACAAACAATTTCTATTATATGATACTTGAGATTGGAGTAAGTTGGTTTTCTAGGCTTACTTACTCCCTCCGTCCCAGCTCGTTGCACTGTAATCATTGTCACACTGTTCAAGAAGTATGTTTGATCGTTAATATATTTACCGACGTATAATAACGGAAAATGAAAAGTTGATATTTAGAAACTATTTGTTACGATAAATTACACAATATCGTATATAATAATATTATTATTCATATATCTATTTAAATATGCGGTCAAAGTGATAAAGAATAGTGTAAAAAAGTAGAATTGCAAATAGAATTGATACGGAAGGAGTAGAAAATAGTGTATCAAATAGTACCAAATAGTCTATCATAAAAAAATATTGTATTCGTGTAGGTTGCAACTTGCGGGCAGGTGTAACTCTGCCAAATTGCAAGCTTGATGGTGAGTTATTGGATTTAAAAAAATTATATCTTGATATCAATAAACTACTCCCATGTTTCATTGGATGTGACACACTTTATTTTTTCGGTTGTTTTATGAATTTGACACACTTTCCTGTTATAGCAAGATTCGTTCAATTTCATCCACTCATTTTACTTTTCCAATTCTAAATTCAATTTTATTAACTCATTTCACTCATCTAAATCTAAACACTTAAAATTATGGTGTCACACCTACCGAAACGGAGGTAGTACATAATAGTCTAGTTAACTATTGAGAAATTATATAACTTAAAATTTACCTCCTGAAATATCACGATATGACATGTTAAGTTACATCATCTTGTAATTGAATATTAAAAATACTTTTTATACTCTCTAAGTATTTATAAAGTCTAAAAAAATATTACTCTTATGGCATTATCATAACACGGGAAGTTACAGATTACCCTTTAGTGAATTTGTTAAAGCTTAAATTTTTACCCCTCACATCGTAGTTTGTCACTACTATATTCAAGAAATTAGCGTTAATCACTCCATCTCTTAGTAACTTGAAATAAAACAATACCTCCAAAGCAATGCTAATAGACACAATTGGAAAGAAATGTGTGAGATATAGAATATTGTGCAAATGACTCTAAAATGCACTCAAACGTTCACTTTGGAGCGGCCAGAATGTGAATTGTCTTGTGAGATCGGAGATTAATGTAATTTTGACGTTAACATGTATTTTAGTGTTTTACAACTAAACATGGTTATTCATTATGACAAAGTTTTGAGAAAAATCGTCTTTCCATAAGTTTATGGAAAGACGGAATTTAATTAGAATAATAAAATGTTAGAGATTTTAGTTGCAATATTAAAATTTTAATATGCAACGTTAATTTACACTTTAAACCGTAATTTTTCCATGACTTATGGAAATACCGTCATTCATTATAATAATTATAACACGGTGAAAAAAAAAGAAAGAAATGACCGTGTACCTAACTACCGTTGCGTCGGTCACTCACGTGCCATACCATTCTCAATCCCATGATCTCAATTTCCATGTCCACTCCGAATTTATGACTGCGGCCCTCGAACTTGAAAGATTTACCTTTTTTTAACTCCAATAATTTATAAATTCACCACAAACTGACAAAACCCACGTCGGCGGGTCAACATCCGTTCGCGTGGGAGACGGTGAATTTGTTTACTGGCTCTGTGAGTGTGCCACGTTCCGGGGGTTGACCGGGCTCCGGAGGTTGGGGTCCCGTACGGCGCCGTGAGCAGCGAAAACCGTTAACAAAAGCTTGTAAACTCGGAAAGCAACTACCGGCGATTCCGGTTAGCTGTCCGTACGCAAACCCTTTCTAAACACTTTCTTTCCCACTTGGCGCACCGATTTCCTACTTTTGTCACTTTTTTATTTGAGTAAGTCAAATACGAGTTTTCCATAAGTCATGGAAAAACTAAAGTTTAAAGTGTAAATTTGAAGAAATGAAGATAAAATTTTCGGGTTGCATGAATCGAGTTATAAAATTTATAACTACTACGCGTTGTATAATAAAACTTTAATATTGTAACAAAAATCTTTTAGCTTTTATTATTCTAATTAAACTCCGTTTTTCAATAAGCCTATGAAAATACCGTCTTTCCCAAGAATTTGCCTTTTAATTTTACAATTTTTTTAATAAACAAACTACTCCCTCTCCCAGTTTAAGCTGTAATTGAATTATTCATTTAGTTAAAATTGACTAATTTAAACTATAAAATTCTATTGATATATAAGTAAGGATATTATCATGTGGCATAGTGTTAGATTTGTATTAATGTATATTTTCATAATACCAATTTTTTATTATTTATAATTGTATATAGTTAAAGATATTAATGGTCAAACATATTTTGATTCAATTGTCAAAAGTTAAAATGTGCATCTTAACCCGGGACAGAGGAAGTATATTAATTATAAGGGTGGGTCTTCTCACATCGCATTGTAAATAAGTTTATGGACATGTCAGAGACCAATTTGCAATTAATGCAAATTAATCAAACCCTTTCTTCCCAAATTGATGCGCGAATCACTCTTCTTCCCCAAACTCTCATCTTCTGCAAATTCCTCCATTCTCCATTCTTCTTCCTTCCCAAATTTCACCTCTTTTCTAAACTTCAATCTCTCTAGCGGAGCTATCTCATCATCTGTGTCACTTCATTGAGTTAATTCGCAGAGGATCTGAGCCACCATAGACGGGCTCCGAATCTCTGACCCAAATGCCGATGTTGAGAGCACTTGGAGGATCCAAAATTCTACCCACATCTAGAAGAGAAGGGAGGGCGAGTTCCATATATGATCGAAACAATTTGATTAAAAGTGGATTTCAACTATATTGTAATTCTTCACATCCGATTGAGGTTGTGTTATTCAATTGCGCTCGATGTGAATGCTATTGTTGTTGAAAGTTCTAGATGTTTGAATTCTGCTTCTATGAACATGTAAAAAATATATGGCAGAGGATCTTCTAATCAGCCTTTTTTTTCACGCCTTTTACCAATTTGCATATTTATTTACTAACACATCTTCACACTTTATAACAACTAATATTTTTTGGTTTTCGTACAGTTCACTGCACAACGGAGTAACTCAGAGCCTGTTGTTTTGACCTTGAACATCATAAGATGGCTGTTAATAACCCACGTTTCCACTGCACTCTGAAGCAACATAATTTCGGAAAAACCCCAAATTTGGTAAGGCAATTGAAATTAATCTTATTTGTTGCTATACATATTTATTTATAAATATTTGTAATGATATTTTTTGGGTGACTTATTACATCCCGAGGGACGTTGTGCTACAACTGCCAAATGACAAGACCCTTATTGTGCTAAGGTGCTATGGGACGAAGTTGCGAATGAACTACTCAGAGGGTGGGAAGATCAAGGCCCTGTCACCAAAGAATTTTGGCGAGTTCTTTTCCGGAAATCGCCTACGCATTGGGGACACCTTGTTCTTCGAGGTCATTAAAGTTGGGAGCCCGATTGTCTTCAAGGTCATCGTACTACGAGCAAATTGAACAAATTTCTATTTTGTTGGCACTTAAACAATTATTAATTGATTTTTTTTTGTAGTAATTGTAAGGATATTTTCATGACCTGTGAAATTTGGTTTTGCTTAATTAGCTTATTTATTAATGTTGTGTTCCAACATAATCTATCTAAACAATCATGTAATAAAATAACACAAGAACACACATGACTTGGTTACGCAGTTCGGTGAAATCCACCTACATTTGTGGGGCTTGACCCAGTTCAGAACAAATCCACTAATAAAAAAGATATAGTACAAAGTACATCATACAATTATACTTATGTGAATTATGCAACCTCCCCTTACTACCAATCTGCATTGATCAGACTCCCTTTGACCTCGAAACTTGTCGATGCTAGATCTCCTCCTCCCGAGGAATTAAGGTATACGATTCTGAATTTGATCAACAAGTTACTGCATGTTGGAGCATGTGTCTGCTGGCTCTCGCAGTACTCTCGGAAAGATATAAAATCTGAGTGCCGATGTTCTCAATGAAATTCGTGAGTAATGCAGCCGATTGTGTCCTCTATAAATAGTCCATGAGCAGATTGAGATTCTCCATGATTATCTCCACAATATTCCAATTCCTTATATGTTTATGAAGGATATCCAAATCTAAAAATAAAAGGATTTTCCTTATCTCAACATATCACATAATATTCCATAAATCCAATTCCATAACCATAGGAATTTTCCACCAACCCATAATACTTCAAATACATGCCTAAATCAATATTGCAAATTCTCCAATTTTCCATAAATCAATATCACCTCCATATTCTGCCATCGATCAAATCATTTAGGTTCCACATTCCGCATGTTCCAACATGGAAAGTTTTTATTTTCCAAATTAGTTTACAAATGCCAACTAAATAATAAATGAATCCACGTGATTTTACAATCTTCCCATTTGACATTTTGTGGACCCAATCATTTTGGAATTAAGAACACAAAGAAAAAACTTTCAATCTCGCAATAAGTCTTCAATAATTCCCATCATGTTGGAACATATACTCATATACTCATCACCAAATTTGAATTTATAAGAATACTAGAATAGACCAGAAATTCAGAAATCCAACAGTAATTCAGACAGAAATTAATATCCAAAATACTCCAAAATACTCTCCCCCTGGGGCCATGAAGATGGCAAAGGCAACAAAACACAGAAAATAAACTGAAAAGAACAATAAAATCAGCTCCCTCTGAAATCAACAATTGAACTATGTTGGAACATAGTTAGTTCAGAAACCTCAATCCTATTCAGGGGCTGCAACCTGTGTTTCCATCTGAGCCTTCTTTGCTTCAATCTTAGCTTTCTCTACTTCCAAAGCAGCAATCTGAATAGCAATAACTCCCAATCTTGTATTCATAGCCACCAGCTTGACCTTTTTCTCACTATCACCAGAAGTACTAACCTTCAAATTCCAAGGTAGGTCATGCACTTGTCTCTTACCAAAGGTTTTCTTGTTAGGCCGTAGAGGTTCAGTTTCCATAATCTCATCTTTAGCTTTAGCTTTAGCCTTTACTCTTTCACTCCTCACCAAGGAAAATATAATACAAGGATAAACTAATGCATGTTTGGATTTTGGAGAGATAATCTGTCTCACAATACTCCGCTAAATGAGCAATCTAAGATTGACAAATTTCTGTGTTCCAATACAATACAACATTTTTGCCATTTCTCTTGCAAGAGATTTATTGTTAGTTGTGGGCATCCAGCAGTCGACTGCAACATGATAGAGACCGAAAAATCTAGATGACAAGCAGGAGGCTTGAGAGTATCCAGTGGCTGGCCACTCAGTTTTGAACCAACAAGAAACAAATTCTGGAAACTTGTCATCAGTGATCTCTAAATCTTCAGAGAATACTCCTTCAAACTTTGGAGTTTTCAGCCCCAATAACTTGTTAATCTTTACAGTAGAAATGTTAACTATCTTGCCCCTCACGTACACCCTATCACACCAAGGAGAATCATCTTCTAAATTTCCAGCCATCATATTAGAATATACATCACATACTACTTTCTTATTGTAGTTTGGGATTATTTAACTGCATGTTGTTCCCCCTTCTCTCCAGATTGTTGATTTGTTCACGAAAACTCACTCCATTGTGTGGTTTCGTTTCTTATCTAACAAACTCTCGATGCTTGTTGCTGTAACATCTTGAGTTTTAGAGGAGGGGGGGGGGGGGGAGGGAGAGGGGTGGGTGTTAGTATTATATTTAGCTATTTAGTAAATGGTATTTTGACTTTTTATATACTAAAAAATATATATTTATAAAGATAAAAAATATAAATATAAAATCTATTTTGACCTATTTAGTTAAAAAATAATAATTTTATAAAGATAAAAAATAAAGATAATTTTGTAAAACTACTGCTCACTCTCTCCCAATATAAGCTGCACTTTTACTATTTGACAGCCAATATTATCAATCTTTGATCACATATTTGAATAGATATATAGACAATAATATTATCATATGTGGTATATTTTGATTCGTTATAATAAGTAGTTTCTAAATATCAATTTTTAATATGACGTTATTATACATAGTTAAACATATTAACGGTCAAACAATTTTTTTGAAAACCGTGGAAAAGATTCTATGCACCTTATGTTGGGACGGAGGGAGTACTATACTTATTAATAAATATATTGACTAAAATATGAAATATACATTCATAATTATATAAATAAATTTTAGTATAATTATATTCTTTTAATCAAAATATTAAAAATATTCTAACTGAGTATAATGAAAATATTTATATTTTTTCTATATTAAGTGAATAATTTATAAATAAATATAAGATAATAATATTATTTTAAATTATATGTAAATACATTATAATTTTA
The DNA here is from genome assembly GCA_032355605.1 of Rubia tinctorum. NCBI lineage: Eukaryota > Viridiplantae > Streptophyta > Magnoliopsida > Gentianales > Rubiaceae > Rubia > Rubia tinctorum. The sequence continues at coordinate 2,544,327 of JAULKM010000010.1, forward strand.
TTTATTTTTAAGATATTAATACATTTAAAATTATTCATTTTATTTGAATAAATTATAAAAAAAATACTATTTTCTTATATGATTTAAGTTGATTTTATTCATTTTGTGACTCAACCAAACCCGCCAAATTTAACCCAAAATTTTCAGTCGATTTGGATCGAAATAGCTGACCCACTCTGACTCGTGAGTCTGCACCAGCCCTACATTCAACATTGTGAAATACACAACATGAAAGCAAAGAATGAAAAAAGGAGTATGCAGCAAACATTCCAATCACTTTTCAAAGGAGGAAAAAAACGAAAGATCAATCTTAAAACTCTGAAAGAAGGTGATCAGTTCAGTCGCCATCTAAAAAGTAAAAAAAAAAATAGTGCCCACTTAACCAGTAATCCTTACCTTAATTATCAGGTATTAGAGTGCTAGAGTTTGACTTGATTTTGCTTCCAAGTTATCTTATCTATAAGGAAATAAGAAATCCTTTCCCTTGTAGGGAAAGGTTATAGATGGTAGTTATCTTATAGAATTAGTTTCCTTATACAATTAGTTATAGATGATAATTTCCTTATAAAATTAGAATCCTATTCACGTTAGATTTTGGTGTGTTGTAACCCTATATATTGTAACCCTCATCATTGATGAGGTATGTCATTGATGTGATATCAATGCACCAATAATAAAGTCTTTTATATTTTATCATGGTATCAGAGCCCAGGTTGGGTTTATTGGGCCGATGTGTGGATCCCCTTTAATTTGGCCCGATATGGGTCGTGGAGTGTTTCCACGTTGGCATGTGAGGGGGCATGTTGAAATATATATCCCACATCGGTTTCTTACAAAGATAATGACTTACATATAAGGTCTTGAGTCACCTCCACTTGGTACCAATTGATTTTAAGATGGAAGACCAAGATACCTTTAAATTTAACAAGGAGGGAATTTATAGTACCTAAGTTTCCCATTTTGGAAGCAGAAGTGTAAAATTATGGAAAATGCTTCAGAAAATATATTAAAAAGAAGGGGTGACAAGGGATCTCCCTGTTTTATCCCCCTATAAGGCTGAAAAAATCCAGCAACTTTACCATTCACAAGTATAAAGAACCATGTAGATGAGAGATTAGATATAACAATCTCGATAAACTCATCAATGAATCCAAATCTTTGCAAAATTAACGCTAGAAAGGACCATCTTACTCTATCAAATGCCTTAGTAAGATCCAGTTTTAAGATACAATTAGGTGAGCATGTTTTGTTATTTAAAAACCTAACCATTTCCTTAAGGTGGATGATATTATCAGCTATCTCCTTGCATTTGAAGAAGGCTATCCATTGGAATGATATTAATTTTAGGAATTAGTTGAGTCGGTCTATTTACAAGAAGATTTGAGAAGATTTTGTTAATGAAATTAGAGAGTGAGATAGGCCTATAGTAAGAGAAAGAGACTAGTTTGTCTCTTTTTTTGGAATCAGACATATCCAGGCACTCAATATACCTGGGGGAATTGTGTCTCCCTTCATGAATTCAACAGTGGCTTCTTTAATGTCATGTGATAGAATGTCCCATGAGTGTGTGAAAAATGGGCAGAGAAGCCACCAGGGCCTGGTGAGCCATTTTGGTTAAGGGAGAGGATGATGTTTTTTTTTATTTCAGTAAGGGAGGGTTCTATTAAGAGCATCTGATTTTCGTCAGATGTTATGAGGTTAGGGATATGTGAAAGAAAAATGATTTTGGAAAATTTTAAATTCCAAGTTCTCATCTTCATGTAACGGGTTCTGGTAGAAATGAATAGCTTCATTTTCTATCTCTTCTAGTATGTTTGTCCATTGGCCTGAGTTTTTATATATATTTATTTTGGTGATGTTTTGCTTAGTTCTTCTTTGCCTAACCGAGGCATGGAAGAATTTAGTATTTTCATCACCAAGTTTCAGTCATTTTAGTTTAGCTTTTTGTTTCCATAAAATATTTTCTTTATGAAGTGCTTTAATTAGCGAGGTTTTTTTTTGTGTTTTAGTTCTATCAGGTTAGTAGTGGAGTTGGATATCTCATAAGATATTTCCTGAACACTGCTAGACTCCTCAACCCTCTTAATATTTTTTTTATTTATATCTCCAAAACAATTCTTATTCCGGATTTTAAGAGCTCCTTTTAGTCATTCAAAGGATGATCCCAACTTTTTTGAGTGATTGAAAGAAAATTTTGTCTGGTAGTCGAGACATCAAAAACCTGAAAAGCTTTGGTTGAGAGGGCATATTGCTTCCTACAGTGAATATGAGGGGCTATGGTCAGAAGAGAGCTTGTTTAGAATATGGATGAAGTTGTTTGGGAATGACCGAAACCATTGTTCATCAGCAAGATCCCTATCTAATCTTTCTAAGGTTGGCTTAGCTCTCATATTAGTCCATGTGAAAGTATTACCTACAGCAAACAGATGATTCAAATTATTCAGTTTAATGAAACTTGTGAAGTTTATAATGCTTCTAAGGTTAGGCTTACATGGTCCTTTGTATTACTGAATGGTTGTGGTTGCATTAAAGTCCCCTATTAGTATTTTGTTATCCACATTTAGGCCATTTAAATCCTTCCAAAGAGATTTCATATCCTTCCTCTTGGTGGAAGCATGTATGAAGATGACATTCATTTTATTTTGGTATGAGGGCAAGATAATATTAGTATGAGTGAATTGTGGCTTGACTGAGTTCACTTAAAGGTGAAAACAATTGTTCCACAACAACCATGTGTTATTTTTGTCAGAGCTAAAAGCATTATGAAAACTCAACCTGTGTCAATATGTTTCTACCTGGTCAAAGGCATGTTTTGGTTCTAGAACACATAAGAGCTGAATTTTGTGTGGTTTGATCAGTTTTTCCAGTCTAATTAGTGAGGTATCTAAACCTCTCAAGTTCCAGATTAAAAACTTAATGTTTATGGTTGTGTCAATTATTAAAAATCATTTCTTTTTCTCTTTGAAGGTGATCTAAGATTAAACTTATTTATTTTGTTAAAAATGTTCGCTTTCTTGTTTTAGCGTTTGTAATCATGACATTTATAGGGGATATGACACTTAACTCATCCACCGGAAGCACTTGAGAACTTGATTCAACCTGTTCTTCAGTTCCATAATCTCCATCCAGAACACTAAATTGTTTTTGCTACAGGGGCTTGACACATTGGATGGATAATCAGTAGGTAAGTTAATGTCATTATTGGCATTTAACAATACATGATCATCCTTTGAAACCTGTCTGTGGAGGTTAAAATTGGGGGATAAGTTGTTAATGAGTGCTCTATCAGACTCTACCATGTTTTCCTGTGATTGTTCACCATGACCTACTGTTTGGTCCACCATTAAAATATTGTTGTCCTCCTGGTTGGTGTTTACTTTCTGAAATGTGGTTGAAGGGGTTTCTATGATAATTGTTGTAAGTTGGGGCTGGGCATAAACTAGGTTCCCAAGATTGGAGGTAGTGTTTGGGTTCAAGGCAGATGGGAGGATATTTTGGGTTGTTTTTCCTCCTCTTTTTGCTTCTGAGAAGTGGATATACCAGAGTTATGTTTAGTGGTGAAAATATGAGGATTTTGAACTACTTTGTAGACTGTTTTTTTGTCTTGGCTTAGGGATCAGATCAAGGTTCAAAATCCCACATTTTTGTTTGTCATTACCAATTTTCTTACAATGTGCATAGTATAAAGGCAAGTTATCATACTCAATGTTAAACTTCTTATTACCAGATATTGAGCCTAACCTTATAGAGGCAGGGAGTTGAGATTGTAGATCAACCTCAATGCAGAACTTTAGGGCAGAAGGTCTGGTTAACTTTTCAGTGACAAAGTCCATTTTGATGTAGGTTCCCACCCGGTTCCCACCTGGTTCCCAATGGAAACTATAAAAGTGGTTTTGTAGTAGTAGAAGGGTATATAACGGATGGTAATCCATACCGGAATGATAGAGCTTTCCGTGTTAGGTTTGAAATCCAATGTCCACCGGATAACTCTCATGTGAATTCCATTGAAAGGCCATACTCTCTTCATCCAACATATATGGAAATATTGCTTTTCTGGAATATGATTAAGATGTTACGGAAGTCAATAACTTCTAGCTGGTAAGTTTTGAAATATGCTTCTAGTAGGTCGGCCTTTTGGGAAGTTTTCGATTAGGGCATTCTGGTAGTGAGATGAGAGCTCTGCAATTTAGTTGTCACTGAACATAACCAATGGTTCACCTTTGTAGTTGGTCATCAGAGTAAGGTTCTCTGTTGATGGAAGAGTGTGGGAGATGGGAGGGCTACGTGATAGAGAGCTTAGGATAAAGACTTGGTAGGATTTGGGGCTGCCATAGCAGCGGTGTTAGCCGCAGCCAAGTGGCGGTGCTGTGGTGGTGAAATGGTGGCATTGAAATAAAGTGAAATAAAGCAGTTGTGATGTCAGAAGTTAGAGACAAGCGAGAGAAAGATTTTTTTTGAGAGAGAGCAAAGATGTTTTTTATCCTAATTCCTATAAAATACTCCTAAAAATCCATTCATTCCCATTCTCATTCAACTATTTATATACACTTATTCACTAAGTTTTTTCATTCATTTGATTCAAAATGATTTCCACAATATTTTCAATAATCAGTCACTCATCATTATTATCTGCTACCGTACCTAACAATCTTGAATAAGCATTATTCATGAGTGTAAATTATTTTCCCTTGTTAGGGTTATAAAATCAAATCAATGAGCAATGATCCTAAAACAAATGTGAAAAAGAGTGAAGTGCATATATAACCCTACATAATTCACGAAAGTGCATATATAACCCTGCGATAATTGAAAGTGCAAACATAACCATAGATAGTTAGTTTATGTGCAAATATAACTTTTTCTGGTAGTTTGAGGTCGGAATTAGGTGAAAAGTTAACTTTACCCTTTTGGAAAAAAAGTGAATTTACTATTTTAACCCAAAACTCCCTAACCCTAACTTTAGACCATTTTCTCAAACCATCTACTCAAACTGCCATTCTCTTTCCTATCTAGCCATCTTCTCAAATCGCCCCACGCCACCTCCCGTAGAAAATGGTTGCAGCTCGAGCTTGGCTGAGTCGAGCTTGGCCGGAGATGTCCACTACCGGCGAGTTAAAGTTTTTGCTCGAGCTCGGAATCATGCGTCTTCGTTGCTTCGATGGGCGTCGACTTCAAGGTGGCGAAGAACCAAGGAAAGCCTGGCGATGTAGAGTGGCGTGGCGGATGCTGGTGAAGACCAGAATTCCTGAGATAGCAGTGTCGGAAATGGTGGCCGATGGTGATGGAGGTGGCTTGGGGTTTTGGGGGTGGCGAGTGGGGAGAGGGGTTAATGGTGGTGGTCAGCAGAGCTGAGGAGGAGGCGGCAGTGGGAGGCTAGGGCAGAGGAGGAGGCGGGGCTAGGACGGGTCTCGATTTTCTGGTGCTTCGCTTAGCAGCGCCAGAAATAGTGGTTGATGGTGGCAGAGGTGGCGTGGGGCTGTGGGGGTGCGAGCAGGGAGATGGGTTAGTGGTGGTGGTTGGGGGAGCAGAGGAGGAGGCGGCGGGATGCTAGGGCTGAGGAGGAGGAGGCGGGAGGCTGGGGCTGAGATGGAAGTGGCGGAAGGCTAGGGTTGAGGAGGAGGCGGCGGGAGACCAGGGCTGAGGAGGAGGCGGTGGGAGTCTAGGGCAGAGGAGGCGGTGGTGGGAGGTTAGGGCTGAGGAGGAGGCGGGGCTAGGGTTGGGGAAGAGGCGGGGCTAGGGATGATCTGAGATTCGACTAGGGCGGGTAATGGGTAGCAGCGGTGGGACGAGGCTGAGCTGAGGTGGGAGGCTGAGTTTTTTTGAGTTTTTTCCCAGAGAACGGCAATCCCAGAGCGGCGGCAAAGGGGGTGGAGCAGTGGCGGTGGTGGTAGAATCAGTAGCAGGACAAGGGGCATTTTTTGTCTTTTAACCTTTTGAGTTAGGATCAAAGGGCATTTTAGTAAGTTTTGGTCAGTCAATGGCCAAAAATTGTCAGTCAATGCCGGAATATCGGTTTTAGTGTTATATTTACACTTATGTAAAATAGTTAGGGTTATTTTTGTACTAAAAATGATCTCAACGTTATATCTGCACTTTCTCAATTATATAGGGTTATATTTGTATATTTCCCTATGAAAAATTCAGATTTTTTTTTTGTTTTGAAAGAATGAAATTGTGAAATTAACTCTGAAAAATATGTATAATTGTACTCTTTTCACATAACGGAGTCACTGTAAAAATTTGTTTATTTTATAGTGATTAAAGTAGATTTGTAATTATTTACATATTATTTGCTGTTAGATAATTGATAAATAAAACTTAGGTATAATGTCATTTATAAAATATACTTTTTAAAGTCAAATCATCAACTATAAATATCAAGTAAATTAGGTTGTCAAATCATCAATCATTTTCTTAAACCTTATGAGCTAAAAATATCTCTAATGTAATACTTTGTTTGATAAAAGTCAATTTACACATTATATTGATAGACACCCAACTAATATAGCATCATGTATGCAAGAAATTCTTACAATTCCTCTATTCTTCGACGCAGTTTCTTGGCGTCTCTAAGCCTCTCATCATGTCTGAATAAAAAAATTCTTACGATACCATGCTCCACATGATGACGATTAAACTTTCCTCATCAAATTATCTCTCGTGGAAGCGTCAAATTGGTTATGTTCTCAAGCCTCAGAAGTTGTTCGGTTTCCTCGATGACTCTAAGCCATGTCCGTCGCTGCCCTCTCTTCCTCAGACTGACATCTCCTCCCTGAGTTTCGCACAGGCAGCGCATCTCCTGGAGGTGGCGCAAAAACTGATCCAATGGTGGCTTACCAGAAGATCAAGACTGAATATGATCAATGGATTAATGAACATCAGCGTGTTTGAAGTCTCTTTTTCTCTTCTCTCACGCCAGAAGCACTGGCTAAAATCCCTGTCTACGTAACATCCAAGGCCATTTGGAACAGTATTCAGGCTATTTTTCATGACAGCAGTGCCTCCACTATTCTTCGTCTTCATGCCGATGCCCATGGTATACGTAAGACTGGTACAATTCATGAACTCCATCTTAAATTTAAAGAAATTTTTGAGCAGTTGTCTACGATGTGTTCTCCTGTTTCGAATGATGATCAAGTTATATGATTTTTAATATCTCTCAGCACTGAGTTTAAAGATTTTTCTGCACCACTGATTAATTCTTTGCCAATTCCATTATATGTCGATATTTTGTCACGTTCCAAAAAACAAGAAGCCATTTTGAGAAATTTACAGGGACATTCAGCCCCAGCAGCAGGATCTGCCGCATTCACAGCAAGAGAAAACCCCTCGGCTAGTTGCCGACGAGGGGCGGCGAAGAGTACGGTTCACGTGCTGCCAGGGTTGGCCGTTTTGGAGAACGGCGCAGCAGTAGGTCTGGTGCTGCTTAGTTTTCGGCTGGGTCTAGTCTCGGGCAGACGCACTGTACCTGGTATGGTCTTCCCGGTCATTATGCTTCTACCTGCTATAAGATGCTTGCACAGACTGTTTCTCACGCTCGTCGTACATATTCGACCCATCTGACTGAAAATTTTCAGTCATCTATGCAGTTAGAGCATTCAGCTTGCACCTCAGATTGATACATTGATTCCTGTGCGACTACTTATATGGCATCTTCGGCTTCTGGTCTAGAGAATGTGACTCCTTATTCTGGTAATTCTCATATTTTTGTTGGTAATGATGCTTCTATTCAGATTTAGTATGTAATTTAACAAATGCAATTTGTAAGGTAAAAAGTAAGTGACATGTCCATAACCTTATGAACATGCCATCTTTGAGGAGACTCATTCTTAATCTAATTATAACGTTATTTGATACATAAAGTGTGTCAACTTTATGACAAGCTCAAATTATACCTTACTATGTATGACTAGATGACACCCGTACCGATGCACATATTATGAATGAAAATATAAAATATTATATAATTTATAATTTATAATTTTAATAAGTAATAAGTAATAAGTTATTGTCATATCTATATCAAAATTACGCATGTTGCAAAATTTATAATAAATTTATATATTTATCAATACTAAAATACACTAAATGAAAGAAAATACTTTACGTATGTGTCGACACATACGTATTTTACGTAAAAAAAAGTTGATTGTTGTATAAAAATAATAATTAGCGTTATAAAAAATATAGTGATAAAAATAAGAAATGTCAGTTGATAATGAATAAATAATTACTTAATTAAAATTATAAAATTATAAAATTATGTCTCTTTTAAAGGAAATACAAAAAGTATGTAAGAAGATGTTTTCAAATAAAAATAAAATATACTACTAATTTTATAAACTATTTAAATTAAACTATGTATTCGAATAAACAATTTTTTTCTAACTAATAATTTTCTTCAATTTAAAAAAATTCTTATATTATTAATTAATATAATAATAATTTTTATGTACACAAAATATAAAGAAAATGAAAATTGGCAAACAAGTAAATATCCGAGAGAAAGCAGATCAACCGAACCAAAATTAAAAAGGTGGATATACGAGTTAACCGATGCAGGTGGAATGCATCAAGGAAGGTAAATAGGAGAGTAGATGCACTTTTTTAACTTTACGATGTACAATGTTGTCAGTTGGCAAACTGACGTTGCTAAGTTTAGGATTGACACTTGTTAAGGTGACAATGATAAGTGTGAGAGTAACATTTGACCAAGAGTTGCTCTTTTAGTTATATTTATAGAATTTATAAATTATAGATAGACTATACATTAACCGCAATGCAATATTTAAAATAAATTAGTATATTTATTAATATTGTAAAAAAATATTTATAATTTTTAAAAACTGGCTCAATTATTGTAGCTATATACTCCATTTGTTCTAACAAAAATGATGCATTTATTTTTTCACGGTCTTTAGTGATTATGTTTGACTGTCAATATCTCTTGCTACATTTAAAAATTTTGTATAAAAAATTGATATTTATAAAATTGATATTATGATAAATCTAAAAATATCTAACATGATATTTTTATTTTATACATAAATATATACATATTAATTTATATTCAGGTTCAGTTTACAAAATTTGACTTGGAAAAAGTAACTATGCCATTGTTTGGGACGAATGGAGTAATAACTAATTATTTTATATTTAAACGAATTTAATATAGGTAAAGTGGTAAAGTCTTAAGAGACCGAGTTTAATTAGAATAATAAAAATGTAAAATATTTTAATTGCAATATTAAGAATCTATTATTGAATTAATTATTATTTTTTGAAAGGCTGATGTGGCAAGCATTGGGGGTGTCATTTGTCAAAATAGTTGCTCTTTTAGTTATATCTATAGATATCTTCATGCATTAAATATATTTAATCGCACTAGGCTTGGCAAAATACGATCCAATTCCTTAAAATTAAATATAGGGGCCGAACTCGAATCGATATCTAAATAATAATACTCGATTTCGAAACCAGAAATATCATGACCGAACCTGAATAGCTTATGTTTTAAATTAAGCAATTTTTTAAGAGTTTACCAAACACTAAAATGTGTTCAGTTCATAAGCAAAACACTTATAAAAACACATCCTAAAAGCGTTAAACCTGATAAGACCCAAATCTGAACAAAATCCTATCCAAAATTCGAAACTAACCCGAACCCAAAAGATACCTGGTTATACCTAGAAAATAACTGAATTTAAAGGGACCTGCATTGCCCGAATCGAAGGAGACTATTTTATTTTATTAATAAAATTTCAAATTTTAACCTTGCACTAATGCTTGCATAAATATCATAGGCTCCACGAGGGAACTATGTTTTTTTAGGGGATCAAAATTTTACATAAAAATTTATTATAAATTAACATTGGAAATCATACAATAGATTAGTTCATCAAAAGCTTTTAAATATTTAAAATAATGTTAACTTTTATAATAATGTTTTGTTAGATTTACCTAAACGAGACTTGAATTGAATATATACGAATCCGACAAAATCTAATATGAACCATGTTCAAAAATTGATACCCGAATTGTATTCGAAATTGAAATGACCTTAATCAAACCCGACCGACCAAACCTAACTCGAAACCGATAAACCGGATCAAAACTTTTATACCCAAATTGTACCTGAACTCGAAATGACCTAAATCAAACCCGACCCGATCTAATATTTTCAAAACTGCCTGAATGGCACCGGAACCCGAGCACACCCGTCAAGATTTGATACCTACTCACAAAAAAATCGACTGAATCATACCCGAACTGATTTGATCTCACCCATGCCCAAACTGATTTCCCAGGGGGGGCTGGTAGTGGGCAGTGTAATAATCCTCCACGCAGCCGAACTGGCAGAACTTTAAGTTGTGCATGTACTTCAAGCCGAATGACACTTGAACCCGAGCACACCAGATCAAGATTCGATACCTACTCACAAAAAAAATCTATCGAATCATACCCAAAGTGATTTGATCTCATCCATACCCGATCGAAAAGATCTGTTTACCATGTCTACACACACCATGAAGTTAGGATGTAGTTTGATAATGATAATATAGTAGTTATAATGATAACGATAACATACGTCGTACCATAAGTTTCACATAGCAGTAAGATATATCTAAATTTGTCGTACCATAAGTTTCACATAGCAGTAAGATATATCTAAATTTATCGTAACATGTATTTCCTAAATATTAGAACTTTATACATTGCAATTATATTTAAATAAATGTCAATGTTCATACATATCTCCAAAAAGTTAACTTAAAAATGTTCAAATCAAATTAAACCAGAGTACAAGAATGTACTATGAATTATACTCTTAAAAGATGAAACCCTTGCTTTAAATAACATCTCATTCTTACCACCACAAGATAGTGGAGAGTAAATCAAACATGAGAGTAAATCAAACACGTCGTCTTTGAAGATCGTGGAGAGTAAATCAAACACAGAGACTCTGAAGCCACATTTAGTGCTCATGAGAAACTCTTCTACAGAAGAAATTTGTCAGACAATTAATCGCTTGAACCCTCACATTGTTATTGTTATTGTTATTGTTGTTGGGTCATAAGACAAAACTTAGGGCTACTATGAAAGTGCCAGATTTGTTTTACAAAATTTGTCTCAACCTTGAGCCTTTACCCAATAAAAACAACCATTATTCCCCACTACAAGAATGAATAAAATAAATAATATGCAGGATCCAGCTAAGGCAAAGAGAAATGGACAGAGTAAAGGCCACTTTGCACTAGTGGAAAGGAACATGGAATCTCCTCTTTACGCTCTCCACCTTTTCTAACACTAAGGCCATGCTTCTAAGCTTTCATTTTACACACTAGGTCAAGGTGCACATATATGGCAGTAATACTAATTCCTCCATTTTTCTCCCTATAATTTAAATTAGCATTGTCTCCCAAACATTTACACAGGCTTTTTTTCCCATTCTTTCTATAGCTATGACTGCCAAAACTTCTTCCCCCTAGTTCATCATGTAAAATCAGAACCGTAGTCCATCCGCCTGTTGCGCCATTTACCTGTTGGTGAAGTAACCACCGGCTGGCTGGCCTGCCCGCGTCATCTCATGTTGCAGCAATGTGGCTGGCCTGTTTGCTGTAGTTTGTTCCACAGGCAGAGCATCTGCCGGGGAGACTGGTAGTGGGCGGTGTAGTAATCCTCCACGCAGCCGAACTGGCAGAACTTCAAGCTGTGCACGTACTCCACGTTCTTGGAAGTGTTGAATTGCTTGACCCACGTTCCCATACTCACGTCTTCCATCTTGAACAGCTGCGACCGTGGAAAGAAAATAACAGGTTATCACAATATTCAGGGATGATACAAGTTGATAACGTGCGCAGCCAGAAGCAAAACATTCAACCTAATGAGGGAGGATGGGGAAACATACCCTTAATTCCTGTTTCTCGAACCCGGAAACGATGAAGTTCGCAATGTCGGATGAAATGATGTACCCAGGGCCATTTGCATAAGGTGGATAAATTTCTTCTAGCCACTCCTAAAAAATCCAAAAGCACAACATACTTCAACATAGCAATAAGCATCTAAAAACACAGGCAAATACCGAGTTTTCAACCAAAATATGGTCACTAGATTAAACAAATAATAGTGAATTGTAACAGCACCAGTATCAAGATACCATAGACAACATCTGAGAAAGATAACTCAACCTAATTCAGTGGTATAACTATCATCTAAAATGGTCTAAATTAGACTACACATGTAAACAGGAAATTTCAAAACTCGGAAATGCTTTTAATCAGTCAATATTGAAATAATTACAGGTCAGAGCCTCAGAGAATAAGTACCTTGTATGTAACTGCCCATTTCCCACTCCGAAAAGGCTTATGGTAGTAGTTGATGTTGCCAATATAGAAGCTCTTGTTTGCAGGGATCTTATTTGCTTCCTGAAGAACTGCTTCTACCCTCACAAATGTGTCATCGTCACACTTCATAATATATTTTGTAGCCACCTGGCGAACCTATAAGGCGGTCAAATAGAATTACTAAAGGCGACACAAAAATCCAATGAATTGCTCAATCAGTCCACAAAGCACTACATACCCCATATTCACAGATGGCTACAGTTTTTAGCACAACAAGGTCATAATGATCCATGTATGGAACAATGACAATATCACCAAAGAACTCAGCTTCATTCTTTAACTCCATATTCACTTCCTTCCTCGGGCTCTATTTAAACACACAAAAAAAGAACTCATTTTAGAAATCATAATAGAAGAAATTGACCTCAACCAGAAATACCATCTTTGCTGCATGTACCAGCGCTACAAAGAAACGGGCCATGGCAGTTGACGACTTGATATGTTTATTTTGCATCCAGGACTTCCTGATGGCCATACGCTCAGCAAAATGGTTGCCAGCTGAAAGAATACCAATGAAAAGATCAACAGGTCGATCTGGAAGAGGAGGTGCCTTCCATATAGACGACATATTGAGATGTCTTTGTGGAGCAAAGCTAGGATGAGAAGAGGGCAATGAAGCTGCAACTACAGACACAATGTCAATGTCCCCATTCAAAGTCAATCCGGTAGCATCCTCCAATGCGAATCCCTACCAACCAAGTCCCAACATCAGCATAAGACCATTACTCACCCAATAAATCTCAATAGAAATTAAATCACGATGTCACATACCGTGCGATAGGGAAATGAAGTAACATGCCTCCCGTCAACATTTACATGGTAACCCTCCAATCCAGCACTGAGAGTCATCACAAACAACTTGTCCTCTGCAAACGGGAAAGGCCAATCAAAAGACACCTTTTTTGTTCTCCCTATCAACCGGTTCAACCACCAAGATGACTTTGTTTCCTCAGAATGATTATCATCATCCCGAATCCACTTCTCACACTTAAGCAGGCCATCAACTGCAAAACAGTCAGGAACAAACAGTCCAATCACGATTACAGGACAATGCTGTGCCAAACAGCTCCAAGTTCACAACCACCATGATATGAACAAAGCAAAACATACCCTTTATGCACAAACGAGAACAAACACAAAAAAATCATTCAAGAAACTATTTTACAGAAACATATCAAAGCAAAAACATTCAAGAATCTGTTTTTAAGCACAAAAGAAACATAAACACCAAAAACACATTCAAGAATCTGTTTTTAACAAACAAAATCATTCAATGGCAATCCGATCAACACGATTAACAGAGACAAACACAAACTAAAAAAGCTCAAATTTTCAGAATCAGTTCTCACCAGTCTCCTCATCATCTCTGGATTTCCACCCCTCACACCTCTGGGAGGTGCCCCACTGCATCCTATAACAAGTGTTCTGCTCGATCACCGGCTTCCCACTCCAATCCCCCTTCAACCTGGGATTCAA
>JAULKM010000010.1:2558306-2571726 GCA_032355605.1 Rubia tinctorum
TTTTATTTTTTATGTCAAGGGCAAAATTAATTGTCTTTTCATCAGAATCCGGCAAAAAAAGTGTTGACTAAAATGTCAGCCAAATCAAGGTTTAGTTTGACACTTTATAAAATTGCAAAGTTATATTGCCATTTTAGCCAAAACATAGAATTATTTTAATACTTTAATCTAAAATTTTTTATTGGTTCACAACTTTGCGGTCACTCATCTATTGTCATTTGTCAACCCTTTAATGTGCACGCATGCTGTAGGAGTATGCTGTTGAACATCTCCACGTCACCTTCCACTCCCCTGCCACACATATAAGAACATAAATAATCGATAAAAATTTTAAAATTTAAAAAATTAACATTCCCTTTTTAAAAAATTTATTGGCACGTTATTTTTTAAATAAAAAAATAGAAGAGATTAGTGTTTGAGATTAAATTCATTGATCGTAAGAGGAAGTGAATGGCTAGTATCAATCTAATTATAACTTTATTTGACATATAATTATATAAGAGTTCATCTTGAAATACGGTATTTCATAAATTATGGAAAAATCAAAGTTTAAACTGCAAATTAGAAAAAATAAAAAATAAAATTTTCGCATTGCATTAATCAGATCATAAATTTATAACTACTGCATGTTGCATAATAAAATTTTAATATTATAAATAAAACCTTTTACCTTTCTATTATTATTAAACTCTATCTTCAATAATTATATGGAAAGAATATCTTTCCGACGAATTTTCCATTATATAAAGTGTGTCAACTTTTAGACAAGTTCAAATTATACCATACCAACATACTAAGATAGCTTCATGCATTAAATTATGACTAAATTGTTTTTTTGGTTCCCAACATATATCTCAAAACCATTTTTTGGTCACAAGTGCCAATACCGCTTATATTCAGCAACCTACAAATACAAAATGATTTTTTGATTCCCAAAAGTTGTTTTCAGGTAAAGTTAATGGCAAAATTGGCCAAAAATCTCTAAAATAACCATTATACCCCTGAGTTAAAAAAACAGGGTTTCTACGAAGTCTGCGGAGCATCAGAGCTCTAAGGAAGCTTTGCCCACTGGAGCCTCCCTCACTCGGTCGCCCCTTCGCCGGAGCATTGTCCATGCGCTACAATGTTCGTCCCCTTCGTTTTGTCGTATCCTCCACCTCCAGTTGGATCATTTCCGGATCCTTCTCCGCCAGAATCACTGCCTTTTCACTCCGGCTGAATCTTACATTTTTTGCCTTTTCTTCAGATCAGCATAGCTGTACAAACGCCTCGTACACCTCGAGAAATGTACTGGCGTCTGCTTACACCTCGACCAACATATTTTTCGCCTTTCTTTCTCTGAAGAGTAGGCCTGCTCCTCCGTTGGCGGCGCTGGTGATGGCGGACGATGGCATAGCAGGGGCAGACGGTGGCGCGGCAAGAGGAAGAAGAGAGGGTTTACGGGAGGAAGAAGAAGAAGAGTATTTGGGTCAAAACCCTAAGCCCATTTTTCGATTTCTTTTTTTGTTTCTTCATTACACAAAACGATTCCGTTTCACTTATACAAAAATGACCTCATTTTATTTAATGAAGAAACAAAAAAAATAAGAAATTGACAAATGAGCTTAGGGTTTTGGCCCAATTACTCCTTTTCTTCCTCCCGTAAACTCTCTCCTCTTTCTCTTGCCGTCGTATACCCTGTTACGCCGTCGTTCGACGCCTGCCCTCGCTGCACAGCCACACGTCGTTTACCCTCGATGTGTCGTACACAGCCTGCCCTCGCTGCACCGCCGTACACATCCTGCCGGACGCCGTACACATCTCTGGCGCCCTCTCCAGTCAGATCTTTCTTCTCTGAAGAGCAAAAAAGGTGAAAAATGGACGGATCTTTCTTCTCTGATAAGGAAGAAGACGATGACACTGCCAATTAACGAGAGGTGCTCCGGGAAGAGGGTCCGCGACTGTGAGGTGATACAACGGCTGAGGGAGGAGCAATGACGACGATTGAAATTGAGGCGAGCAATGACGGCTATTGAAATTGAGGCGAGCATAACGGTGATTGGCGAGGGGTTTGGGATTTTTTTAATTTTTGAGGTTTTTTAATCAGTAAAATTACAAAAATACCCTTGGCCATATCGGAAAATAATTCATGTTTACCTGAAAACCACATTTGGGGACCAAACAAATTATTTTGTATTTGTTGGTTGCTGAATATAAGCGATATTAGCATGGGGACCAAAATATGATATTGCGATATATGTTGGAAAAAATAATTTAATATTAAATTATATTTAATCACACCAGACTTGGCAAAATACGATCGAATTCCCTAAAAAGAAAAAAATTGAACCGAAGTCAAATTGACATCTAAATAGTAATATCCAATTAATGATTCGAAACCTAAAATCACATGATCGAACTCGAACCCAAATTAAGTGTGTGCTCGATGGAGTTGAGTTTATATGCAAAACTAATTTATTTTAATAGTGGGGGAGATTAACGTATGTTCTTCCCCAAAATAGTTTATACTTTTAAAATAAACTATTTTTTTAGAAATTTATCAAACACTAAAAATGTATTTAGTTTGTAAGCAAAACACTAATAAACTCTGCCAAACACACTCTAAAATGTCAGACCTGATAAGATCCAATCTAAACAAAATCCGTACCTAAAATTCAAAACTAACCCGAACCCGAAAGATACCTGGTTGTACCTGGAAAATACTTGAATTTAAAGGGAACCAAATCAATCTTAACCCGAATTGAAAGAGACTATTTTGCTTTATTAATAAAAAACAAAATCTTAACGTTGCATCAATGCTTACATAAATGTCAGTCTTCAGGAGGGAACTATGTTTTTCATTAAAGGGAATCAAAATTTTACATAAAAAATTAACTATAAATTAACATAGGAAATCATACAAAAAATTATAATAGATTAGTTTATTGAAAGTTTTTAAATATTTAAAATTATGTTAATTTCCATTATAATAATATTTAGTTTATATACCCGAGACTTGAATTGAATATATTCGAATCCGGCCAAAATCGATTTGACCAAACCTAACCCAAACCTGGTTAAAATAATTTATACCTGAAATTGAAATGACTTGAATTAAACCCGACATGACCCGACCAGACCTAACTCGAAACTGGTTCAAAAATTTTATACCTAAATTATACCTAAACTCAAAACGACCCAAATGAAACCCGACCCGTTTTGATATTTTCAAAACTACCCAAATGGGACCCAGACCCTAGCACACCCAATCAAGATTCGATACATTCACAAAAAAAACTATATCGAATCATATCCGAACTGATTGAGTCTCACCCAAGCCCTATCGAAAAGATCCGTTTACTAGGTATACACGCCACGAAGTTAGGATTTAGTTTAAGAATGATAATATAGTTATTATAATTATAAAAGTCTATTCATGATTTGAAGTTAAATTTATTTCAGTGAAAATACGATACTTATAATATTTTAGGGAACTATATAATAGTTATTAAATAAGTATATCAATAATAAAAGAACCAATAAAGTAGATAATACAAAATACATACCGAGTACTTTCTCCATATTTTTTTGATGATTTTTTTAACATACGGCATACCATAAATTTTGCAATGTAATAATATATATTTAGATTTATCGTAACATGCATGTCTTAAATATAAAAACTTTATTCCTTGTGTATGTAGTAAAACGTCAATGTTCATACATATATTCAAGAAGCTGACCTAAAAATGTTCAAATCAAACAAAATAAAGGGAGTATACGAATGTACTATGAATTATACTTTTAAAAGATGAAACTCTTGCTTTAAATGACATCTCATTCTTACCATCACAAGAGAGAACACATCGTCTTTGAAAATAGTAGAGAGTAAGTCAAACACATCGTCGCTCTAAAAGAATATACTATGAATTGTACTCTTAAAAGATGAAACCTTTGCTTCAAATGAGCTCTCATTCCTACCACCACAAGATAGTGGAGAGTAAATCAAACGCATCGTCTCTGAATCCATATTTCGTGCTCATGAGAAACTCTTCTACGGAAGAAATTTGTGAGACAACTAATCACCTGAACCCTCACATCACATTGTTATTGTAGTTAGGTCATGAGACAATCCTAGGGCTACCATGAAAGTGCAAGATTTGTTTTACTACAAACTTTGTCCAACTTTACCATAGGATATTCCCGATAAAAATAACCATTATTCCCAACTAAAAGAAGGAATAAAATAAATAATATGCAGGATCCAGCTAAGGCAAAGAGAAACGGACACAGTAAATGCCACTTTGCACTAGTGGAAAGGAACATGGAATCTCCTCTTTACTCTTTCCACCCTTTCCAACACTAAGGCCATGCTTCTAAGCTTTCATTTTACACACTAGGTCAAGGTGCACATACATGGTGGTAATACTAGTGCCACCATTTTTTCTCCCTATAATTTAAATTAGCATCGTCTCCCAAACATTTACACAGGCTTTTTTCCCATTCTTCCTATAGCTATGGCTGCCAAAACTTGTTCCCCCTTACATCAGAACCGTCGTCCATCTGCCTGTTGCGCCGTTTACCTGTTGCTGGAGTAAGCGATGGCTGGCGGGCCTGCCCTGCCCTGCCCGTGTCATCTCATGTTGCAGCAATGTGGCTGGCCGGTTTGCTGTAGTCTGTTCCACAAGCAGAGCATTTGCCGGGGGGACTGGTAGTGGGCGGTGTAGTAATCCTCCACGCAGCCGAACTGGCAGAACTTCAAGCTGTGCACGTACTCCACGCTCTTCGAAGTGCTGAATTGCTCGACCCACGTTCCCATACTCACGTCTTCCATCTTGAACAGCTGCGAGCGTGGAAAGAAAATAGCCAGTTGGAACAACATTCGGGGATGCTACAAGTTGATAACGAGCGCAGCCGGGAGCAAAACATTCAATCTAATGAGGCAAGATGGGGAAACATACCCTTAACTCCTGTTTCTCGAACCCGGAAACGATGAAGTTCGCAATGTCGGATGAAATGATGTACCCAGGGCCATTTGCGTAAGGTGGATAAATTTCTTCTGGCCACTCCTAAAAAATCCAAAAGCATGACATACTTCAACATAGCAATAAGCATCTAAAAACACAGGCAAATACCAAGTTTTCAACCAAAATATGGTCACTGGATTAAACAAATATAATAGTGAATCGTAACAGCACCAGTATCAAGATACCATAAACAACATCTGAGAAAGATACCTCAACCAAATTCAGTGGTACAACTATCATCTAAAATGGTCTAAAATTAGACTACAAATGTAAACAGGGAATTTCAATTTTCAAAACTCGGAAATACCTTTGATCAGTCAATACTGAAATAATTACAGGTCAGAGTATAAGTACCTTGTATGTAACTGCCCATTTACCACTCCGTAAAGGCTTATGGTAATAGTTGATGTTGCCAATATAGAAGCTCTTGTTTGCAGGGATCTTATTTGCTTCCTGAAAAATTGCTTCTACCCTCACAAATGTGTCATCGTCACACTTCATAATATATTTTGCAGCCACCTGGCGAACCTGTAAGGCGGTCAAATAGAATTACTAAAGGCGGCACAAAAATCCAATGAATTGCTCAATCAGTTCCCAAAGCACTACATACCCCATATTCACAGATGGCTACAGTTTTTAGCACCACAAGGTCATAATGATCCATGTATGGAACAATGACAATATCACCAAAAAACTCAGCTTCATTCTTTAACTCCATATTCACTTCCTTCCTCGGGCTCTATATAAACACACACAAAAGAGAAGAACTCATTTTTAGCAATCACAATAGAAGAAATTGATGTCAACCAGAAATACCACCATTGCTGCACGTACCAGCGCTACAAAGAAACGGGCCACGGCAGTTGAAGATTTGATATGTTTATTTTGCATCCAGGACTTCCTAATTGCCATACGCTCAGCAAAATGGTTGCCAGCTGAAAGAATACCGATGAAAAGATCAACAGGTCGATCTGGAAGGGGAGGAGCCTTCCATACAGACGACATATTAAGATGTCTTTGTGGAGCAAAGCTAGGATGAGAAGAGGGCAATGAAGCTGCAACTACAGACACAATGTCAATGTCCCCATTCAAAGTCAATCCGGTAGCATCCTCCAACGCAAATCCCTACCAACCAAGTCTCAACATCAGCATAAGACCATTATTAACCAAATAAATCTCAAAAGAAAGTAAATCACGATGTCACATACCGTGCGATAGGGAAATGAAGTAATATGCCTCCCGTCAACATTTACATGGTAACCCTCCAATCCAGCACTGACAGTCATCACAAACAACTTGTCCTCCGCAAACGGGAAAGGCCAATCAAAAGACACCTTCTTTGTTCTCCCTATCAACCGGTTCAACCACCAAGATGACTTAGTCTCCTCAGAATGATTATCATCATCTCGAATCCACTTCTCACACTTAAGATGGCCATCAACTGCAAAACAGTCAGGAACAAACAGTCCAATTACGATTACAGGACAATGCTGTGCCAAACAGCTCCAAGTTCACAACCACCATGATATGAACAAGGCAAAACATACCCTTTAAACACAAATGGAAACAAACACCAAAAAATCATTCAAGAACCTAATTTTAACAAAAACAAAGACCAACACAAAACATTCAAGAAAGTATTTTACAGAGACATATCAAATTAAAACATACTCCCTCCGTCTCACTCTAAATTGCTTATTTACTTTTTGATAGTCAAATTTTATAAACTTTGACCCTAAATAGAAATTAATATATAAACAATAAATTTATCAAGTGATATTGTATTTGTCTTAATATCTATTTTCTAAATATCAAGTTTTTATGAGACATTGTTTTATGTAACTAGAGATATTTATCGTTTACCGTCAAACATGCTCGTTGAACACAGTGAAAAAGTAAATAAGCAATTTAGTGGCTCCCTCTTTAAGCACAAAAGAAACATAAACACCAAAAACACATTCAAGATCCTGTTTTTAACATGCAAAATCATTCAACGGCAATCCGATCACAGAGACAAACACAAACTAAAAAAGCTCGAATTTTCAGAATCAGTTCTCACCAGTCTCCTCATCAGCTCTGGATTTCCACCCCTCACACCTCTGGGAGGTACCCCACTGCATCCTATAACAAGTGTTCTGCTCGATCACCGGCTTCCCACTCCAATCCCCCTTCAACCTGGGATTCAAATGCAAGATCCTAGGTGGGTCCTCCCCATCCACGGCCTTCAGCCCCTGAAGCTCCATCATGAACTGAGACACCATTACATACTGCCCTTCTTCCAGCAAGGAAATCTTGGTCTCCTTCTCCGCATGCGCCCATTTCGGCTTCGCAACGACGGTAACATGCGAACCCAGAGTCAGCCCACACGGCAGCACCATCAACCTCTTCCTATGCTTCACAAACTCCTCCCCGGACACAGTGATCGAATGCGGGCAGACCTCATTCTTCACCGCCGCCGCCGTATTAGACGATGTCGTTTTGGACCCAGCTTCCACCAGCATAATAACATCACCCCATTTCTTCCTCCCTAGTGCATACGCCTCCTTCGCGGATTTCAGCATCCCGGAATCCTCATCGCCGATATCCAGCTTCAGGGTAGATAGCAGGTGGATGGTCTGGTTCATGGGTCGAACCGGGTCATCCTTCCCGACCCGGAAAGGGACGTCCATGGGCCGAACCGGGGCGTCCTTCTCCTCGGAATTCTCCTCGATTTCGAGCAGGAAAGAGTTCGAATTCCTCCCGCCGCCGCCAATCCCGTTATACCCTTCTTGACTAACAGAGTTGAAAACATACGGGACCTCAAAACTCACCAAGATAGCGTAAAGGGCCGCCAGGAAAATCAACACCTGCACCGCAAACCGCCCCCTCTTCATCGTAGAGCAAGAAAATGGGTTTTTTTTGCGTGAAAGTGGTGGATTAGGAGGAGAAGAGCGTTCAAGTGCTAATACAAGTAGGTAAGCAACACGGAAGAGGAGAGAGAGAATTTAGAGAGAGAAACGCTATTGTTGGAGTTTGAATACAAGTGGGATGCTATTTCCGGGAGACGGCGGCGGGGCGGTGGCGCGTTGGGATTAAAAAAAGACAACCACTTAGAAAGTGGAGTGATGTGGAAAATGAAAGTTCCAGTTCAAATCGGAGTAAACTTGTATCTTTACGTCATTATATATGGAGACAACTTTCTCTCTTCTTTCATTTCTAGTTAGTCCCAAGTTTAAACTACACATTTCATTTTATGTTATTATTTAATGTCTAACTTTTATAGCATATTTAAATAAACATTATAAACAATAATATTATCGTAGGTGATATTTTTGGATTCGTCATAACAAGTAGATTATTAAAATATATTTTTTGTCATTATGATACGTAGTTAAACATATTAACAATTAAAAAAGTTTCTTGATGAACGTAAAAAAAAATCAGTGCAATTTAACATGGGACGGTGGGAGTAAAAAATTATAAGTCAAACAAAATATGAATACTTTTGTATGTAATTAATATGTTTAAATGTTTATAATTGAAGGAGATACTCCATCCGTTCCATTTTAAAGTTCCTAATTTGACTTTTAAAAGTCATTTACATCAATTTTTATACACTAATATATATTTTGTGTATGTAAATTTTTTTTTTGGAAAAAAATAGTTTGAAAATATACGCTATAATAAATCTAAAAACATATCGTATGATAATAATCTTACATATATATTAAGAGAATTTAATGGTTGAAATTTATTTAGTTTGACTTCAGAAAGTTATATTAGGAACTTAATAGTGGGACCGAGGGAGTATATTTTTAAGTAGTATAAGTATAACAAAAAACATGATAAAATACACAGATATTGTGGATTTAAATGAAGATACTACTCCCTCTGTCTCAACTGAACTTGCACTTTTATTTTTAAATAATATTCTCTATTAAAATTTAATCACATATACATTTCACTTCAACTCATTGTATCTCTAACTGACTTTTCTCCTCCCACTCTCTTACTTTCGCTAACGTCTTTATTCTGTGCAACGGTCGCCGGCCATGGTGGATCCACCGCTAATAATCACCGGAGTTAACAAATCCTTCATCCAAATCCTCAATGCTAAACCTCCACCTCCAGCCTCAAAACTCCCTTCCAATCAAACCCTAAACCCAATCACTGAGCACAAAGGCAATCTCGCCTGCCTCTACTCTGATGACGATGTCATGAAGCTATCCGAACACTACAGAAATGCGCTTATCGTCAAATTCCTCAGGGGACGACCAACAATGGAACAACTTCAGGTGGCGTTCAAAACTGCGGGGTTTAAAGGAAAGTTTCAAATCAGAGCTTTAGGCTTCAAACACATTCTGATAAGGTTCGAAGAAATGGATGACTTTCAACGGTGTTGGATCAAAGGGGGATAGAATCTTCACGGAGCTCCGATGAAGGTTCTGAGATGGACGCCAGATTTTACGCCACTTTCTGAATCTTCTGTAGTACCAATCTGGGTAACAATCCGTGATGTTCCTCTATATTATTATAACTCTGCCTCTATTATATCTATTGGTAATTTGATTGGTAATTATATTAAGATGGATGCAACAACTTCTGTTTAAACTAGACCATCAACTATTAAGCTATGTGTGGAAGTTAATCTGTTAGGAGATCTTCCCCAATCACTTAGGCTAAGGTCTGTTAATAACAACAAAAAGTATGCTATAGAGTATGAGGATCTTCCATCCTACTGCTCTCACTGCCTGAAACTTGGACATTCTGTAGACATGTGTAGGATTAGAAATCCTAACCTAGCAAGGCTCTCTAACTGGAAACCTACAGAACATGTTTTCCAGGATCCACCATCTGTTATACAAGAATTTACTGCAGAAAACGTGGATAACGTTTTCCAGGATCCACCACCTATACTAAATACAGAAAATAGGGATACGATTGGAAGACAAGACTTAACTGAGGATGCTTTGAGTAATAAGATGTTAAATGTGGAGCATACCAACTCTGATGACAAAGTTACTAGCCCTGATGACAAAGTTACTAATCCTGAGCCTGCTAAAAAAAATCTGATGACAAAGCAAACATGTAAACAGGTCACCAACCAACGGACTGACCCTTTAGTCTATGTTAGATCACAATCACCTCCAGCTCAGTCCCCTAAATCCAGGAATAACGGTGTGGTTTCACAAGCTAGTTTACCTTGTTCACATGAAAACTATTACTCCATTCTTGTTGATATTGGCAAGGTTAAGGCTCATAAATATGCTGGTTTGAAAATTTATGCAAAGGATGATCTATATCTCATTGGTACCTCTCTTTCTTATTGTGACATTACTAATGATGCTACTAATGAGTTTTTAGCTCCAAATTTAGACAGAAGTTCTCCCATTACAAACAACAGGTTTCAGCTATTGGAGGATGAATCATACCTCTCGGACAACGAGATAGAGGATATCACAAATAATATAGAGCAACAGAAGGATCAGATAAGTGTGCCAGGTATCACTGAACCTAGAAAATCAAAGAAAAACACTTTTTTACTCAACTAAATAGGATGACATTAAGATCTCCTTCAAAACATTCAAAAAGTAAGAAATATGTTTAACAACAACATAGCTTTGAACTTCCTGGTATGGAATATTAGGGGAATGAGCACTTCAATCACCAGACTAAAAAATTGATTCATTTACATAAGCCCGATCGTATATGTTTGATTGAGCCTATGCATGTTGTTGATCAATGTGATAAATACATGAAAATGTTGAATTTCAAAATTATTTGGTTGCTGATACTGGGAAAATATGGCTGATGTGGAATGATAATGTTTCGGTGCAACTCATAAATCAAAGTGATCAATTCTTAGTTGTAAAATCAGTTTGGTTGAAATTTAACTCCGAAATGGAAATGTTCTTCATCTATGCTTTAACCAACAGGTTAGGGAGGTCAAGATTATGGTCTGACCTAGGCAACCTTACAGAAACTAAGAGAGTTTTAATAGGGGATTTTAATGTAATTTCCTCTATCAATGAATATAATGGGCCTAGTAATCCAAATACAGGAAGCATTTCTGATTTTAATACTTTTATGCACACAAATGGCTTGCAAGAGGTAAATACAGTAGGGAATTTGTATACATGGACAAATAATAGGCTGTATAACCCTACTTTTAAGAGATTGGATAGAGGTATAAGCAACCGAGCCTGGTTAGAAGCTTTTCCATCTAGTTCTATACAAATTTTAAAAAAAATTGGCCTCTGATCATTCTCCTCCTTTAATGAATATTAATAGTAAAAAAATATCAACCCCTAGACCTTTCAGATTTTTAGATGTATGTCTGGGAAGGGAGGAACCAATTGATGATGCACTTATGCTCAGATTATTTCTAAAGCTAAAGAGACTAAAACCAGTAATTAAAGATTGGAATAGGAATGTTTTTGGGAACATAGACAATAATGTTAAAGCTGCTGAGGAAAAGGTAAGAGTACAGGAAATAATATTTCAAGAAAACCAGTCTGATAATGAGTTGATTGAATTAAATAGATGCAATGCTCTCTTACTTAGAACACTTAATGAGCAGGAAAGTTTCTGGAAACAAAAGAGTAAATTAAAGGGGTTAACAGAGGGTGACAAAAATACAAAATTCTTCCATAAGACATGCTAGGAAAAAAAGATGTAGGCTGCAGATTAACAAAATTAAGAATTTAGAAGGTAGATGGTTAGAAAAACCACAGGATATAGAAAATGAGGGTATTCAGTTCTTTACTAAGCTTCTAACCAGTGAGCAAGACCTAGAAGCAGGTTCTTATTTTAGACTTTTCCTCAGCCATGTGCCTTCAATTATCACTGAAGAGGATAACAGAATCCTTACCATGATTTCATCTCTTCAGGAGGTTAAAACAACAGTTTTAAACCTTAATTCCAGTAGCTCACCAGGACCAGATGGTTATACTCCTAGTTTTTTCACACAAAACTGGGATTTAGTGGGAGGTGATCTTCTAGAGGCTACAAATGAGTTTCTAACAGGTGCAAATATACCTACAGGTATTTCCAGCACATGGATTACTCTTATCCCCAAAAAACTAACCCCCTCCAACTTCAATGATTTCAGGCCTATTAGCTTATCAAAATTTATTAATAAAATATTTTCTAAGGTACTATTAGAGAGAGTTAAGCCATTAATGGAGAAAATAATTTCACATAACAAATCAGCTTCTATGAAGAATAGGGAAATGGCTGACAATGTGATTTATCTTAATGAAATGATAAGATTTATTAACCTTAAAAAACACACCCTAATTGCATGATAAAACTGGATCTTACTAAGGCTTTTCACAGGGTGAGTTGGCCTTTTCTGAAAGTATACTTTTAAAATTTGGTTTTCATGGCAGTTTTGTGAAAAACATCATGACTAATATTTCTTAGTCTTGGTTTTCTGTTTTAATCAATGGAAAACCAACAGGCTTTTTCAAACCTTCAAGAGGCATTAAACAAGGAGATCTTCTGTCTCCATTTTTGTTTAATATATTCACTGAGGCTTTTACAAGGAGTCTATCCTTTGTTTTTCAAACTGGAAAAATAAACTACTTCCAGTTACCTCCAACTGCAATACATACCTCACATTTATGCTATGCAGATGACACTGTGGTGTTTTTGAAAATTACGAGGTTGGATCTTATCAGATTTAAGGCCTTCCTGGACAAGTTTGAACTTACCACATGACAGAAAACTAACTACCAAAAAGTAGTTATTTTCTTTCTAAGCATGCCTCAGTTCAGTGCTATAACATGATCAGATCCATTCTGAAAATGAATGCAGACACTTTTCCTTTTACTTACTTAGGAGTGCCAATATATCAAGGGAGATCTAAGTTTTCATACTTCCATGCTATTGCTGAAAATTTTGATAAGAAGCTTTTCGATTGGAAAAACATTTGGCTAACTGTAGCAAGTAAGCTTTTGCTAATACATACATGCTTATCTGTAATTCCTCAGCATATTATAGCTGTTGCAAAAAATGCCAAAAAGTTTCATCAGGTTGATATCTTAGAAAATGGCAAGATTTTTTTGGGCCGTACTGAAAGTTTAAAAAGAAAAGCTTGGATGACATGGACTCGGATAACTTTTCCATATTCAGAAAATGGTATAGGAATTAAGGATTTAAATGCAGTGCAGGAAGCTTTCTCCCTCAAACTTTGGTGGAAATTCCAACATGGAATTTCCCAATGGGCACAATTTATATGGTCACTCCCAGTAAGTTTAAGGAAATCACAGGTCTATAAAATAATTATGGCTACTAATGCACTTGCTCAATCTTACACATGTGTAATTCATGGAAATGGCAAAGCTTCTTTCTGGTAATCAAATTGGACCTCCGAAGGGCCACTCATAGATAGATGCAACCCAACACTCATACATATTCATCTATCATGCACT
>JAULKM010000010.1:2579417-2590524 GCA_032355605.1 Rubia tinctorum
AAAAAGAGTATAGTGTTAACTCCTAAAAATACTAAACGAATAAAAATATAATAAATCACATTTTCTAATTCATATCAGTATCACACACTAATATATATACACATATATGCTTATATACATACTTATTTACTAATTTAATTTAAAGGTTCAAAGTTAGAAAGTTTTGACTAAATAAATAGTTAAATTGTAGGTTGAAATTGGATAGAAGGAGTACTCCCTCCGTTTTTCTATTTATGACACCATATGTTTATGTGTTTGAATTTAAGTGAAGAAAATGAATGGATGAAAATGAATGTAGAAAATAAAAGGTAGAATGAGTGGATTAAAGTGAAAGAATCTTGACAAAAATGAAAAGAGTGTCAAATAAAATAAAACTCTCAATTATAGTAAGTGTTCTATAAATAACAAAACATAGGGAGTATATTTTTTGCGTCTTATATTTAAATTGAAGAAAAAAAGTATTTTAAAAATACAACTAATGAGGTGATTTAATTTTAATTTTTTTATTACAACGATATTCCTATAACATTGAAAAACTTTTAAATATATCACAATGTATAATAATTATAATTTGACCATAAAAGTTATTGAAGTAGGGTTATTTTAATTGGTCCTACCGTTAGTCACTCTAACAGGAGACTTTCTCAGAAATAAATTTGTTAAATTTTTTAAAATTTAGTCACCATAGGAAAACTATATGAGTTATGAAGTGAAATAATAAATTTAGTTAGAAATTGTTAAATATTTAATGCAATAAAATTGATTATTTTTATAATATTTCATTAAAATTATATAAAAATACTTATTTATAGGTTGTGATTCATTTTAAAAGATTATCATTATTATAAGTATCTAATTGCAGTAAATAAAATCAAATATCTAGTAATACTTAGTCGGTTTAAAATAAATTTTGTGATATATAATATATATTTCTATCATAAGTGCTCTATCATTGTATTAAAAAATACGAACTTATTGTTATTCTCAGTTCTGTGCTTTTTTGGATTTTCTTCAGTGGTATATAATGAGATATTTATAGCTTTTTATATATATATATATATATATATTTTTAGAAGTTATATACTATCTCCGTTTCACTATGTTTGACATCACAGATTTAGATTTTTTTTGCAAGCTGATTGGTGCGAAGGGAATTGAGTGAAAATAGTAAAAAGTTTAATGGCTAACTAATATATACTCCCTCTGTCCCATTACTTTTGGTCACTCTAATTTTTCACGATATTCAATATTCTTGTTTGACCATCAATATCTCTAACTACATATAACAATTCTGCATTAAAAATTGATATTTAGATTAAAATGTTAAAATGAATCTAATAATATATATTAATTTATATTAATGGTTAAAATTTACTAAATTTAACTTTGAAAAAGTAGATTGGTCAAAAGTAATGGCACGGAGGGAATGGTAAAGAATTAAAATCAGATATTAATATTGGTATTTTTTTAGAAAATTTGAATTTAGTTTAGTCAAAATGATTTTAATACCTCAGTTAATTGCAAATCAAGACCAAAACACCCAAACACCAAAATTAAAAGAAAAGAATTTCTATTCTATTGTGTTTTGGGATTAATTTAACAAATAATAAGTGTATTTATTTAGATTAGCTTGCCCTTTAAATTATTTCAGAGAAAGGATAAAAGTCTATTTGATTAATTATTTTTTTAATCCACTCAAACTTTAGTTTATGCATTATAACTATTGGGAAATTAATCCTCCTGTCCTGTGCATATCAAATATCTTTTCTTATAAAAAAAGGAAAATTGATTATAAAATTAAACGTGGTTCAGCAAATATGTGGTCTACCTCCACAAACTGAATCTGTTCCACCATTTTTGGTCACTCTACTTTTTTAAAATTAAATTTAGTAAATTTTGACCATTAATATAAGTTAATATATATGATAAAAATTCATGTGAGATATTATTAGATTATCTTAACATTTATTTTCTAAATATTAATTTTTGAGAAAGTCTCAAGAAATGCAGTTTGTCCATAAGTTTATGGACAATCCACTGTAGACTACTACAAAATAAGGCTAATGTAACACTTTTCTTGCAACACTTATTAAAAATGTTACAATAGTTTATAAAGTGCTACTTAAACGCTTGAGAAGTGTTACATAAATATGTAAAAGAGTTACGTAAATTTTAAAAAGTGTTACGTTAGATCTAATGCAATATCACCTAAGATAATACTTGTAAAAATGTTACTTTATGTGATATTGTAACACTTTGAACCTATTGTAACACTTTTACAAGTATTAACTTAGGTGATGTTGCATTAGATCTAACGTTACACTTTTTAAATTTTAGGTAACATTTTTCAATATTTATGTAACACTTTTCAAAGATTTAAGTAGCACTATAATCTATTGTAACATTATAAATAAGTGTAGTAAGACAAATATTACGATATATCTAATTTGTATTCTTGGTATTTTTATCCTAAATGTTGTAATTTTTTTATAAAATTTAAATATTGTATTTTAAAAGTTAAAACAAGTAATAATGTGTATTCGAATGTGAAAATATAAAAAAATTATAGTATAAAAATTATTTTTAAGTTTTTTAAATTTAGTATGTAATTTAACAAATGCAATGTATAAGTAAAAAAGATACAGTGGACCATCCATAAGCTAGGCCACCTATGACCACTCATAATTTTTTATGAGGAACTAACACTAGTAGAGAGAGCTCTATTAAAGGTGGCGTTAGAATGAGGTTTCATCATACGCACCTTTAATTGAGGTCCGGAAGAGGTTCGGGGTTAGGAAATCCCTCCCAAATCATTTTAAAGGAAGTTCGAATTAATTAAAGGTGGTTCCACCTTTAATGATGATCGATTAAAGGCGATTCCGCCTTTATAACCGCGTATTTCCAAGTTTTGAAATGATTTCCCAGTCACCTTCTCATTTTAAAGGTTGTTCTAAAGGCAGAACCGCCTTTAATGGGCTCAAACTCATTACTTAGTCATTTTCTTGCCCACATGTGATCAGCCTATCTGTTCTCCCTTATTTTCATTCCCTATTCGTCTAACTTAACTTCTCACCCCTACCCACACCCCACCACCGCAGCCTCCACCCCCGCCACCGTACCCCCCCCTCCGCCGCTCTAGCCCCCGCTTCATGCCACCCTCCGCCTCAGCTTCATGCCACCATCCGCCTCACCTTCAGCTCTTTGCCTAAGCTCCACCGCCCTCCACCTAGGCTTCACCGCCCACACCACCCCTCCTCTCGCCTAGGGTTCTTGCCTTACTCGAATCTCCGCTGGTTCGAGCTTATCGGACTTCGAACATCAGCAGAAGAAGGGTGAGCCATATGATTGCCTGGAAGATGAAGCTCTGAACCACCAAGTCTACGCCTGGCCGTACATGGATCGAGCCAGTGGGATTCCGACCACCGGATAACTGGTCACGGTGGACAGTGGGGCTCCACTCATTGACTCCGACGCACAGCCCCTGATCTCTGATACACAGCCCCCGATCTCCGACACACAGCCCCGCCGCTCCGATGCACAACCTTGCTATTCTCGTCGCCGCGATTTGATTCTTGTTTCTCCGATTTGCTTGCCGTTTCCCTCTTTTGGTCATTTGGTGAAGCCCAGAATACTATTTTTTTGTTCCTCCGTTCCTCGCTGCCGGAAACCGATTAGATTCCATTTTTTTCCAGAAGGGCAAAAATAGTTTCCGAGTTCGGAAACTTTTTCTGATCCTGTTAAAGGCAGTTATTTGAACCACCTTTGATCAAATCGATCAAAGACGGAGCTATTAAAGGCGATTCTAAAGTGCCTTCTCTGGTACGATAGAATCGCCTTTAATCACCCCTTTCTCCACTAGTATAATATATGTAGCGAGAGATATTGACGTTCAAAGATGATCATTGAAAACCATGAAAAATTTGAGTGGCCAATATTAGTGGGACGGAGGGAGTATATAAGATCTTGGGTCAATTTTAGTTAGTACCAGTTGGTTTTAATATGGAATTTCAAATTTACACATTTTTACTCATTACTCAAAGGTGGTAATACATTGGAGGCGTAGCTTATTTAAAGAAGATTGCGGGTGAAGAGTTAACTAATCTCATACCATGGAGCTGACTTTGTCATCAATTTTCATCACTTTGGTTCTTCTTTCCCTTTCTCTGAAACTTATACAGCACAAATGGAGCAAATCTAGGACCAATTCACCCTCCAAATTGCCTCTAGGGCCGTGGAAGTTTCCCGTCATCGGAAGCATGCTCCACTTGGCCGGTTCGCTCCCGCATCGAGCCCTAAGAGACCTGTCCAAGAAACATGGACAAATCATGCATCTACAACTCGGCGAACTATCTGTAATAGTTGTATCAGGGCCTCGAATGGCGAAAGAGGTAATGAAAACTAATGATCTTGCCTTAGCCAATAGGCCTAAGCTCCTTGTCGCCGAGATCCTGACCTACAACAAAGATGTTGCGTATTCATCCTACGGCGGTTACTGGAGACAGATGCGCCGAATCTGCGTCCTGGAACTCCTCAGTGCGAAGAGGGTTCGTTCGTATGCATCCATCCGAGAAGATGAGGTGTGGAGGATGATCAGGGCTATCCAAATCCAGGCTCCATCCTCACCAGTGAACCTGACTGAAAAAGTTCATGCATTGGCAAATGATGTGACATGTAGAGCCGCGATTGGAAATCGGTGCAAAAATCGGGATGAATTGATCAGGTCGATAAATATGGCCATGGAGATGGCTAGTGGGTTTGATGTGGCTGATGTGTTTCCTTCGAAGAAGTGCATTCATTTTCTTAGAGGAACCCCTTCGAAACTCAAAAAGATTGCCGGGAACCTCCACCGCATACTTGATGAAGTTATCCAGGAACACAGATATAAGATGAATTCAGGTTTTGACAATGACAATGATGATCTGGTTGATGTTATGCTGAAGATCAATGAAAAAGGCGACTTGGATTTCCCCCTTACAACCGAGAACATCACAGCTATTATTGTTGTAAGTTCTGCTCACTCTTTGTGGTTTTAAGCTACTAACAGATCAGTTTTTAAATTCTGAAACTCAAAGAATGAAGAGAGTATCACCTATCTTCAATAATTTTATAAGCTATTGTAACAATTTTAATTAGTGTTGTAAGGAAAGTATTGCATTAGCCTTAGTTTGTAGTAGTGGCTATTGCAACATTTTTACAAGTATTAAATAGCTCAAACCTTTGAAAAATAATACATAAATCTTTAAAAGTGTTACGATAGCTCTATTTTGTACTGGTGACCCCTTATTCAGGCTAATAGTTCCGGTGCACTACTACTGAAGTTGAATTTGTCTCACATCGCCACTTTAAATGAATTTGGCTACATTAGCATCGGTAAAGTTCAACGCGAACTCCCTGTTGTTGGAACATGGCCTAAAATGGCTCATTTTTTCTTCCTAAATCATCACACAAACAATCAAGAACACCGTAATTTTGAATAGTTAAACATGATGATCCGATTTTTCCTCCACGGCTTGCAGGACATGTTTGTAGCTGGAACTGATACATCAGGTGCAACCATTATATGGGCAATGTCAGAAATGATGAGAAATCCAAGGGTGATGGCGATGGCGCAAGCTGAAGTACGAGGAATCTTAAAAGGAAAGACCCGAATTCGTAGTGGAGACTTAAAGGGACTAAGTTACTTAAAACAATTGATCAAAGAAACCCTAAGGCTGCATCCCCCTATTCCCCTTCTTGTTCCAAGAGAATGTAGGGAAGAATGTGAGATTGAAGGGTACAAAATTCCCATTGGTACAAAAGTTATCATCAATGCCTGGGCTGTTAACAGGGATGAGGAGTTTTGGGAAAATGCAGAAAGTTTTGAACCTGAGAGATTTTTGGAGAGTGGAATTGACATAATTGGACCTAATTTTGAGTATGTTCCATTTGGAGGAGGAAGAAGGATGTGCCCTGGAATAGCATTTAGTCAAGCAATTATTGAACTTGTTTTGGCTCAATTGCTCTATCATTTTGACTGGCGAATTCCAGGTGGGCTCGAACCGGAATCGCTGGACATGACTGAGGTCTTCGGTGCCAGTGTGAAGAGGAAAAATAGCTTGTGTTTAGCTGCAAAAATTCGAGTTCCGTTTGAGTAGAGAGCATTATGTATGGTCAAGTAGCCAACACAAATTTAGTGTTGTGGTAAATTATTCCACCAGAGGCAAAATTTAAAGGGGGTAATTATCCAAAATTGAACCCATTTTCATTCAATATTTGCAATAGAGCTCATTCTTTTAAATTTGTTCTTTAGAAGTACTTACTTTTTGTTATAAGTATTTTTCAATTGAAAATTAATTTCAAATTAATGGTATCAATTTTTCGCTATAAGATGCACACTCTTTTGAAACACATATAAAAAAATAAATATTTTTGAAGAATAAATTCAAAAATAAGATAACAAAGTGTGAATTTCGATTAATAACTGCTTGCATTATGACTATTTTAATTTCTTTGAATGTTAAGTTTGTATGTTTCTATTCCTCAATTGTTTTCTTTTGTACCCTGCAACATATCCAAGATTAAAAAAATTGAGTCCAGGATACAATCTAGATTAGTTTCGGACAATTAAATTGAGAAACAAGGTTCACTACATCTTCAATGATGAGGCCAAAGTCTGACAGATCTTCATTTTTGTTCTTGACTGCATTAATCACTCTTTGTGCATCTCCTTGAATTGTCTTTATTGGAATGCCCTTTTCCAAATCTAAAGTTAGCCCAATTCGAAGAGCAAGGGCTTCTTCCTGTTTTAGTGTATAAATGAGTGGTATGAAATGCGATCCTCCGTACAACCATGAGCCTTCATAAGATCATATGCACCATCCTAGACATGTTCGATTTGGGGATATGGCTGCATCAAAGTAAAGAGTGTAGCCATATGATGGCATGTGAGTGTTTTGATTGTGATTTTCATTGATAGATACCACCTTACTATTGATTCTTTCCAAACCAAACACCATTTTCATGGCATAGATAGCACAATGATGTGTTTGAAAGTCATGTACTTCTTCGTGCAGAAGTTTATTTCTGTGGTACCACAGTTGAGACAAAATAACAGCTGCTATTGCCATATATTGTGACCTCAGCTCCAATAATAAATCCTGGACGCATTTTGTTGGTTCATGTAGATCTGCTGCAAAACAAACTTGATGCGCCAGTGAACAATGGAAGAATAAATGCTCAAGAGAAATATCTTCAATAGAGCAGCTTAAACAAAATGATTCACCAAGCATATGTCGTTGAATTAAATTAATTGCCGATGGAAAAATTATTTTTACATAGCCTCCACAAGAAGTGCTTGATCTTCGATTGTGTTGTTAGAGACCATATCTTTCTCCAGTGTGGGGAGGGCCTGAGCTGCTTGTTGCCATATTTCCTGCAAAGATAAAATTCGAGGAGTTAATGCCTAAGTTATAACCGGATTTGACCGTGTACTTACTATCCTCCGCGAGTTGCCATATCCATCGGTCTATGGCTCGGGGGTTTGTACTTCTTGGTAACGATAGAATGAGATCTGACTCCTCTTAATTGAAAGTGTTCCTTATAAGCTCTTCATTCCACCTATTGCCATTTTCATCCAGTAGATAAGATACAATAAGATTTGCAGGATAATCTTCTGACAATTATGTTGATTTTTGACTTTCCGGTCTTGGGAGCCATAAGTAATTCTTTATACTTGTACCAGATCCCGATCCTATCCTTTTCTGAATCCCTTTTAGAAATAATTGTCGTCTGTCCAAAATTGATTTCCAAGCATATGACGGGTCTCATCCTAATTTGGCTTTCAGGAAAGTAAATGATGAGACATATTTGGCTTTCGTAATCTGGGTAACCATGGAATTTGGTTTCTCTAGCATACACCATGCTTGTTTTCCTAACAAAATGGTATTGAAAACCTTTGGTTCTTTGGAGCCTAAGCCCCCATACTCTTTGGTGAACATAGCTTAGACCATTTAGCCCAATGAATTTTCTTTTTCTGAGGTGTATTGCCCCACAAATAGTGGTTGTATATCTTATATATGACATCTATAAGATTATTTGGCAGCATAAAATAGAACATAGTATAGGTGGGAATTACTTGGAGCACTGACTTTATAAGAACTTATTTTCCACCTTTGGACAATTGTTTATTTTCCCAGGTTTCAACTTTTGTCCAGATCTGCCTTTGACTCCTTCTGCGGCGACGGATTTTGAACGACCAAGGACTACCGGGAGTCCTAAATACCTTTGATGGGTGACTGTTTCATTCATTTGTAAGGTCTCAAGGATTTGAGCTCGTGTGTTTTCCTGAGTATTGGGGCTAAACATAATTGAGGATTTGTCTAAGTTTATCTTTTATCCTGATGATTCCTCATATAATTTTAAAATGTCTTTTAGAACCCTGGCCTCCTGATTTGTTGCTTCTTCTAGTATCAAGGTATCATCTGCAAACAGAAGATGTGAGAGAACAGGAGCTCCCCTCGCAATTTTAATTCCATGTAATCTAGTCCTCAAACATGCTTTAATCATTTGTGAAAATACGTCACTGCAAATGATGAACAAGTATGGTTATAAAGGGTTACCTTATCTTAGTCCTCTAGAAGGTGTTACTCTTCCAAAACATTTTTTCCGTTAAGCGTGAAAGAGAAGTGTACTGTAGAGATACAGTTTTAAGTCAGGTTTATGAAAGTAAGATGAAAGCCAACTTTTTCCAATATTTTTAGAAGAAAATTCCCTTCAATTCTGTCAAATGCTTTGCTCATATCCAATTTAATGAACATTTGTCCCTTTTGTTCCGCCGTTCTTCTCTTAACATGATGGTGAGCTTCATGGGCTATTATGATATTGTCCGTGATCAACCTGTTTTTTACAAAAGCACTATGATGGCTCAAAATCACCGCATCAAAGACCACTTAAGTCTTTTTTCTATGAATTTTGATATTATCCGATAAACCACATTGCATAAGTAGATAGGTATGAATTGAGTGATATTTTTTGGCTTCTCTACTTTCGGAATGATCACTAAGTTTGTATCATTCATATTTCTCATAGATCTTCCTTCATTTAAATATCGTAGTGCTTCTTGTGTAACCTTTGGACCTATAATATTCCAGTATCGATTGAAAAAGGATGAGGGCATTCTATCAGGTCCTGGTGACTTATTTGGTGCCATACATTTAAGGGCAGACTGTATTTCGCTCGCTGTATAGGGTCTTGTAAGATTTTCATTCATCGTTGATGAGACTTTTAATGAAATTAGGTCTGCCAAATGATCCACCACTAGTGGGGATAGATGAGAGCTCTGAAAAAGTGTCTAAAAATGATTAGAGATAATGGATTCCATATATTTTTTTCCTCTGCACACTATTTCCATGATTGATCATTTAGTACATGAATGGTGTTTTTTTTGCTTTTTAGCAAAAGAGTGGAAAAATCATGTATTTTTGTCCCCTTTCTCTGGCCAATGTTTTTTTGCTCATTGTTTCCATCTTGCTTCCTCCATATCCAGGTGTTTCTCCAGTTCAAGTTTTAAATTTTCCATTTCCTTCTACACTTCAGTAGTGATAACACCTTTTTGAAGCCTTTGAAGTGCATCTGCCCCTTTATATAATGTATTTTTTATGTTGACGTTTTCTATATTCATGTTTGGGTTATATATATTCCCTCGGTCTCAACAATTTCTGCATAAAGAGAAATGGCTGGGCAAAATTTGATGTGGGCCCATGTTGTCAGTTCATGTCAGATGTGGGCTCATTTGGTAAAAAATTAAGATACATACTCTGCTTAATTACTCTAACTCTTCCCTCCATTTTTTCCTGACTTTGGGCTATTCCCACCTGGAATACGTGCCGAAAAACATGAAAATGTGAACTGTTCATCCAAAAAGTGAACAATAAAAACTTTTAAAATTCTTACAGCATTCAAAAAAATATCTTTAAACCATACATCTATAAATAGAGGAGCAAATGACTTATATGACCCTTTAAATATCATGATCTTTCATTTTTTTATGGAGATGCCAAGACGACTACCACCATAAATGAAGACATTCCATGACTTGATCAAACATTCAAGTGTTATGTTTATCTTTACACCATACATTTATAAATAGAGGAGCAAATGACTTATATGGCCCTTTAACTATCACGATCTTTCATTTTTTGATTGAGATGCCAAGATGACTACCACCATAAATGAAGACATTCCACGACTTGATCAAACATTCAAGGGTTATGTTCGGGATCCTCTAAGTGACATGGTTGGACCAATGACAAACATTCAAGGGTTATTGTTTAAAATTCCTTTATGTAGGCTCTAATAACCAAATTCTAGTATTTCAAAGCAAGTTTTCAAAGCAAAATTCCTTTAGTCTTGTGAAGAGCTCATGTTCAGCCTGTCACTAAAATATTGTGACGCGTTGAAGTATCATTATATTTTTTGTGACATTTCAATGTGCAGTTCAATTTAGAAGTGTCATTAAATTTTGTGACAAGGATTCAGTTTAGTGACATGTGCACATCTTACAAATATTTAGTGACACCTAAAAGTGGAGCAAATATTGTGACATTTCCTTACTATTGTCACAAAGTATGCGTCACTACTAGAATTTTTTTTTGTGATAATAGATTACGAGATATATGTAATACTAAGGCAAAATCTTGAAAAAGACTGTATTTTCATAGACTTATGTAAAGATGGGTTTTAATTGGAATAAAAAAAATTAAAACGTTTTAGTTGCATATTTAGAACACTTATAAATGTCCCAATAATTTTAATATTAGGCCGCTTTGTAATTTTCTAATTATATATAGTGAGACACTTTTAATATGTGTCCAATAATATTAGAAATTTTAATTTTATAAGCATCCGAATATACATTTGTTAGGATGCCTTTTACAAAAGTGTCCCTATATAATGTCCTAATAGGCCCCTTTTTGTTGTAGTGAAATAATCTCATTTATGGAAAAAATATACAAAACCAAAATTATACTTTGATTATAATCCAATCAAATTAAAAATCCAAAACAAGTCATGCGAAGAGTCCACCATTGATTGATTGGTTTTTCACAAATAAAGAGGTAACAACTCCTTA
>JAULKM010000010.1:2590624-2604673 GCA_032355605.1 Rubia tinctorum
CCGAGGAGAAGCAGAAAATACTATTTCTTGTGCAACGATAGTTCATGAAATTCAACAAATCCTAGCTAGTAAAACCCTCCCAAATCCCTTTTGGATTCTTAGATCGGAAAATGTACGTGCTCACTCATTGGCAACCTTTGCAAAGTTATGCCCTGAGGACATGATTGTATGGGACTCACCACCCGAGTTTCTTCCCTCAAACGATTCTGGACGCATTCCAGAAACTTGAAATGAAATCAGTTTTTACTTCAATTTTTTTTACCAACTTGCATTTAGAAAAATATTTCAGCATTAAAAATAGTAAAAAAATCAAGCATCTGTGAGTACATTTATACCACTCAAACAAATATCGTGAACATAAAAAAATTATGCAGTTTAAACCTCAATATATTATACTGGTTTAATCTTAGGATAACGAGTATTCACTCATAAGAAAACAAGTTAGGTTGCCATCAAATTTCGATGTAACCTTCACGAGCAAACCGAGTTAAGGTAAGATTGAGGGCAAACAAAAAATAATGGATAAATAAAATAGGAGTATCTCAAATTTGGTGTTCAACGTAATTATTACTGGTTCAAGGTCAATTTTAAACCTAGTGCTGAGATTCGAAGTTGAATTGCAAAATATTGGAAAGAAGGAAAACCTTCATTCTTCATCCTTTCCCATTGGTTATATTGTCATCGTCCAATTTTTATTCGCCATGAAACTCTACTTCGTGGCTTGAAGCACATATTCACGGTTGGATTTAAAATGTATGGTAAAATACAAATCTAACCCTATTATTTTATAGGAAAAAGTGCAAAAAAGACACTATTAAATTTTGAAACAGAAATAACCCTGTAAAATCTGTGCAAAACTAAATCTAAGTTTTTGAGCAATGGTGCAGATATACCTAAATTGCATTATTCAGATATTGACTAAAGAATTTCAGACATTGACCTAATCTGAAAAATAAAACTACCCCTAACCTTAGAACTAAGAATCTAATGACTACTATACCCCTAGGCTCCTTCTTCTTCTTCCTTTTCAAACACTCTAAACCGCTGCCGCCGATAAGCACCACCGCCGAGAAAGTAAAACTCTGCTAAACACTTTGCTAACTTTGCTAAACTCTCAGTAAGCATAACTTTACTAAACACATTATACTATCAGCTAACAACTCCATTTCTCTGCTGCATAGAACGAGTTCAATTCAAGACTGAAACTTCAATTACCAAATAATAAAACTAACTAAATTACGAGCTAACACCTCCAATCCACCAAAAGAACAATCAATACGATGTACTTTAAACCTAAAAGCGAAGTAGTAAAAAAGGAGGGTGGTTGAGCTTAATGAATGAAAAATGCAGTTACATCGTGGAGTAAGATGGCGAGGGAGGAGTAGGCAGCGAAGACACGAGAAGAAGACTGGAATTTGCAGGCAAAGTCAATCAAGAGCTCATTTATATAGGCCGCAAGCCGGTGAGAGGTACTCAGAGGTGATCCAATACCGACCACCGCCGCTGAGCACCACCGCACCACTGCCGATGAGCACCACCCCGCCGCCACCACCTCTGTCTACCACCACCTTCTCCCCGCCCATCTTCAGAGCGCCATCGCTGCTCCAACAGCTCTATCACCACCTCCTTCTTCCCCGCCTATCTCCAACACCACCTCCCCAGCACCACCACTACACCTCCTCCTTCGCTGGCCACCGCTTAACACCCAACCCTAGACCTTGATGCACCTCCTCCTCCGCCCACCACTGCTCAACCCACGCTCCCCGGCTTAACTCTAGCCCCACCCTCGATGCCAAATTGACCCAAATAAAAACCCTAACCTAACCCGTCGTGCACCAACTCTTTTTCCCGAATCACCTCCACCACTTCTTCCCCCCCTCCTCGCTCAACCTATCCCCCGCCACGCTCCACTCTAGCCCGTCCACAATGCACCGCCACGCTTCAACTGTCCCCCGCATTATATCTTAAAGAGTGAGATGGAGGGTTTGGTATGCATATTTATATGAGATTGGGTTTGAAGTGTGGGATTTTTTTCAAAGATTGATTTCTGCGGATGGGGTGAGGAGGCGAGCTAGGTGACGGTGGTAGTGGTGGACAGAGCTGGGCGGCAGGTCAGGTAGGGAGGAGGGCTGGGTGGCATGAGAAACTATTTGGGCGTGATAAACTGAGGGAATGGGGAAGATTGCAAGGGTATAATGGTACCTTCTGATTATTTTTTGAATTTTAACTTAGGGGTATATTGGTCTTTTTACATATTTTCGATCAATTTATCCATTGGCATTTTTGCCAACAAAATTCATGGTTATTTTTTGCATTTTCAGATTTTACAAGGTCAAATATAGGGTTACAAACGCGCTTTCTATTTTCTAAAAGTGCTAATCTAATCCTGTTCCAATTCTAACCCTAAATTTTTCAGTAAATGTGCCGATATGACCTTTTTTGAAGTATTCCGACATTGACTTGGCATTTTATATCATCGAACAAACCTAAGAAGACTAAAATTCTCCTAATCTTAAAACTAAAAATTTAATGACAAAATTACTCTTGGGGTTCTTCATCTCCAAAATCAGCGCTGCTGCCGCTGCTTCACCGCTCTGCCACCACCATCCGCGGTGGTGACCGGAAGCGATGAACTAAAATGAAACACACAACCTAATGATAAAAAACGGCTATGGATTTATACGGGAAATGATGGTTAATGTTGAGCATATCTTGGCGGTGTGGCGCAGAGAAATGAAATCTAATCGACTAATCAAATTGCATCTCTTCTTTCATTATTTTTTTTAAACATTTCTTTGTAAGAAAAAAATGGTTTTTACAAGAAAAAATATGTTGTAACACTCATTGACTATTGTTATTAATTTGAAATAATGGTTTGCCTTATCAAAGATTCATAATGATGTGCTATATAATACTCCTTTTTACCATTAAACTTTGATCCCTTTTAATGTGTTTATATATATGTATGTGTATATATATATATATATATATGTATATATGTGTATGTGTATATGTGTATATGTGTATATATGTATATATGTGTATATATGCATTGGATTCACTGAAGTGTGAGTACCTAATTTTAATAACTGAGATTTTGAATGCATTTTTCATGTTTTAATATTGTGAAGACAAATTTATATTTAATATATTTGAGTTGGATCTGTAACGAATTCATCTATGTATAGTACATTTATGAAAACATAATTTTCACCGAGAGTCCGCATTATTTTTTTAAAAACCATAAAAAAGTTTATTGTGGTATTTAACCACGGAAATAATTTACCGTGCGTGCCTAAGCCGTCTATAGTGCGACGATGCACGACAGTTCTTTCAACCGCCATAGAGACCAATTTTGATGTTGGAACTGGTGAATCTGAGTTATAGTCACCTCCTCATCATCCATCAACCGATGAATTGTCATGGACTTAGCTAATACCATGACAAGTAAACCATATGTATACAAATAATGGTGTGTTTAACTTAATGAAGGACTTATCACCGTACCCACCACTAAGTTGAACTGCAATTCAAAACATTTGTGAAGATTAGGACTCCACCTTATTCTCGGGGTCTTCGATCTGTCATATGACCTGCTTAAGAAACGTGCGGCTTTAAAAGTGATACATTGCATTCGAGATGATGGAGATACGTTCTCCATAACTTGACCCTCCTCTCCATCCATAGCTTGACAACTATTATGTTAAAATTTTTAGGCCAAGGTCTTGTTATGAGAAAGAGAAATTATGAACAAAAGAAGAAACCTATCAAGAGAATAGGTGGACCATAAATATCAGATGGAGTCTAAGACCTTATACTCATAACCAATATTCAATTCAATTACTTATATAGTGTAGGTTGATTTTGACGGACATGTCAATATTTTTGCACAATTTATGCACAATTATACGATTTTTGAGCAATTTATGTACAATATTTGCACAATTTGTGTACGAATTTTTGTGTAGTTTTTTTGGAAAAAGGATGGTTCATGAAGAGCGTATCTTGGCGCTGACTAATCAGACTAAATGCACATTTTAATTCGCCTCTAAGAACTCAATGTTTTATGAGAAAAACATTCAGAGTTTAAATTAAAACACATGAATCGTAAAAGGGTTCAACTTAAAACTTTTAAATAAACTAATTTTATTTTAACCTCAAAGATTCGCATGTTTTAAAAAAATTAACTTAAAATTTATCTTCAACTTAAAACTTTGGCACTTTTATATTTGCACTATATCTTTATAATTATTTATTTAAACTATCATTGTACGAAAATTAAAACCTTTGTGTGTGAAAGTGAAAAGAAAGCGATGAAAGAAAATGAACCACACAACCTACAGATACAGAACAACAGTGGAATTATACGGGAAATGATGGTTGGTGTTCAACTTATCTTGGCGACGTGGCACATAGAAATGAAACCTAATCGACTAATATGACCGCTTCTCTTCTTTATTATTATTTTTTTTACAAAGTTTTGTTATATAAGAAAAAATGATTTTCATAAGAAAATATATATTCAACACTCATCGAATAATGTTATTTATTTGAAATAATTGTTTGAAAGATCTAAGATTCAGTATGATGTGCTGTATTTTGTGAAATAAATATATAGTTAAGTAATAAGGTTTATACTATTCAAACTTTGATCATTTTTATATTTTGGATCCAATGAAGTGAAATACCTAATTTTAGTAACTCGGATTTTTAAATGCATTTTCCATGTTTTATTATTGTGAAGATATATATATATATATATATATGAGTTAAATATGTGTTGAATTCTTTTTATATATATATAGAAAATTTATGCAAACGTAATCTTAAACGAGAATCCGCATTAATTTTCGTATAAGCACTAGTGGAAAATTGGACCATCAAAAAAGTTTATTGTGTGATTTAACTGAAGAAATAATTCACCATGCGTGCCAGAGCCGTGCATCGTGAGATGATTTACGACAATTCTTTCAACCACGACAAGGACCACGTTAATTTTATTCTATTAATCATGAAAACTACCATGAAAATTAATTCAAATGTATATAAACAATGGTGATTTTAATTTGATGAAGGACTTACCATTATGCCCACCAGTAAGTTGAACTGCGACTTCAAAACATTGGTGAAGATTGGGACTCCAGCTCATCCCCGGGATCCTCAATCTGTCGTACAACCTACCCAGGAAACGCGCGACTTAAATGGTGATGTTTTTCCTTCGAGCTAATGGAGATCCTAGCTCCATTACATGACTATTCTCTTCCTCTATAACTTGACAACTATTACATCAAAAATTTTAGGTTGAGATCTTGTTATGATAAACATAG
The DNA here is from genome assembly GCA_032355605.1 of Rubia tinctorum. Classification (NCBI taxonomy): domain Eukaryota; kingdom Viridiplantae; phylum Streptophyta; class Magnoliopsida; order Gentianales; family Rubiaceae; genus Rubia; species Rubia tinctorum. The sequence goes on from JAULKM010000010.1 coordinate 2,595,952, forward strand.
ATTATGATCAAGAGAAGAAATATGTCAAGAGAATAGGTGGACCAAATATATGAGATGGAGTTTAAGGCCTTATACTAATAACCAGTATTTAATTCAATCACTTATACGATGTGGGTTTATTTTGACGGACATGGCAATATTTTTGCACAATTAACGCACAACTATACGATTTTTGAGCAATTTATGTACAATTTTTGCACAATTTGTGTACGCATTTTTGTGCAGTTTTTTTGGGAAAGGGATGGTTCATGAAGAGTGTATCTTAGCGCTGACTAATCAGACTAGTTGTACATTTTAATTCACCTCTAAAACTCAATGTTTTATGAGAAAAACATTCAAAGTTTAAATTAAAACACATGAATCGTACAAGGGTTCAACTTAAAACTTTTAAATAAAATAACTGTATTTTAACCTAAAAGATTCACATGTTTAAAAAATTAACTTAAAACTAATCTTTAACTTAAAACTTTGACATTTTCTAAATTAGCACTATATCTTTATAATTATTGATTTAAACTATCATAGTTTGAAAAATAAAACCTTTATGTGTGAAAAGTGAAAAGAAAGCGATGAAAGAAAATGAAACACATAACCTACAGATCCAAAACAACAATGGAACTATATGGGGAATGATGGTTGGTGTTCAGCACATCTTGGTGGCGTGGCACAGAGAAATGTAACCCAATCGACTAATATGACCGCCTCTCTTCTTTGTTTCTTTTTCCATACATTGTTGTACAAGAAAAATTAGTTTTTATAAGAAAATATATATTCAACACTCATTGACTAATGTTATTTATCTGAAATAATTGTTCAAAAGATCCAAGATTTAGTATGATGTGCTATATTTTTGAAATAAATATATAGTTTAGAAATAAGGTTAATACCATTCACACTTTGATCCTTTTTGAAAAAACACACACATATATTTTGGAATCATTCAAGTGCAATACCTAATTTTAGTAACTGGGATTATTAAATGCATTTTTCATGTTTATTATTGTGAAGATAAATATCTATGAGTTGGATTTGTGTTTAATTCCTCTATATATAGAAAATTTATACAAACTTAATCTTCACTGAGAGTCCGCATTAATATTTGTATATGCACTAGTGGAAAATTGGACCATCAAAAAAGTTTATTGTGGTATTTAACCTTGGAAATAATTTGTCGTGCATGCTAAAGCCGTGCATCGTGAGTTTATTCACGACAATTCTTTCAACCACCATACAGACCACATTTAATTCAATCAATCGTAAAAATTACCATGACGATTAAATCAAACATATATAAACAATGGTGAGTTTAATTTGATGAAGGACTTGCCATAGTGCCCACCAGTAAGTTGAACCACGACTTCAAAACGTCTGTGAAGATTGGGACTCCACCTCATTCTTGGGATCGTCGATATGTTGTACGACCTACACAGGAAACGCGTGGCTTCAATGGTGATGTTTTGCCTTCTAGCTAACGGAGATCCGTGCTCCATAACATGACACTCCTCTCCCTCCATAACTTGACAGCTATTGTGTCAAAAGTTTTAGGTAGAGATCTTGTTATGAGAAAGAGAAATTATGAACAAGAGAAGAAACCTAGCTAGCGAAAGAATAGGTGGACCACAAATATCAGATGGAGTCTAAGGCCTTATATTGATAACTAATATTTAATTCAATTACTTATATAATGTAGGTTAATTTTGACGGACATGGCAATGTTTTTGCACAATTTATGCATAATTATACGATATTTGAGCAGTTTATGTACAATATTTGAACAATTTGTCTACGAGTTTTTGTGCAGTTTTTTTTGTTGTAAAAAAGGATGGTCTATGAAGAGAGTATCTTGGCGCTGATTAATTGGACTAATTGCACATTTCAATTCGCCTATAAAAACTAAATACACTATGAGAAAAACATTTAGATTTTAAATTAAAACACATGAATAGTAAAAGGGTTCAACTTAAAGCTTTTAAATAAAATAATTGTATTTTAACCTAAAAAGATTCACATGTTAAAAAAAACTTAAAATTGACCTTTGACTTAAAACTTTGACACTTTTGAATTTGCACTATGTTTTTATAATTTTTGATTTAAACTATCATTGTTTGAAAAATAAAACCTTATGTGTGAAAAGTGAAAAGAAAGCGATGAAAGAAAATGAAACACACAACCTAAAGATCCAAAAAAATCAATGAAATTAAATGGGAAATGATGGTTGGTGTCCAATATATCTTGGTGGCGTGGCACATAGAAATGGAAGCTAATAGACCAATATGACCGCCTCTCTTCTTTCTTTCCTTTTCTGTACATTGTTATAAATGTAAAATGGATTTTTGTAAGAAAATTTATAATCAATACTCATTGACTAATGTTATTTATCTGAAATAATTGTTCGAAAGATCCAAGATTCAGTATGATGTGTTGTATCTTTGAAATAAATATATAGTTAAGTAATAAGGCTGATTCCATTCTTTGATCCTTTTTGAACATATATACATTTTTTGGACTCATAGAAGTGAAATATCTAATTTTAATAACTATGATTTTTAAATGCATATTTCATGTTTTATTATTGTAAATATAAATATCTATGAGTTGGATTTGTGTTGAATTCCTCTATACATAGAAAATTTATGCAAACGTAATCTGCACCGAGAGTCCGCATTAATTTTGTGTATGCACTAGTGGAAAATTGGACCATTAAAAAAGTTTATTTTGGTATTTAACCGTGGAAATAATTCGCAGCGTGTGCCTGAGCCGTGCACTGTGAGGTGATTTACGACTATTCTTTCAACCATCATAGGGACTGCATTAATTTAATTCAATCAATGATATCATGATGATTAAATCAAACATATATAAACAATGGTGAGTTTAATTTGATGGACTTACCATTGTGCCCACCAGTAAGTTGAACTGCGACTTCAAAATGTCCACGGAGATTGGGACTCCACCTTATCCTCGGGATCCTTGATCTGTCGTATGACCTACTCAGGAAACACGCGAAATCAATGGTTATGTTTTTCCTTCAATATAATGGAGAACCATGCTCCAAACAAGACTCTTTAATCTCTCCGTAACTAGATAGCTATTATGTCAAAAGTTTTAGGTTGAGATATTGTTATGAGTAAGAGAAATTATGAGCAATAGAAGTGAAGAATTTACGGGGTAGTAATTGTATGTCTGTATTCATGCTCTGGGGTACATTATATAGAGGTACAAAGACCTATGCAGAAAAGGAAAAAGAATATATTCTAATTACAATTACAAGTAATATTCACACAATATTGCTATTCCTTTAATACTCCTTCTCAAGTTGGAGCATGGGGATAAAAAATGCCCAACTTTCCAAGCAAGGAATGAAACTAATTCCATCCAAGAGCTTTGGTGAACAAGTCCGCAGGTTAATCAGTCGTGCGAATATGATGAGTAACTAGAGTACCAGACCGTACAAGACCACGAACGAAAGGACAATCAATCTCCATATGCTTCGTACGTTCATGGAACATCGGATTAGCCGCAATGTGTAGAGCAGATTGATTGTCACAAAACAATCGCATAGGAGCAGTATGCATAACACCCAAGTCACGAAGCGAAGACTTAAGCCACAATAATTCACAACACGCAACAACCATAGCACGATACTCCGCTTTAGCAGAAGAACAAGAAATAGTAGGTTGCTTCTTGGTCTTCCATGAAACTGGTGAATCATCAGTCGTCACAAAGTACCCTGACAAAGAGCGACGCGTGATGAGGCGGCAACCCAATCGAAATCACAATAAGCAGTCAACTATAAAGAACTACGTGAAGAGAGAAATAAACCTTGACCAGGATGACTCTTCAAGTAGTGAAGAACACGTATCGCAGCTTGCCAGTGAGGAACACAGGGAGACTTCATAAACTGAGTAAGTGTATGAACAGAATAACTAAGCTCAGGACGAGTAATAGTCAGGTAAATGAGGCGACCCACCAGTCGTCGATACTGCTCAGGGTCATCATAAACGAGGCCTTCAACCTTTCCAAGGTCATGTTGTTGCTCCATAGGGTAGTCGATCGGTTTAGAGGCCGACAAACCTGTTTCAGATAAGATATCCTGGGCATATTTCCTCTGTGAAGCTCAACAGCGAATAGCGTGTCCGACGCGTGAAGCCCGGTAGCTGATGGCGCGTCCGGCACATGCAACTCAGTCGACAACGTAGCAGATGCCGGTGGCGGAGAAGAGGCCGACGATGGTATAGTGGCTAGTGTCGGAGAATGGTCTGGTTGCGATGAAGAGACTGTCGTCGGTGAGGTGGCCGATGACGGTAAGGCTTCTGATGTCACAATATAAGGAAAATGGTCTTCAAAAAAATCAGTATCCTGACTGTTAAAGAAAGTACGGGCTTCCAGGTCATTAAGGCGATGGCCTTTCTTTCAGGTAGGATACCCAAGAAATAGACATCAACGACTTCTTGGGGCAAACTTGTCACGAAATTTGAGAATGTAGGAAGCAAAACACAAACAACCAAATACGTGCAAAGCTTTGTAGTTGGGAGGACGTCCATGGAGCAATTCAAATGGTGTGCGACCATCGAGTTGCTTCATCGGTTTCTTATTAATTAAATAAGCAGCAGTAAATACACATTCTCCCCAGAACTCAGTAGGTAGATTGGCTTGAAAAAACAAAGCACGAGCCACATTTAAGAAATGGCGATGCTTGCACTCAACACGACCATTCTGTTGTGGTGTATCAACCATAGATGTCTCAAAAATAATCCCAGACTCAGCAAAGTAGGATCTCAAAGGTAGAAATTCTATACCATTATTAACCCGGACAAGCCTAACCACGCAGCCAAACTGATTCTTGATACAAGCATAAAATTTAATAAATCTAGATGCTACATCAGACTTAACAACTAATACATAAACCCAAATAAATTGGGAATAATCATCAACTATAGTTAAAAAATAATATTCACCACTAGAAGATGGTGTTTTATAAGGACCCCCAAACATCACAATGTATTAATTCGAATAGAGAGCTAGCAATCGAAGAACTAAAAGAAAAACTATGTCCTATCTGTTTTGCTCTATGACAGACAGAGCAAGGAACAGAAACATTATTTGTGCTAAAATCATGAGTCGAAATAGAAGACAACACTCTAGAGGAGGGATGCCCAAGACGCTGATGCCATAAATCAGAAGAAGAAACTGAACAACTGTCGGAATAGACTGCGAGATATAAGGATGGACATTCGTATCCAGCAGACGAAGCCAATAAACCCCCCTGCTGGTCAGCCACACCAATCACAGTCCTCGTACTAATTTTCTGTAAAATGCAATAATTATCGTTAAAAAAGCTAGACATTTTAATGCAGATAACAATCTAGAACATGATAATAAATGACATTGCAGGGAAGGCATATAGAGCACAAGAGTCAGGGTAACATCCCCAAAGAGAATATAACTGTTTGAGTTGCAGATGACACAGAACCATCAGGCAATATAACATTCACATAATGAACAACAGTAGTGATATCAATCAGAGAACCCTTGTCACCGGTCATGTGATATGATGCTCCCGAATCAAGAATCTATGGTAAAGTAGACTTACCTGACCCAAGGTCAGACGCAACATTAAACTGATTAAATAAGTGTAGGTTTGTACTCTATTGGTCATCAGACAGAGCAGGACTAAAGTCAGAGTGGCCAGGGGTATGTCGTGCGGCAGCGGCAGCGGCAGCGCGACCTGGGGGTAACACGGCGGCACCGGCAAGGGGAGGCGGAGAGGGAGGCGGAGGCGGAGCCGGGCTAGCGACGACGGTCGATCCACCATTTTCGGTGGCGACGGTCGGCTGGTTCGGTGCCATCTTCTTGGTCTTTTGGCTCAATTGTTTGAACCAATCTGGTACTCCAGTGAGCTTGAAACATGTATCTTTGTCGTGACCCTTGCGATTACAATGTGTACAAATCAGATTCTTGCTATCAGTTGAAGTGAGAACAACTGTCGAAGAACCCGAAGGTGGCGGGCGTCGTGCAACATACGCCATAGAGTCAGTCGAAGTCTCACAAGATCGAACAACGACTCTGTGATTCTCCTCCTGAGCAAGAAGGGCACATACACGCATGACTGGTGGAAGTGGATCGGTGGTCACGATATTGGATCGCAAGGTGCGATAGCCTACATCAAAACCCATGAGAAATTGGTAGATCATATCTTTCTCAAGTTCTTGGAAGACATTGGAAGCATGGTTGCAAGTGCACAGTGGTTTACAATTTCACAGGTGCAAACTAAAGGAGGTCAAAGGGAGTTGTAATCACCAAACAACTTCTTCATTTTGCCAAAATAAATGGCAACAACCTGATCATTCTGCCAACAGTTCTAGATATCTTCACGCATCTGCAGAATTTTTGGATTGTTCCCAAGGGTAAAACGCGCCTTAAGATCATCCCACAACTCCTTGACTATGACATAATAGCTAGTAGAAGAACGCAATGGTGAATCTTAAGTCTGTAAGATCCAACATACCATGGTAGAATTAATTCCAGGCCATTCAACCACATCAGAATGATTATCTAGAGGTTTGGTAATGGTTCCATCAATGAAACCAACCTTCTTCTTAGCAAACATATCACCACAGATGACGTTGGACCATTCAAGGTAATTTTCTTCTCCTTTAAGTATGACGGGATAGATTGACAAACCAAGGTCGCCAGTAGCACTGAAGAAGTAAGGGTCATGCAGAGATCGACCAGTAGGAACAGATCCCCCAGAGCCAGATTGCAGTTGCAACTGTTTGAGTAAAGCACATCGGCGGCTTTGAGGCTCTGTAGCTTGTTAGTCCCGACTTCAGCAGCGATGCGGGCTTATTCAGCAGCGATGCAGGCTTATTCAGCAGCATCAGAACTAGAACCAGGAGCAAACATTGTTAGAGGGCATATCGGCGGTACGGACAACGCAGCGGCGCGTGAACTTCACGATGACGGCGCATGATCGGCAATGCGACGCGTAGCTTACACGCGCAGGCGGACAGAGGGCAGCGAAGGACCAGCAGCGGCCATTCGGCAGCGGGAGATCGGCAGTGGCGGCGGATGAGCGGAAGTAGATGAGCGGCAGAAGCGGATCGACGGCGGCGTGTGAGAGGACGCACAACTAAGATCGGTGGCAGTGGGGCTCGAAAAAAAACAGAATTTATTTTTAGGTTTTCATGATTTTAGACTCATTTACCATGAAGAATTTACGGGGTAATAATTGTATATTTGTATTCATGCTCTGTGTACATTATATAGAGGTATAAATACCTATACAGAAAAGGAAAATGAATCTAATTTAATTACAATTACAAGCAATATTCACATAATATTGATATTCATTAATATAAAAACTACTCCCTCCCCCAACTCAACATGCAAACATAAAGATCTGTTCGGGTTAATATGCACCCTTCCTTTAGTTTTATACTAATTAATTTTCATTTTTTATATTTATTCTCCACCATTCATTTACATTATTTTCTCTCATCGCCCCTTTCTCAAATGTATGCTCATCCACTTATTATTGTTACCTACACGATTAATAATTTAAGAACTTATTTCCACCCACGGTAAATCTGTGATAGAGTAATACTTTCGTAGACTAAGTTTGAAGCGTAGCTAATTATTATTTTCGTGAAAAGCAAAAGATTTTGGAAGCGTTTGATTCACACTAAATAGTGGACAGCACGAGTTGTGTTGGAAGATCATATGTTGATAGTTGACAATACAACCTCACACTACTCTTCACCCTTCCTTAAGCTAATATTCACACTTTCAGATAACTTTTTAAAATCACATTTGACCATAAATTTTATACTTTATATAAAGAGTAATATTATCATGTAGGACATCTTTAAATTCTTCGTAACATATACTTTCCAAATATCAAAATTTAACATTGTCGTTAGGATACGTAAACAAAAGTTACTAGTGGTAAAAAATACTTTGTAAAAATTAGCTGAAAAGTGTGTCAGAATCAGTTGGACGGAAATAGTAAAATTTTCCTATAAATACAACCCATATGCCTCGAACATTACACATCTCATCTCTTCATCTAGTAACCAAATAGACTTGCTTCTTAAACAACAACAATACTATGAAGAAGTCATGTGAGTTTCTGGTTTCCTTTCTTTTGGTCGCACTCCTCACTTCTCACCATGGAGTGGTGAAGAAAGCACACGGACAGAGCATCTGCAACACCTCCGTTCAGCAGCTGATGTCGTGCCAGCCGGCGGTTACCCCTCCGTCCCCGTCGGCCCCGTCGGCCGCCTGCTGCGCCACCGTGAAACAGGCCGATATCCGGTGCCTTTGCGGGTACAAGAACTCGATGCCGATGATGGGGATGGACCCCAACCTCGCCTTCCAGCTTCCCCAGAAGTGTGGACTTCCGGCTCCGGCCAGCTGCTGATTGATTATTGATTAAGGAGTGATTATGGTGGCTATTAGCACGAACATCACCGTTAATCACGATTGATTATTGTTATTATTATTATTATTATTATGGCTGTGATTGATTATGTAATGTGTGTCCTGGCTAGCTCAAGTGTTTGCATAACCTAATGTTTGTTTAATTAGCACGTACTTCTTGTTTGCATGGGATTTTCGTTCGAATTAATTAATAATTAGTGAAGTTGTTGGAAAATAGTTGATTTTCGTCAACTTTTGGGCTCAGTTTTGAGTAGGATCCGAAATGAATTGGGTCCGGTGG